>JARWIR010000001.1:115991240-116591240 GCA_029959085.1 Nemophila menziesii
AGTGCACTCCCTACGATTCTTCTAATGGGTGTTGAATTAAAAGATATTTTTCTAGTATTGTGCATTTAGTCGATGAGGATTTCTACTTCTTCAACTATTTGAGTGTTGAGAGAAATTTTATCAATTGGAACATATATATATATATATATATATATATTAGGTTGAATTATATCAACACTAGATGAGCAAAGTTTAAATAGGATTCAGGTTAGGCTTTATAATAGACTTTTCCATGATAGGGATATTTGAATAAGTTACTTTTTGAGAGTTATATAATGAGATGGTTTGAATAAGAAGACAAGATATTTTTAGTGGGGAGTGAAAATATTGACAATGATGTGACTTTTGGTACAAGAGGGTTGTCCTTTTCTGGCCAAAAGAAGTTTTCAATGGGCATCCCCAAAATCTTTAGTAAATTTAAGCAAAAAGAATGGCCAGCCTATAAGATTTCCATCTTCTAACCTAATAAAATTCCTAAAATAAAACAGATAGGTGTAATTCTCGCATAATATGTAAAGGTACATATAATCCATGAGAACACATAGAAGGAAAATTATAAACTTATGGATAGGATATCTAATAATAGGGTATCCGATGGAACCTAAGGTGTGTAATACTAGGAGGTTTTCTAACTATCATAACTACTAATTAATACATATTTGAATATAAAAAGTATCTAGACGGCTAAAGGAACCAAAATCAAAAGAAAATGAATTAAACAATAGTTAAGACAGAAATAAAAGCACACAGAAACAAAGAATAGTTTATAAGAGAAATATGAAATATATATGTCTTAATATTGCCTTTTTATGCATTTATTTGATCCTCCTTATTCATCTATGCTCATTCTTCATTTGTAGCTAGTTTTTAGATTGATATCATTCCTTTTAAAAACCCAATTCCGTACTTGTTTGATCGGTGTCTTTGATCCATTTTCCATCATTTTATGCACCAAGCGTACAAATTATCTATGGCCACCCTTTTTCAATACATGCATAGTGTAGGGGTCATTTTAGTTGAGGGAAAATATGCAATATTAGAATTGGAAGCCTTTATATAAACAAATTTTGAATCCTTTTAATTAGAATTATACTAATATTTAATTCTACATTTTTCAAAAGGAATTTTTGCATACTCAAAATGTATTCAAACTATCAGGATCTCTTTTAAATTTTTAGATCTTCAATCTTCTGTTTAAAGAATCGTTACTAATCGAGATATTTTTTCATTCATTTAAACTAATTTTTCCAAAGAACTTAAAATTTCAAGATGCCTCCTTTTCTTATCTTTCGATCTATCAACATGATATTTTTTTCTAATATGGAGAGCAATAAATCTTGATGTACTGAAAAGAAAGCATTTTGAATATATTCAAAATTTTCTAAAAAATGAGCAAGTGCTAAAGGATATCTCGTCCAGTCTACCAATGACGTGAGATTTAGAAGCACACTCTTGGCTTCTCTGTGTTACATCTTCATCATCTTCTACTCTTCACAATTGACTACTTGAAGCAACACTTTCTCGTGGCCTAAGTGAGTAGTCGCTTTAATGTGGACTCGAGTCAACTCCATTGTTTTTCTGCCTACGTTCTTCAAGTGATATACAAATCACCTCCATGAACCTTCTTCAAAGTTTAAAGTTATACCTACAATTAATGATGTACTAGTGAAACACATTTGATTCCAATTTGTTAGATTCCATGTCATAAAAAACTCTAGTTGTTATTAAGCACAATAAATATTAGACATAGGTCCTGATACAATTTAAAAACCCAATAATATATCCTATAGGAGGTTGAATAGGATAATGCAAAATTATAAAATCTAACTCGAGTCTCTTGGTTCCAATTAATAATCGGAGAAGATAATGGTCGAAAAAGAACAACAAAAATTGCTGAGAATATATTCCATTACTTGGAAAAGAAATTAGATTTTGAAAATCAATATCAACAAATTCTAACTCACATGAATCCCCTAACGGGAACCATGAAACATGAACTGTCGAGTATTTCTCTTAATGAATGCACATGACATCCATAATGCTGGGATAGTTTCTGAATGCAGTGCAATAGTTACGAGCCAAAATTTATAAAAAATTTATCGATTGCTAAACATTAAGGACTAGATACGGAGCCATAAATGGTAGAACTATTTAGATTACTATAAGAAAAATGATAATTCCCTGTTTGAAAACTAGAAATTTCATGTTCAAGGTAGTTTTAGAAATATTTTCAATAACAAGAGACAAAGATGCTAAACATCGTAAAAACAACAAAACAATAACAAAATCAATAAATCAAATGCATAAGAAATATTCAATTATCAATCCAAATGAAACAAACTACAAATTCACCGAATTTGTTAAATGTAAAAATGCGTAACTATAAATTCAATGGCAAAAACTAAATAAAAAGCAAAGGAAATCACAAAAAAGTCTTCTGCAACTTTTTTGGGACATCACAAGAATCAACATTGTGTGGTATGCAGACTAGTCATGGAATGTTCGGTCTCTAATACATATCATCGGTGACACATAATTTCATTCTTTACAAACTAGATCGGCTATTTAAAAAAACCATATCCTCAAATTCCTTATCATAGTTCAACAAACATTTAACATTCTCACCGATCACGTAGATAAACATGTTGAAGATAATTTGAAAACTAGAAAATCAGATGAACATGGAAATATGTAGACCAAATCTAAGAACAACCATTACTATCTGCATAACATGGAAATAGATAATTAAAAGCATATATAAAAGGTCACATTAGTTAAGAAGAAAGAAAAATAGATTTATCTTAAAAAAACAAGACTAAACATAGAAGTCCTTGTTTAGTCTATTATATAATAGTGAATTACATGTTTTGTTTAGTTTTGAAAATGCATGAAACAAGGAATTCATTGTTTTAAACCTAGACTAAACAAGGAATTTCCTGTTGATGTTGGTGAAATTTTGTACGAATTTTTAACAAATATCAACCTAAAAACACTTAATCAATCAAACTTATAGAAAAATAACAACTAAAAATCATAAAATCCATACACATTAAACAAAAACAAAGTAAGAATATGAACACCTCACAAATTCAAACACTAAAAAAACAATCAACACACATAAAAATCATCTAGTTTAATACATTAAGAATTGCAGAAAAAATAAATCAAAGCCAAAAAAAAAATAAAAACCTTGAGATTGAAAAATATGCCGTGATATTAAGAGATTTTATGTTAAAGAAGAAACTGCTGAAAAAATTTAATAATAGGTTATGTAGATTTATTGAAGCTTTCATGTGTTTTTATTTGATGAGAGCAGAGTAACGTGCAAAAATTAGAGATGTATAGGGCTAGATCAACTAGTTTACTTAATCAATGAAATAATGAGATAATTAATTTGTTATAAGGTTTAATAGAATAGATATAGGGTATTTTAAGAATAGAAAAGAAGGCATCTACTTAATTCAGAAATAAGTACATGAAGATTATATTATAAAATTAAAATATCAACTTAAACAAAAATAAAATTACTTTACTTACCTATAATTTTAGTGGTTATTTTACCTTTATTTATTTAAAGATAAACATAATTTTAAAAAATATTAACCCTATTGAATAATACTTATAACCTCTAGAATCTAAATAATCTTTTATGATTATCTCTTTTGTTTTTGAAAAAAAATTATTATTAGTATATATACACTATTTTCTTAAATATTCTAACCCAAATAAAAGAATTATATGGATTCATCCATGAGTAAATCAACATAAATACAAAAAAAATCTTTTGCTCCAAACTAAGTACCCTATTCGGAGCTGTAAAATTTCAAACGAGCGTATAAATTTTTAGAAGTAAAGGTATTAATAGATCTTGGGTCACCGTGTTTCGGAACACTTGCATCTCACTTAAACACCCAATCATATTCTATCTCGCACTAAACGTGAGAATCAACACAAAATATCGAATTACCAACATGGAGTTGGATCTGATATATATTGCAAAGAAGAGATACAGTCGGCAAAACAACTTTTCTTCAGATGGACTTTCACCGATGAGTTATGTAAAACTATATGGAGTTGGGTAGGCATAGGGAGAGTTATATCTACTATATAAAGTGCGCTCAAGTGGTTGCAAAAAGATAAGGCGAGGGTAGTTTAAAAATACAAGGCATGGAAAATAGCCCTTACAACAACCGTGTATATGACATGGAAAGTTTGAAATAGATTAAGTACCGACGGTGAGCTCCCCAACCTGAAGGTCATAGTAAAAAATATTAAGATTCATATTTACCTCTGTTTTTTTATTTTATTATCATCTCGTCTCTTCGAAAGATAGGGAAATTTTGCTTCTTCACACATAGACGCAATGAATAGGATGGAGTAAAGTAGCTTAACATTCTTTTTTAGTATGTAGTTAGACTGATTCTAATTTGTTAATTCGAAAAACGTTGTACAAATTATAATTCATGCATTTTTATATATTCATCGACTCAAAAAATAAATCTCTTCTTTTGAACCCATCAATAATCTTTGGTCGTTTATACCTCTGTTGTATTGACAAAACATGTATAATTTTACCCATCAACAAAAATTTGTGGAGTACAATGAAGTGTACAATCACATTTCTAATAGAGATAACACAACATCCTGCCTCGACTTCACTTCCCCCTCGTGACTTGGAGAACGGGACTCCTACTCTTAACAAGTTCAGGAAAAATATAGGTAAATCAAAACAAACATCATAAAGGCGAATAAGCTAAATACAACACAACAAGAAAGATTATGACATTCATGTGTTAAGACATTATTGTAGGTTCATATGAGCACCATACATGTTTCTCTTCTTATATATGTATCATGCAACGTATTAGGTTCCCTTATGTAGTGGAGAAAGATATTAGTTTTCTAGAAAGAAAAAACAGAGAACGACATCCAACATGTTACTTACAAAACATTATTTAGATCTTACAATAAAAAAAGCATAGTCGAAGTTCTAAAGGTGTACATTGACTTTGAACCTCTAAAGACTTGTCACGAATGAGAGTTCAAAGCATGGTTCACCACCTAAAGCTTCTAGACTTGACATTATTTTTCATATTTATCAACATTAACACACATGGGCTCATGTATAATTTCGTCATTTTTAATATCATAATGTTGTGAAGTGTATATGCTATGTACTCCTACTAATTTTTGCAGTTTGTAACTTATATTACTTGCAAATCCCAAATTATGCATAAATTATCAACGCGGGAAAAAACTAGAATTAAATGTATAAGAGCTTGAATTATTATATAGTATTTTTACATAATATCAACTTCGTTAATGAATCACAGAATATATTACAAACAAATTCATAATTGTATTTATATAATAGAGACCCAACTATATACAAAAACCAAGTTTAGTAAATGGTGATCATGGAAGACAAAATTAAGATCAGTTTTTTCGCTTCATAAGGCAAGTATTGTGGTTTCTAAGCTGTCCCCTGGATTCTTCTAGGATCAGCTTAAGAGAAGATAATGATAAAATTATGTCTATTATCTCCATTAAATTCTCTCACCTATTAATACATACACATGATAACGAATAATTAGTATGTTTACAGGCCTAGATAATTATTGATAAAACCTCATATAAACCTTACCATGGAGACTAGTGAATGTTGATTTCTTAATGAAATGACATGACCAACTATCTTAAATACACCTGACTTGATCACTTTAAGTCACGCCGTCCTACATTGAACAATAGGAAAATCAATCTTACTAGTCACATTATTCAATTAAGTAAGGTATTAATATATAATGATGTGGTTTACCTTTATAAGACTATAGAAAAGTTTAGCATTCTCTTCTTTTGAAATCTGAAAAAACACTATAAAGCTTTGGATTTCTAGAATTTTCATGTGTCTACATATAAGATATAATAGTACCTTAAACTTCCACTGGTTCACCAAATAGAAAACAGCAATATCACATTCTTTCAACTTCTGGACACAAGAAAATTCTAGGAGTAGAAGAAGCATTCCTAATATGCCAGTTTCAACCTTATCAAATGGAATTATAACATGTTTCTTCCTTCTTTTAGAAGACATTTTCATAGTTAATAGAACAATGAAAATGATGCAAATTGGAAAAAAGACTCAATTTGGTCTAGAAAATCAAAAGATATGAACAAAGTACCAAACCCTAGCTCAAGACAAACTTGAGCACAAACCGAGATATTTTTGCAAAAAAAAAAATTACTGGTATTAGAAAAAGTCAAGGAATATTATGACATTATAAAAAAAGACACAGACTTAGAGAAAAAGAATGATTAATGATTAGTTTCCAATCGAATTGAAAAGAAGAAAGAGAACATATTAACCTGATTAAAGAAGAAGAATGACCGACAAGAAAAAATTAAGATGATAGTTGCTTACTTGGAAGAATTTGTCTGCTAATTAAATGAGAATAGAAGTTTGATTACTAAAAAAGAAAGTGATGAATTTTTTGAATGGAAGATATGAAATGGTAGCGAAGTGGTGGTGATACAATAGAATGAATAGATGTGGCAGCGACATCTTAGTTTGAAGAAGTTATTTTGACATCTGAAAATCTAACCTAGATGAGAGAAATAGAAGAATAAGAAAGAGAAAAATGACATATTTATGATCATTAAAGGATTTATTTATAATATAATACACAAATACAATTAAACAGTTGGTAAAGTGAATAATATAAGAAATCACAGATTCATATTAACTTGTTAAGATTCAATGATCATTATGCTAGAACCACTTGTATTAAGGAGTTTTCACTCATTTTATACAGGGATTTAGATTAACTTGAAGAATAATAAAGCAACTATTTGCATTTTTTTTAATATGTTCTTTCTCCCTTGAAAATTATAAGATTTTGTTCTGTTTTCCTCACATCAGTTCCTCAAAGTATGCTAGGACACCTTTGCAATAACTTCTATTACTCTATATAGTTAAGAGAACTTCAGAAGAATATCTAAATTTCCTACTTATATAAACTTTTAACAAATTTAGTTTATGAATCATGACTATAAAAGAAACCAACCAAGTAAGTAACAAATTCAATGTTATATAAAGCTTCAAAAGCAGACGAGACATGAGGGGCAAAGCATAAAAACTTGACATGTAATATCAAAAAATTGCACTATAGGGCCCTATAATATTCAAAAAAAGAAGCATACTTCAATTAATTACATCTCCGGCTTCCACCATTATAATGTGTGGTGCAAAAAATTATAGAATGAGAACTAGATTGCTTATGTATTGTGTTGCATTTAACAATATTAGTCTATTAGTTTCTCATCCAATTACACAAGAAATGGAAAAAGACACTCTACTCCCACATTCATTTAAATACGACAACATTAAGGTATTTTAATTTACACGAAAAATAAAATCTTACCATTAAAAATTAATGAAATTTTGCTGGTTGATTGAAATGGCATGTCCACCGATCTAATTCTTATCCTTGACATGAGTTATATCTACCTGTGCCCAAGATCCATGAATATATATATCAAATATTTTCCTTACATAAGTTATAAATTTCCTCTCAAGACTACATTTAATAATGATTTGGTTGTTATAACAAAATGAAAAACCTAAATTCAAATCATATCATATACTTTATTTTTAAATAGATGCACAAGAAAGTATAATTACGAACGGTCTGTTAAAGTATATAATAATTAATCGGTGTAAAATTACACAAAAATAAACACAAATACTTAAAAGATGAATACATACTTAGCCAAATTAATATTGTTCTTTCACTTTAAAAGTACTAATTATTATATACATGGCAGATCTAAGATAGTGGTCCTTTCCAGGTGATAAAAATGACCAATAAAAATATTAGAATTTTTTTTTAATAAAACAGACTCCCTTTGAAATCGCCTCCATCCTAAAATTACACAAAAAAAATATTCTGATCCTGATTCCCTAAACCAGATACTTTTTCGAGGAAATATATTCTAGATCCCTTCCCAAGTAAATATATATATATATATATATATATATATATATATATACTAGATATAACCCGTGCCCGAGGGCACTATACAAAACTTGATCTATTTTTTAATTAAACAAATAAACATAATATGTTTCTTATTTTATCTTCTTATAATTTAATTTAATAATACATAATTCATTACATTTACAAAAATACATACATAAATTTTTTATTTAATGAGTATGTTAATTATAATGAAACTTCTAAAAATTATATTCAAATATTTTTCATTAGCATTGAGTAAATTTTTATATCAAAAGAAATAAAAAATATCCTATTTAAAAAAGTAAATAGAATGACCATTCATCAGTTCTTCAATTAATATGTATTGTATAATATAAATATTTTAGAAATGTAGGATCCTTAAATCATATTTTAGTTAATATCTCGATTGACTAAGAAATGAGTAGATTAAATAATTTCATAACTTATATATTCTTGAGTGAGCTTGGGAGTGCTCAAATAGTTATTTCACAAATGGAAGTTGGTGGATATCTAAATCATAAGTCTAAATTGAATATTATGACAATGTTCGATCCTTTAATCACATTATAGTTAAAATCGCGGTTGACCAATGTTTGACCATTTGATCAAATTTTGACTAATATCGTGACTGGCCAAGGTTGGGGTAGATTTGATAATTTTATAACTTTTATATTATTGACTAAGTCTAGGTTTGCTCAAACGTGCTTGTAATTAACAATTGGTGGATATATAAAGTATAAGTCTATAATTTTACTGTAAATATTAATTTGGTAAACAAACTTACATTATAGAGAATAATTATTAGTCTGTCATTCTTATATAGATAACAATGTTCTACTATTCCAATTGATAAAATCGAATAGTATACAATGTCAATAATTTAATCTGTAAATCTACATTGAGTCGTTAAACTATTTACATATACCCCATATCAATAAAAATACGTGTTATTTCCCTCAAGAATATCTAGTATCTTGAAATAATTTTTTTTTTGCAAATCAATGAACCGCGTTACAATATTAGAAACTTAAAATACATTTACCCTTCAATAAATCTATAGCCCTACATAATTCTTATTAGTCACAAAAAAGGAAGTTATTGTTGCTTCCACGTAATATTAACGTCCATATGGTTTTTGCATAGTCGGTAACTTTAGTTCATTGATCAATAAATTATCGAAAAAATGTAGCAAATAAATCCACTTCACTTTAAGACAAAACTATGTTAACTGTATAAGACTAAACTACTTAAACAATATAACATAATAAACTACATTGAGTAAGAAACAATAGTTATCTTAAATGTAGAACATTTGAAAAAAATAGAAGACATACAAAGTAGATATTAATTATAATTTTAAAAACATATTATATTCTATATTCAAATAAATATATAAAAATATGTGTGAATTTAACATCTACTTACTCAGAATAACGTATTTGTTAAAGGTTAGACGATACACAATTGATTATATATAAATAAGTATAATTTCTACGTTTTGTACATAAAAAATTACATATTTTCTCATCCATGTCTCTAACTTAATTTAATTAAAAAAAGAGAACTCATATATCAGGTTAACATATAATTTATAATAAACATGGACTATACTTGGTCTTAAAAAAATAGAGAACTCATACACCAGGTTAACTGATAATTAACATTAATCATAAATAAACATTAAGTATTTTTTCTACACAAATAATATTACTTAGTTGAAAAACATTACATATTTGGTCATCGGTCTGTTAAATATAGAGAACTCCTATATAAAATAAGCAAGTGAAATTTGTTGTCCATGAGTAAAAAATCAAATTGTCTCATATATCCAACCAAAAAATTATAAAAGAAAAATATAATTACAACATCTTAAATAAATCTGTCATTATTTTTTCCAATTAAAAATAGAAAACTCATAGGATAAAATAGATATTTTGTAGTTAGGAAGAAGTAGTGGTGATAGTAGTGGGATGTATTATGGTTAGAATACATGTGGCAAGATCTAGATGGTTTTAGAGGCCATATGTAAAAAATCAAATTGTCTCATATATCCAACCAAAAAATTATAAAAGAAAAATATAATTACAACATCTTAAATAAATCTGTCATTATTTTTTCCAATTAAAAATAGAAAACTCATAGGATAAAATAGATATTTTGTAGTTAGGAAGAAGTAGTGGTGATAGTTGTATTATGGTTAGAATACATGTGGCAAGATCTAGATGGTTTTAGATGCCATATATTTTTTCTCTAGATAAATCTTGGCCACTCTTTGACTTTCGACTTGTCCTATATAATATAGACTAGATATAACCCGTGCCCGAGGGCACTATAAAAAATTGATTACTTTTTATCAAACAAATAAAAATAATAGATTTCTTATTTTATTTCCTTATAATTTGATTATATAATAGATAATTCATTACATTTACAAAAATAAACAAATAAAAAGTGTAGAAATAAACTTGTTGGGCATTTGGTCTAAAAAGTGACTTTTTGTAAATCTCACTTGTCTCTCCTTCATAAAAGTTATGCATGGTCTTTAGTAGTATAACCTGAGCGTTAAATACATAATTTATCTCAAAAAACTAATAGAAAAAACAAAATATACGGGCTATTTGTAACGTTTTTCATAATATATAAAATTATATATATTTTTTTAAAATGCATGCAAAAAATTGCATAAAAGTAATACGTGGAAATTTCGGGATCAGTATACTTTATATGTCCGATCTATCTAAACACCCGAAGTTGGAGACAATGCATGAAAAAAATTTCATTAATGCAACGTGGGGCCAAAATTGCATCAACGCACCTGGAGCGCAGTGATTTATGTAACCTCAATTACATTAAACTATTGATATAAAAATTTGGATACCACATTAAAGTTCATTTATAATAAAGTCATCATGCATTCACAAATGTATTAAGTTACTGATATAAAAATTGTGATACCACTTAATAGTTCATTTAAACTAAAATCATCATTTATTCATAGTATTAGGGAAGCAGGTAGATTAATATACTGGAAATTTAAAAAAAATATGTGGTTTGACTTCAATAAATATTAATGCTCAACTTCAGTAAAAAAAAATTAGTAAGAGAGGGATGACATAAATTGCACTACTGGTCCTTATGACATACAATATACCGATCTGCATATCTCAAAACTTTGATTGTTGTAAAAAACTGTATAAGAATCAAAAGAAATGAGAAATATCAAAATGTTCAAATGTAGTTAAAAAATTTAGAAGAATGACATAAATTGCAGTATTGGTCCTTATGACATACATTATAGCGATCCATATTTCTTTTTTATGAATTGCAAAAACTTTAGTATTGGTAAAAAAATGTATAAGAACTAAAACAATTAAGAAATTATACTTTTAACTAAAAGAAATGAAAAAATAATTACAGGGATTTTTTTCTTGAATGGGATATATGGAATTTCGTCCTGGATTATTCTTTCTGGATTATTAAGACGTAAGTATGCACAACAATTACATGTAATTACTAAATACATCAAATAATCAGAAAATAACAGGGAGTATAAACACAAATGTATTAAGTTATTGATCCAAAAATTGGGATACCACTTAATAGTTCATTTAAACTGAAGTCATTAGTTATTTATAGTATTAGGAAAGCTATTAGATTAACTTACTTGAAATTAAAAAAATACTTGGTTTGTCTTCAACTTATATCCCAATTATTGATCCCTGAAATGACAATAAATCAAATACTCAACTTCAGTTAAAAAAGGTATAAGAATCAAAACATCTGCAGTATATCAAAATGTTAAAGTTTAGTTAAAAATTCAGAGGACTGACATAAATTGCACTATACGGAATAAAAATAATCAACATCAGTTAAAAAAATCTAGTAAAAGATAAATTACATAAATTGCACTATTGGTCCTTATGACAGATTAAATTAGTTGAACGTAAAATAAAATATTAAAGCATGTACAAATGAATATTAAAGCATAAAGTAGTGACCTAAAAGACGTCACAATGTTCTTAGATAGTATTATGAGGCAAATAAGTAGAAAACATGATAAACATATACATATATGACTTGAGAGTTAACATTAATTCTCACAGTATATTAGAGCTTGAAGTGGACCGGTTTTACTGTCAATAAAACGAATTTCATTGATCTATCTGAAATGACAATAAATCAAAATACTATTGGTCCTTATGACAGATTAGATTACTTGAACTTAAAAAGTTACGTGGTTTGTCGTCAATTTATATCCCAATTATTGATCTATCTGAAATGACAATAAATCAAAATACTCAACTTCAATTAAAAAAGGTATAAGAATCAAAACAACTGCAATATATCAAAATGTAGTTAAAAAATTCAGAAAAATGACATAAATTGCACTATACCAAATAAAAATAATCAACTTCAGTAAAAAAAATCTAGTAAGAAAGGAATTACATAAATTACAAATTGCACTATTGGTCCTTATTACATATGATCAACTTCAGTAAAAAAATCTAGTAATAGAAGAATTGCATAAATTGCACTATTGGTCCTTATGACAGATTAGATTAGTTTAACGTAATAAAAAATATTAAAGTTGGACAACAAACGAATTTCATATCTACAATCTAATAATTTCTTTCATTCTAAATAAGATCGTTGGACAACAAAAACTTAAGTTTAATTAAAAAAGGTATAAGAATCAAAACAACTGGATCAAACTGTTGTTGAAAAATTCAGAAAAATGACATAAATTGCAATATACCAAATAAAAATAATCAACTTCAGTAAAAAAAATCTAGTAAGAAAGGAATTACATAAATTACAAATTGCACTATTGGTCCTTATGACAGATTAGATTAGTGAACGTAATAAAAAATATTAAAGTTGGATAACAAACGAATTTCATAATGTTTAAGATCGTTGGACAACAAAAACTTAAGTTTTGTTAAAATAATGTTTAAGAACTAAAACAATTGAGAAATTATACTTTTAAGTAAAAGAAAGGAAAAAAACCTTTGTGATTGAATGAGATATTTGGTAGTTCTTCCTGGATTAATCTTTAGAGTGTAGCATAACTTTTTTTTGAATGAGATAGTAAGTAGATGTGATAGTAATGTGGTTTATTATGGTTAGAATACATGTGGCAAGATCCAGATGATTTTAGATGCCATATATTTTTGTTGTAAGTAAATCTGGACCATTCTTTGACTTTTTTGCTTGTGCCATATAATATAGATATATATATATTTGAGCATACATAGAAATGTGTGTTTTGACATAAGAAAGTGACTAAATAAACATACCCATTCAGATCCAGGTTTGAAAATAAACATAGGTAGCCTGAGAGATTATATGGTAGGCCTCGACATTCCTAGATAGAGTTTAAGAATAGATTTTCTTTGGATTAAAATTGGATCCGAGGATTTATAATGACTTGGATTGGTTGTATAATGATTTGGGCTTGTGGATATAGGGTTATGGGTCAACCAGTTAGTTTTATGGGCTCGTGTTGTTGTTAGGTACATTGTACACAATTAATTTGTGGAAAATTCTTCCATCCAATATTAGATGATCCTACACCAATGATATAAATACACATACCCCATGTTTTAAACTTGCAAAAGTAACTAACATATTAATCTAGTGACATGTGTGTTGGTAAAATAATTAATGGCTATGATATGAATATTGGACCATCCAATATTGGATGAAAGTCTTACCCTTAATTTGTACAAATATTGGTTTCGTTTTTTTAGAAAAATATTTTTGTTTGTGGGGTAGTTAGTTTTGTTTCTTGTATTTTTTTACTAGTATTTTTTCTTTTATTTAATTGATTATATCTTTTGTTATTTTGATATATTGTTTGGGTTTGGATTTTCTTTAGTTTTGTCGTTATTAAGATTTTATTGCAAGTTTGATCTGAAAACTCAATTATTTAAGGAGTCCTTTTATCTTCTAAATTTGATATTAATGTATTATTTGTTTCTAAAATAATTTCACTATGTTGGTCGGTTAGTTACCCCGCGAGATTATCTATTCAATTACACTTGCGTGAGATTTCAAATAGTCTGAAAATGAGATGTTAGATAAAGTAAGTGGTAGATCATTTTAAACAATGGTATTCACAATGTTATAACAAACCATAATAAATAGAATTCAAGTTTGTAAAATTAAAATCCGGTTAGAGAACTCGGCCCGTTGACTCATTTACTATAAAAAAGTTTTACTCTTGGCCAACTTAAGCAGCTAATAATCCTAATCTTGTTTTTTACTGACTTAATTGGAATTTTATCGTCTCATAATCTGAATTGGAGTAATTTTCATGAAATTTGAGAATTAATTTTTTTTCTCTATTATTATTTTAGGGACGAATTTTTTAGCAACGACATAATTGTCGTCACTAGTAATCGACGATAGTGACGAAAAATTAGTTGCGACTACAAAATGTAGTCGTTACATTGATTTTCAGTTTGAGCCGAAAAAAATTTATCAAAAAAATAATTCGTTGATCTATTATAATATGTGTGTTTGATATGTGCATTTTACCGAAATATTTCCATGTCAACTAGCACTCTAAATATGGGTATAATCCCCAGTTGGATTAAACAATGTGTTTTCACTAACACAAAGGTTCAACGTATGCGTATTATCAACATAAAGACAACAAGAAAATATTAATTAAACAAGTTCGTTTGAAGAATTATACTTATAAACCTCTTTAAAAAAAATTGATATTTTTCTAAATATTCTAAATAAAAATTAAAGGAGTTGCTTCCATTTAGAAGTTCATTTAATTTCCAAAAAAAAAAATAACTGTATGATTAGTACTAATTATTGTTACCAACATATTTAACAACATGAAATAATTTGTTAAGGTTATTTACATGTAGAATATTAATTTTTTTCCTCCAAAAAGAGTAGTTTAAGGTTTGTGCGTGATATTCTAAAACCGTATATGCACCAAAAGAGCCATATATGAGAGCTATTATCGACCTCTATAAACTCTATAAAAAAATTTCTGGAAAATGTTTGTTCAGTTATTCTTTTCAATCATTCATCGATTTCCTTATCCTATATACAGGTCACTATTGATGTTTACAATGAGTTTTTTTACTTACACGGATGGTGCCACAATACCTACAAGGATCTACACCATGTAAGACTTTGTATTTGAGGGAATTAATTATTCTATAAAAGTTTGTACTCCTTCATTTTCTTTTGAGAGGAAAATGAAGGCATGTCTGTGTTCAAAGACTATATCTCTCAAATTTTGATTTGTTGCCTGCTAAGTCTAGCATAGATTGGGAATTTTTCATAGGATGAACATCAGATATAAAGACCTGAGAATCTTACCATAATGGAATCTATTCAGAGTTCGAAAGTAAATATAATAAGAATAGGGTCCTAGATTTCCTAGATTGAGCATTTATAAATATAATAAGACCTGTGGTGGTGCATTTATCAATATTACTCTACTAATTTCTCACCGAACTACCCAAGAAATTGTAGATGGCAGTTAAACTACTAATATTGCACATATCCTTTAAAAAAGGCTAACAATCAAAGGAAATATAATCTAAACACCGGGTGATGATTAAAGAGCGAATAGGGCTGGTAACTCTTTGTAGTGATAGTAATTCTCCGATCAACAACTGAATCTAGTATTTCATCATTTGATTCAGGCAAGTGAAACTCTTCAAAATGTGTTTACTTTAGAAAGTGGTGTGGGAGTCATCTATAATATGGGTTGAGACGCGCTTGAAACTTTAATAAGTGTTTATTAGAGAATTAAATCCAAATATAATAAATGAATTTGTATGCCTAGACTCAGGGCGAGGGACTTGGCACTTAAAGATGGCATTTGGACACTTCTCCTTACTGGAAAAACTCGTTGATTCCATTCTTCTTTGGGATCTTACAGTGTTCCGTGTCCGAGATCGGGGAACCGAGTTTGTTTGAAGACTCAAAAGGTAATGACAAACAAGAAAATATTAACTCAACAATTACTGAGATATTGTTGGTTCATTTAAATAGCATGTCCATTTCTTTTTTTTGATCTTATCTTTGACATGAGCTATATGGAAATATGTGCAAAATCAATGAATATATATCAAATCTTCTCTATACATACCTCATTAAATTTTACTATCAAAATTTAATCTAATAGTGATTTGATTGAAGTAACTGAATGAACATCCTAAATTAAAATTATATCATAAGTTTTATTATTTTAATAGGCGTAAGAGAAAATTTGATAGCAAAATGATAAAGAATATAATAATTATTTTGAGTATAAATAAATAAAAATAACACACAAATACTTAAAAGATTGATATGTAATTTTACAAATTAATACTTTAATGTCGTTTTAAAAGTACTAATTATTATATATGATCATACTTAGATGTTTGTTTCGATAGAAGAAAGTGACGAATAAACATATCAATTTAGATCCAGATTTGAAGATAAGTAAAGGTAGTGTGAGAGATGATAGAGTAGGCTTCGACATTCCACATACCTAATCGATATAAAGCATGACATTTGTGTTGGGTTAGAAAAGGACATGAGACTTTATAATTACATGGATCGATTTTAAAGACTTGGATTATTGGTTATGGGTTATGAAAATTAATAACCTGGCCTTTTATTTAGAAAAGATTATATGATTTAAACAACCAAAAGTTAAAGTGGAGTTGATGCCCTTGACCACATTGTGGCTATGACTCTTGTGAAGGATAAACAACCTTGGTTTTTATTTATTTTTAAGTTAGGTGTCCAAGTTAAAAACTTGAAAGTAAGGGGTGTCAAATGGGGATTTCTTGTAAATTACCCTTGGTAGATCCTACCGGATTTATTTACACAACTAAGCACACTTAAAAACAATTTAATAATTTATATATAAGTGATGTAACTATATTCTAGATAGTTTGTTTAACTTCATTTTAGTTTTGTCGGGAAAATAAAGGCATGTTTGTGTTAAGAGACCATGTTTCTCACATCCTTTTTATGACGTGGTGGTCTAGTCAAATTCTCTCGCACCTCAACTAGTCCTACAGAGATTATGCATGTTTTTCTTGCATACCCTCAAGTAAATCAGAATAGGTTGATAGTGTTCAGGAAGGGAATCGAACCTTGTACCCCCTTTCATACCGTGTATCTTAAATGTTAATTTATTACCGGGATACTCAATCCCTGATAATTCCACACTAAGGTTTTCATTATTATTTAACTTGCATTGAAATTAAAGGAGTTACAAAATATAGTTACAATCACCGACTCTAGTTCTATCTAGTAAACCCTTGCCTAAGAAAGTTAAGAGTGATGGTCGATAGTTTTTAAATCAATGGAAATAATTGAGCCCATTTTCCTAACTAAATTATCTGCAATTCACTCATTCGTTGATGAGCACGACAACTCATTACGCTTCAATAATGAGCAATAAAATTCGCAACTTTCCTCATAACAGGTTTGATATTCCACTAGAGCTAATGGATCATTCATACTACGAACAATTTTTTTGGTGATAAAATTGCATGATATGTTGTCGTTTGAGTTTAAGCTAAATATGATCCTAAATTAATGTAAGACGGGATGTTTAAAAAATTGTTCTTGAATATCTTACACCAATTCAGATGTTATTTAAGGTAATAGTAGCTGCTTATTGTGGTATGGGTATTCAACTGAGTCAGAGAGTTTTCTAATGAAAATAACTAGAACTATCGACTAAGAAGGATTAGAAGAGTCCTCTTTATGCCATATTGATATTAATTGCGGCATGATTCATGAAAATTAGGAGGATGAAAGCCACTTAAATAAGGATTAAATAAAAATGTATTTTCAACTCATAAATGATTTTCACAAGACAGTCATACGTTGCCAATTTTTTTAATTATCCACAATTCTAATTGTTGCAACTTACTGTGAATGGAAATACAAATTCCTCGCTATACACATAAATGCATTTCCTTCAAAAATCAACATTCACTAGTAGCCATGGATAATTAGTATTGTGGATAATTAAAAAAATTGGCAACGTATGACTGTCTTGTGAAAATCATTTATGTGTTGAAAATACATTTTTATCTAATCATTATTTAAATGGCTTTCATCCTCCTAATTTTCATGAATCATGCCGCAATTAATATCAATATGGCATAAAGAGGACTCTTCTAATCCTTCTCAGTCGATAGTTCTAGTTATTTTCATTAGAAAACTCTCTGACTCAGTTAAATACCCATACCACAATAAGCAGCTACTATTACCTTAAATAACATCTGAATTGGTGTAAGATATTCAAGAACAATTTTTTAAACATCCTGTCTTACATTTGTTTAGGATCATATTTAGCTTAAACTCAAACGACAACATATCATGCAATTTTATCACCAAAACAATTGTTCGTAGTATGAATGATCCATTAGCTCTAGTGGAATATCAAACCTGTTATGAGGAAAGTTGCGAATTTTATTGCTCATTATGGAAGCGTAATGATTTATCGTGCTCATCAACGAATGAGTGAATTGCAGATAATTTAGTTAGGAAAACAAGCTCAATTATTTCCATTGATTTAAAAACTATCGACCATCACTCTTAACTGTCTTAGTCAAGGGTTTACTAGATAGAACTAGAGTCGGTTGATTGTAACTATATTTTGTAACTCCTTTAATTTCAATGCAAGTTAAATAATAATGAAAACCTTAGTGTGGAATTATCAGGGATTGAGTATCCCGGTAATAAATTAACATTTGAGATACACGGTATGAAAGGGGGTACAAGGTTCGATTCCCTTCCTGAACACTATCAACCTATTCTGATTTTCTTAAGAGTATGCAAGAAAAACATGCATAATCTCTGTAGGACTAGTTGAGGTGCGAGCAAATTTGACTAGACCACCACGTCATAAAAAGGATGTGAGAAACATGGTCTCTTAACACAAACATGCCTTTATTTTCCCGACAAAACTAAAATAAAGTGAAACAAACTATCTAGAATATAGTTACATCACTTATATATAAATTATTAAATTGTTTTTAAGTGTGCTTAGTTGTGTAAATAAATCCGGTAGGATCTACCAAGGGTAATTTACAAGAAATCCCCATTTGACACCCCTTACTTTCTAGTTTTTAACTTGGACACCTAACTTAAAAATAAATAAAAACCAAGGTTGTTTATCCTTCACAAGAGTCATAGCCACAATGTGGTCAAGGGCATCAACTCCACTTTAACTTTTGGTTGTTTAAATCATATAGTCTTTTCAAAAGAAAAGACCAGGTTATTAATTTTCATAACCCATAACCAATAATCCAAGTCTTTAAAACCGATCCATGTAATTATAAATTCTCATGTCCTTTTCTAACCCAACACAAATGTCATGCTTTATATCGATTAGGTATGTGGAATGTCGAAGCCAACTCTATCATCTCTCACACTACCTTTAATTATCTTAAAATCTGGATCTAAATTGATATGTTTATTTGTCACTTTCTTCTATCGAAACAAACATCTAAGTATGCTCATATATAATAATTAGTTCTTTTAAAACGACATAAATGTATTAATTTGTAAAATTACATATCAATTTTTTAAGTATTTGTGTGTTATTTTTATTTATTTATACTCAAAATAATTATTATATACTTTATCATTTTGCAAACAACTTTTCTCTTACGCCTATTAAAAAAATAAAACTTATGATATAATTATAATTTAGGATGTTCATTCAGTTACTTCAATCAAATCACTATTAGATTAAATTTTGATAGTAAAATTTAATGAGGTATGTGTAGAGAAGATTTGATATATATTCATTGATTTTGCACATATTTCCATCTAGGTCATGTCAAAGATAAGATCAAAAAAAGAAATGGACATGCTATTTTAATGAACCAACAAAATCTCAGTAATTGTTGAGTTAATATTTTCTTGTTTGTCATTACCTTTTGAGTCTTCAAACAAACTCGGTTCCCTAATCTCGGACACGGAATAGTGTAAGATACCAAAGAAGAATGGAATCAACGAGTTTTCCAGTAAGGAGAAGTGTCCAAATGCCATCTTTAAATGCCAAGGCCCTCGCCCTCAGGGGCATACAAATTCATTTATTATATTTGGATTTAATTCTCTAATAAACACTTATTAAAGTTTCAAGCGCGTCTCAACCCATATTAGAGATGACTCCCACACCACTTTCTAAAGTAAACACATATTGAAGAGTTCCACTTGACTGAATCAAATGATGAAATACTAGATTCAATTGTTGATCGGAGAATTACTATCACTACCAAGAGTTACCATCCCTATTCGCTATTTAATCATCACCCGGTGTTTAGATTATATTTCCTTTGATTGTTAGCCTTTTTTAAAGGATATGTGCAATATTAGTAGTTTGACTTCCATCTACCATTTCTTGGGTAGTTCGGTGAGAAATTAGTTGAGTAATATTGATAAATGCACCACCACACATTAAGCCATATGGTGCTCAATCTAGGAAATCTAGGACCCTATTCTTATTATATTTACTTTCGAACTCTGAATAGATTCCATTATGGTAAGATCCTCAGGTCTTTATATCTGATTTTCATCCTATGAAAAATTCCCAATCTATGCTGGACTTAGCAGGCAACAAATTAAAATTTTAGAGATATAGTCTTTGAACACAGACATGCCTTCATTTTCCTCTCAAACAAAAATGAAGGAGTACAAACTCTATAGAATAATTAATTCCCTCAAATACAAAGTCTTACATGGTGTTGATCCTTGTAGGTATTGTGGCACCATCCCTGTAAGTAAAAAACTCCTTGTAAACAAAAATAGTGATCCGTATATAGGATAAGGAAATCGAGGAATGATTGAAAAAAATAACTGAACAAAAATTTTCCAGAAATATTTTTATAGCATTTATAGCTGTCGATATTAGCTCTCATATATGGCTCTTTTGGTGCATATACGGTTTTAGAAAATCATGCACAAACCTTAAACTACTCTTTTTGGAGGAAAAAAAAATTAATTTTCTACATGTAAATAACCTTAACAATTTATTTCATGTTGTTAAATATGTTGGTAACAATAATTAGTACTCATCATACAGTTATATTTTTTGGAAATTAAATGAACTTCTAAATGGAAGCAACTCCTTTAATTTTTATTTAGAATATTTGGAAAAAAAACAATTTTTTTAAAGAGGTTTATAAGTATAATTTTTCAAACGAACTTGTTTAATTAATATTTTCTTGTTGTCTTTATGTTGATAATACTCATACGTTGAAACTTTGTGTTAGTGAAAACACATTGCTTAATTCAACTGTGGATTATACCCATATTTAGAGTTCTAGTTGACATGGAAATATTTCGGTAAAATGCACATATCAAACACACATATTATAATAGATCAACGAATTATTTTTTTGATAAATTTTTTTCGGCTCAAACTGAAAATCAATGTAACGACTACATTTTGTAGTCGCAACTAATTTTTCGTCACTAACGTCGATTACTAGTGACGACAATTATGTCGTTGCTAAAAAATTCGTACCTAAAATAATAATACAGAAAAAAAATTAATTCTTAAATTTCATGAAAATTACTCCAATTTAGATTATGAGACTAAATTCCAATTAAGTCAAGTAAAAAACAAGATTAGGATTATTAGCTGCTTAAGTTGGCCAAGTGTAAAACTTTTTTTATAGTAAATGAGTCAACGGGCCGAGTTCTCTAACCCGATTTTAATTTTACAAACTTGAAATCTATTTATTATGGTTTGTTATAACATTGTGAATACCATTGTTTAAAATGATCTACCACCTACTTTATGTAACATCTCATTTTCAGACTATTTGAAATCTCACGCAAGTGTAATTGAATAGACAATCTCGCGGGGTAACTAACCAACCAACACAGTGAAATTATTTTAGAAACAAATACATTAATATCAACTTTAGAAGATAAAAGGATTCCTTAAATAATTGAGTTTTCATATCAAACTTGCAATAAAATCTTAATAACGACAAAACTAAAGAAATCCAAAACCAAACAATATATCAAAATAACAAAAGATATAATCAATTAAATAAAAGAAAAAATACTAGTAAAAAAAATACAAGAAACAAAACTAACTACCACACATACAAAAATATTTTTCTAAAAAAAAGAAGCCAATATTTGTACAAATTAATTGTGTACAATGTACCTAACAACAACACGAGCCCATAAAAATAAGCGCTTGACCCATAACCCTATATCCACAAGCCCAAATCATTAGACAACCAATCCAAGTCATTATAAATCCTCGGATCCAATTTTAATCCAAAGAAAATCTATTCTTAAACTCAATCGAGGAATGTCGACGCCTACCATGTAATCTCTCAGGCTACCTTTATTTATTTTCAAACCTGGATCTGAATGGGTATGTTTATTTAGTCACTTTCTTATGTCAAAAAACACACACTTCTATGTATGCTCAAGGGAAGGGATCTAGAATATATTTCCTCGAAAAAGTATCTGGTTTAGGGAATCAGGATCAGAATATTTTTTTTGTGTAATTTTAGGATGGAGGCGATTTCAAAGGGATTCTGTTTTATTAAGAATTTTTTCTAATATTTTTATTGGTCATTTTTATCACCTGGAAAGGACCACTGTCTTAGATCTGCCATGTGTATAATAATTAGTACTTTTAAAGTGAAAGAACAATATTAATTTGGCTAAGTATGTATTCATCTTTTAAGTATTTGTGTTTATTTTTGTGTAATTTTACACCGATTAATTATTGTATACTTTAACAGACAGTTGTAATTATACTTTCTTGTGCATCTATTTAAAAATAAAGTATATGATATGATTTGAATTTAGGTTTTTCATTTTTTTATAACAAGCAAATCATTATTAAATGTAGTCTTGAGAGAAAATTTATAACGTATGTAAGGAATATATTTGATATATATATTCATGGATCTTGTGCATAGGTAGATATAACTCATGTCAAGGATAATAATTAGATCGGTGGACATGCCATTTCAATCAACCAGCAAAATTTCATTAATTTTTAATGGTAAGATTTTCTTTTTTGTGTAAATTAAAATACCTTAATGTTGTTGTATTTAAATGAATGTGGGAGTAGAGTGTCTTTTTCCATTTCTTATGTAATTGGATGAGAAACTAATAGACTAATATTGTTAAATGCAACACAATGCATAAGCAATCTAGTTCTCATTCTATAATTTTTTGCACCACACATTATAATGGTGGAAGCCGGAGATGTAATTAATTGAAGTATGTATCTTTTTTTGAATATTATAGGGCCCTATAGTGCAATTTTTTTATATTACATGTCTATAAGTTTTTATACTTTGCCCCTCGTGTCTCGTCAGCTTTTGAAGCTTTATATAACATTGAATTTGTTACTTACTTGGTTGGTTTCTTGTATAGTCCTGATTCATAACCTAAATTCGTTAAACGTTTATATAAGTAGGAAATTTAGATATTCTTTTGAAGTTCTCTTAACTATATAGAGTAATAGAAGTTATTGCAAAGGTGTCCTAGCATACTTTGAGAAACTGATGTGAGGAAAACAAAACGAAATCTTATAATTTTCAAGGGAGAAAGAACATAATAAAAAAAATGCAAATAGTTAGTCTGAATTCGTGCTTTATTATTCTTCAAGTTAATCTAAATCCCTGTATAAAATGAGTGGAAACTCCTTAATACGAGTGGTTCTAGCATAATGATCATTGAATCTTAACAAGTTAATCTGAATCTGTGATTTCTTCTATTATCCACTTTACCAACTGTTTAATTGTGTTTGTGTATTATATTATAAATAAATCCTTTAATGATCATAAATATGTCATTTTTCTCTTTCTTATTCTTCTATTTCTCTCATCTAGGTTAGATTTTCAGATGTCAAAATAACTTCTTCAAACTAAGATGTCGCCGCCACATCCATTCATTGTATTGTATCACCACCATTTCGCTACCATTTCATATCTTCCATTCAAAAAATTCATCACTTTTTTTAGTAATCAAACTTCTATTCTCATTTAATTAGCAGACAAATTCTTCTAAGTAATCAACTATCATCTTATTTTTTTCCTTTCGGTCATTCTTCTTTGTTAATCAGGTTAATATGTTCTCTTTCTTCTTTTCAATTCGATTGGAAACTAATCATTAATCATTCTTTTTCTCTAAGTCTGTGTCTTTTTTTAATGTCGTAATCTTCCTCGACTTTTTCTAATATCAGTACTTTTTTTTTTGCAAAAACTATCTCGGTTTGTGCTCAAGTTTGTCTTGAGCTAAGGTTTGGTACTTTGTTCATATCTTTTGATTTTCTAGACCAAATTGAGTCTTTTTTCCAATTTGCATCATTTTCATAGCTCTATTAACTATGAAAATGTCTCCTAAAAGAAGGAAGAAGCATGTTATAATTCCATTTGATAAGGTTGAAAGTGGCATATTAGGAATGCTTCTTCTACTACTAAAATTTTCTTGTGTCCAGAAGTTCAAAGAATGTGATGTTGCTATTTTCTATTTGGTGAACCAGTGGAAGTTTAAGGTACTATTATATCTTATATGTGGACACTTGAAAATTCTAGAAATCCAAAGCTTTATAGTGTTTTTTAGATTTCAAAAGAAGAGGATGCTAAACTTTTCTATAGTCTTATAAAGGTAAACCACATCATTATCTATTAATACCTTACTTAATTGAATAATGTGACTAGTAAGATTGATTTTCCTATTGTTCAATGTAGGACGGTGTGACTTAAAGTGATCAAGTCAGGTGCGTTTAAGATAGTTGGTCATGTCATTTCATTAAGAAATCAACATTCACTAGTCTCCATGGTAAGGTTTATATGAGGTTTTATCAATAATTATCTAGGCCTGTAAACATACTAATTATTCGTTATCATGTGTATGTATTAATAGGTGAGAGAATTTAATGGAGATAATAGACATAATTTTATCATTATCTTTTCTCAAGCTGATCCTAGAAGAATCCAGGGGAAAGCTTAGAAACCACAATACTTGCCTTATGAAGCGAAAAAACTGATCTTAATTTTGTCTTCCATGATCACCATTTACTAAACTTGGTTTTTGTATATAGTTGGGTCTCTATTATATAAATACAATTATGAATTTGTTTGTAATATTTTTCGTGATTCATTAACGAAGTTGATATTATGTAAGAATACAATATAATAATTCAAGCTCTTATACATTTAATTCTAGTTTTTTCCCGCGTTGATAATTTATGCATAATTTGGGATTTGCAAGTAATATAAGTTACAAACTGCAAAAATAAGTAGGAGTACATAGCATATACACTTCACAACATTATGATATTAAAAAGGACGAAATTATACATGAGCCCATGTGTGTTAATGTTGATAAATATGGAAAATAATGTCAAGTCTAGAAGCTTCAAGTGGTGAACCATGCTTTGAACTCTCATTCATGACCAGTCTTTAGAGGTTCAAAGTCAATGTACACCTTTAGAACTTCGACTATGCTTTTTTTATTGTAAGATCTAAATAATGTTTTGTAAGTAACATGTTGGATGTCGTTCTCTATTTTTTATTTCTAGAAAACTAAAATCTTTCTCCATTACATAAGGGAACCTAATACGTTGCATGATACATATATAAGAAGAGAAACGTGTATGGTGCTCATATGAACCTACAATAATGTCTTAACACATGAATGTCATAATCTTTCTTGTTGTGTTGTATTTAGCTTATTCGCCTTTATGATGTTTGTTTTGATTTACCTATATTTTTCCTGAACTTGTTAACAGTAGGAGTCCCGTTCTCCAAGTCACGAGGGGGAAGTGAAGTCGAGGCAGGATGTTGTGTTATCTCTATTAGAAATGTTATTGTACAATTCGTTGTACTCCACAAATTTTTGTTTATGGGTAAAATTATACATGTTTTGTCAATACAATAGAGGTATAAACGACCAAAGATTATTGATGGGTTCAAAAGAAGAGATTTCTTTTTTGAGTCGATGAATATATAAAAATGCATGAATTATAATTTGTACAACGTTTTTTGAATTAACAAATTAGAATCAGTCTCACTACATACTAAGACAAAACTAAAAAAGAATGTTAAGCTACTTTACTCCATCCTATACATTGCGTCTATGTGTGAAGAAACAAAATTCCACTATCTTCTGAAGAGACAAGATGATAATAAAATCAAAAAAAGAGGTAAATATGAATCTTAATATTTTTTACTATGGCCTTCAGGTTGGGGAGCTCACCGTCGGTACTTAATCTATTTCAAACTTTCCATGTCATATACACGGTTGTTATAAGGGCTATCTTCCATGCCTTGTATTTTTAAACTACTCTCGCCTTATCTTTTTTCAACCACTTGAGCGCACTTTATATAGTAGATATAACTCTCCCAATTCCTACCTAACTCCATATAGTTTTACATAACTCATCGGTGAAAGTCCATTTGAAGAAAAGATGTTTTGCCGACTGTATCCCTTCTTTGCAATATATATCAGATCTAACTCCATGTTGGTAATTCGATAATTTGTGTTGATTCTCACGTTTAGTGCGAGATAGAATATGATTGGGTGTTTAAGTGAGATGCAAGTGTTCCGAAACACGGTTATCCAAGATCTATTAATACCTTTACTTCTAAAAATTTATACGCTCGTTTGAAATTTTACAGCTCCGAATAGGGTACTTAGTTTGGAGCAAAAGATTTTTTTTGTATTTATGTTGATTTACTCATGGATGAATCCATATAATTCTTTTATTTGGGTTAAAATATTTAAGAAAATAGTGTATATATACTAATAATAATTTTTTTTTTCAAAAACAAAAGAGATAATCATAAAAGATTATTTAGATTCTAGAGGTTATAAGTATTATTCAATAGGGTTAATATTTTTTAAAATTATGTTTATCTTTAAATAAATAAAGGTAAAATAACCACTAAAATTATAGGTAAGTAAAGTAATTTTATTTTTTTTTAAGTTGATATTTTAATTTTATAATATAACCTTCATGTACTTATTTCTGAATTAAGTAGATGCCTTCTTTTCTATTCTTAAAACACCCTATATCTATTCTATTAAACCTTATTAACCATTTAATTATCTCATTATTTCATTGATTAAGTAAACTAGTTGATCTAATTCCCTATACATCTTTAATTTTTGCACATTACTCTGCTCTCATCAAATAAAAACACATGAAAGCTTCAATAAATCTACATAACCTATTATTAAAAAATTTCAGCAGTTTTTTCTTTAACATAAAATCTCTAAGTATCACGGCATATTTTTCAATCTCAAGGTTTTCATTTTTTTTGGCTTTGATTTATTTTTTCTGCAATTCTTATTGTATTAAACTAGATGATTTTTATTGGTGTTGATTGTTTTTTTAGTGTTTGAATTTGTGAGGTGTTCATATTCTTACTTTGTTTTTGTTTAATGTGTATGGATTTTATGATTTTTAGTTGTTATTTTTCTATAAGTTTGATTGATTAAGTGTTTTTAGGTTGATATTTGTTAAAAATTCGTACAAAATTTCACCGACATCAACAGGGAATTCCTTGTTTAGTCTAGGTTTAAAACAATGAATTCCTTTTTTAATGCATTTTCAAAACTAAACTAAACATGTAATTCACTATTATATAATAGACTAAACAAGGACTTCTATGTTTAGTCTTGTTTTTTTAAGCTAAATCTAATTTTTTTGCTTCTTAACTTATGTGACCTTTTATATATGCTTTTAATTATCTATTTCCATGTTATGCAGATAGTAATGGTTGTTCTTAGATTTGGTCTACATATTTCCATGTTCATCTGATTGTCTAGTTTTCAAATTATCTTCAACATGTTTATCTACGTGATCGGTGAGAATGTTAAATGTTTGTTGAACTATGATAAGAAATTTGAGGATATGGTTTTTTTAACTAGCCGGTCTAGTTTGTAAAGAACGAAATTATGTGTCACCGATGATATGTATTAGAGACCGAGCATTCCATGACTAGTCTGCATACCACACAATGTTGATTCTTGTGATGTCCCAAAAAAGTTGTAGAAGACTTTTTTGTGATTTCCTTTGCTTTTTATTTAGTTTTTGCCATTGAATTTATAGTTACGCATTTTTACATTTAACAAATTTGGTGAATTTGTAGTTCGTTTCATTTGGATTGATAATTGAATATTTCTTATGCATTTTATTTATTGATTTTGTTATTGTTTTGTTGTTTTTACGATGTTTAGCATCTTTGTCTCTTGTTATTGAAAATATTTCTAAAACTACCTTGAACATGAAATTTCTAGTTTTCAAACAGGGAATTATCATTTTTCTTATAGTAATCTAAATAGTTCTACCATTTGTGCCTCCGTATCTAGTCCTTAATGTTTAGCAATCGATAAAAAATTTATAGATTTTGGCTCGTAACTATTGCACTGCATTCAGAAACTATCCCAGCATTATGGATGTCATGTGCATTCATTAAGAGAAATACTCGACAGTTCATGTTTCCTGGTTCCCGTTAGGGGATTCATGTGAGTTAGAATTTGTTGATATTGATTTTCAAAATCTAATTTCTTTTCCCAAGTAATGGAATATCTTCTCAGCAATTTTTGTTGTTCTTTTTCGACCATTATCTTCTCCGATTATTAATTGGAACCAAGAGACTCGAGTTAGATTTTATAATTTTGAATTATCCTATTCAACCTCCTTTAGGATATATTATTGGGTTTTTAAATGGTATCAGGGCCTATGTCTAATATTTATTGTGCTTAATAACAACTAGAGTTTTTTATGACATGGAATCTAACAAATTGGAATCAAACGTGTTTCACTAGTACATCATTAATTGTAGGTATAATTCTAGACTTTGAAGAAGGTTCATGGAGGTGATTTGTATATCACTTGAAGAACGTAGGCAGAAAAGCGATGGAGATGACTCGAGTCCACATTGAAGCGACTACTCACTTAGGCCACTAGAAAGTGTTGCTTCAAGTAGTCAATTGAGAAGAGTAGAAGAAGATGAAGATGTAACACAGAGAAGCCATGATTGTGCTTCTAAAGCTCACGTCATTGGTAGACTGGACGAGATATCCTTTAGCACTTGCTCGTTTTTTAGAAAATTTTGAATATATTCAAAATGATTTCTTTTCAGTACATCAAGATTTATTGCTCTCCATATTAGAAAACTATATCATGTTGATAGATCGAAATATGAGAAAATGAGGCATCTTGAAATTTCAAAAAATTTAGTAGAGTTTCAAAATCAAACTAAGTTCTTTGGAAAAATTAGTTTAAATGAATGAAAAAAATATCTCGATTAGTAACGATTCTTTAAACAGAAGATTGAAGATTTTAAGATCATCATCTAAAAATTTAAAAGAGATCCAGATAGTTGAATTCCATTTTGAGTATGCAAAAATTCCTTTTGAAAAATGTGGAATTAAATATTAGTATAATTCTAATTAAAAGGATTCAAAATTTGTTTAAATTAAGGCTTCCAATTCTAATATTGCATATTCTCCCTCAACTAAAATGACCCCTACCCTATGCATGTATTGAAAAAGGGTGGCCATAGATAATTTGTACGCTTGGTGCATAAAAGGATGGAAAATGGATCAAAGACGTCGATCAAACAAGTACGGAATTGGGTTTTTAAAAGGCATGATCTCAATCTAAAAAACTAGCTACAAATGAAGAATGAGCATAGATGAATAAGGAGGATCAAATAAATGCATAAAAAGGCAATATTAAGACATATATATTTCATATTTCTCTTATAAACTATTCTTTGTTTCTGTGTGCTTTTATTTCTGTCTTAACTATTGTTTAATTCATTTTCTTTTGATTTTGGTTCCTTTAGCCGTCTAGATACTTTTTATATTCAAATATGTATTAATTATTAGTTATGATAGTTATAAAACCTCCTAGTATTACACACCTTAGGTTCCATCGGATACCCTATAATTAGATATACTATCCATAGTTTTATAATTTTCCTTCTAAGTGTTCTCATGGATTATATGTACCTTTACATATTATGCGAGAATCACACCTGTCTGTTTTATTTTAGGAATTTTATTAGGTTAGAAGATGGAAGTCTTATAGGCTGGCCATTCTTTTTGCTTAAATTTAGTAAAGATTTTGGGGATGCCCATTGAAAACTTCTTTTGGCCAGAAAAGGACAACCCTCTTGTACCAAAAGTCACATCATTGTCAATATTTTCACTTCCCACTAAAAATATCTTGTCTTCTTATTTAAACCATCTCATTATATAACTCTCAAAAAGTAACTTATTCAAATATCCCTATCATGGAAAAGTCTATTATAAAGCCTAACCTAAATCCTATTGTAAACTTTGCTCATCTACTGTTGATAGAATCCACAGGTCCATCTAACTCATGTCAAGGATAAGAAATAGATTTTTGGACATGCCATTTCAATCTAATTAATAAAATCTCATTAATTGTTAATGGTAAGATTTTCTGTTCGGTTTAAATTAAATCTCTTCAAATGTGGGAATAGAGTCTGATTACAAGTTTGACGGCCTTATTCCATTTCTTGTGTAATTGGATGAGAAACTAATAGACTAATATTGATAAATGCACCACAACACATAAGCGATTTAGTTCTCATTCTATTTAAAAAAAATTATGAGTTTGAAATTATATTTTAATTGCATTATTGCAATTAATTTTAATTCTGAATCATATTTTTTTAATTTTTTTTAAACATAAAAGTCATTAGCAACTACAAGTAGTCTAGAAAAACTTAACTGTAATCGCTATATATTAGCTTCTAGCGACTACATAAGTAAGTTATTTACGACTAGTTATACTTAAGTCATTCACGACTACTTGTAGTCAATAATAACTCATCAAACAGCGACTACATATGTAGTCGTTAGTAACTCATTAAACAGCGACTACATATGTAGTCGATAGTAACTCATCAAATAGCGACTACTTTGTAGTCGTAAATTACTACAGACATTTTCGCGACTACAATCTGACTTTCATCGCTAGAGATGACCTCTAACGACAAGTTTGTGGCGACTAAGTAATAATGACTTCATGTAGTCGGTAAAGTCCAAATTCGTTTTCCGCGACTACTTTTTCCTTCTTTCACGACTACAAATGTAGTCGCGGAAAGTATGACGTGGTGTAGTGATGCTATATTGTACTGGTCATTTTTAGTAAGCTCATAGATGTTCTATTTGTGTCACACTTTTATTACATTTGGGATAATTACATTTAGTAATTTATTGCAGGGCTTGGGCCGAATCGTATACACAAACAAAGAGGGGCTTAAAATGATGGGACTAACTCTTGCAGATGCGTGTGACAATTCACTAAATGAGATAGTTTATCAGCGTTGTGTATCAAACCTATATTTTTGTCTACCAACATTGATGCGAGAGGTACTTTTAGAAGATTTTACTTTCTTCTCAATATTCCCTTAACATCTTAAAAATCGAAAGATGAGAAGAAGAAGTGGTTTAACAACGTTTCCTGTTTTTCAGGGATATGCATTTTTACCAGCGGGTATCTTTTATACAGGAACAACTTCCTATGTGAGGTATGATCGAGTTGTTGCTTAGAGAATTCCGAATCAGACATGGACGTCTTTTGATGTTCTCGCCTTTGCTTTCTTGAATTGGTCAATTATATAGCCACTCTATGACATTTTTGTTCATAGCATAGTGAGGATTTTGTATTTTCATTCACAGTAAGTTGCAACAATTAGAATCGTGGATAATTAAAAAAATTGGCAACGTATGACTGTTATGTGAAAATCATTTATGCGTTGAAAATACATTATGGTTTATTCATTATTTAAGTGGCTTCGATCATCCTCCTAATTTTCATGAATGATGCCACAATAAATATCAATATGGCATGAAGAGGACTCTTCTAATCCTTCTCGGTCGATAGTTCTAGTTATTTTCATTAGCAAACTCTCTGACTCATTCGAATACCCATACCACAAACAGCTACTATTGCCTTAAATAACGTCTGAATTGGTGTAAGTTATTAAAGAACAATTTTTTAAACATCCCGCCTTACATTAATTTAGGATCATATTTAACTTAAACTCAAACGACAACATATCAGGCAATTTTATCACCAAATTAATGGTTCGTGGTATGAATGACCATTAGCTCTAATGGAATATCAAACCTATTATGAGAAAAGTTGTGAATTTATTGCTCATTATTGAAGGGTAATGATTTGTCGTGCTCATCAACAAATGAATGAATAGGTAGATAATTTTGTTAAGAGGGGCACAATTATTTCCATTGATTTAAAAACTATTGACAATCACTCTTAACTTTCTTAGTCAAGGGTTAACTGGATAGAACTGGAGTCAGATGATTGTAACTATATTTTGTAACTCCTTTAATTTCAATGCAAGTTAAAGAATAATGAAAACCTTAGTATGGAACTATCAGGGATTGAGTATCCTGGTAATAAATTAGCATTTGAGATACACGGAATAAAAGGGGGTACAAGGTTGATTCCCTTCCTGAAACACTATCAACCTGTTCTGATTTACTTAAGGGTATGCCAGAAAAACATGCATAATCTCCGTAGGACTAGTTGAGGAGCGAGATAATTTGACTAGACCACCACGTCATAAAAAGGATTTGAGAAACATCACAAACATGCCTTTATTTTCCTGGCAAAACTAAAATGAAGTGAAACAAACTGTCTAGAATATAGTTATATCACTCATATATAAATTCTTAAATTATTTTTAAGTGTGCTTAGTTGTGTAAATAAATCTGGTAGGATCTACCAATGGTAATTTACAAGAAATCCCCATTTGACACCCCTTACTTTCAAGTTTTTAACTTGGACACCTAACTTAAAAAAAAATAAAAACTAAGGTTGTTTATCCTTAACAAGAGTCGTAGCCACAATGTGATCAAGGGCATCAAATCCACTTTAATTTTTGGTTTTTTAAATCATATTATATTTTCTAAATAAAAGGCCCAGGTTATTAATTTTCATAACCCATAACCAATAATCCAAGTCTTTAAAACTGATCAAAGTAATTATAAATTCTCACGTCATTTTCTAACCGAACACATATGCCATGCTTTAACTCAATCGATCAACTCCGTGGAATATCGAAGCCTACTCTATCCTCTCTCACACTACCTTTACTTATCTTCAAATATGGATCTAAATTGATATGTTTATTAGTCACTTTCTTCTATCAAAACACACATCTAAGTATGCTCATATACAATAATTAGTACTTTTAAAACGATATAAAAGTATTTATTTGACAAATTACATACTTTATCTTTTAAGTATTTGTGTGTTATTTTTATTTAATTATACTCAAATTAATTATGAAAAACTCCCAATCTATGCTGGACTTTGCAGGCGACAGATCAAAATTTGAGAGATATAGTCTCTGAACACAAACATGCCTTCATTTTCCTCTCAAACAAAAATGAAGGAGTACAAACTCTATAGAATAATTAAGTCACTCAAATACAAAGTCTTACATCGTGTTGATTCGTTTAGGTATTGTGGCACCATCCATGTAAGTAATAAATCTCCTTGTAAACATCAGTAGTGATCTGTATATAGGATAAGGATATCGAGGAATGATTGAAAAAAATAACTGAACAAACATTTTTCAGATAATTTTTATAACTTTTATAGTGGTTGATTTTAGCTCTCATATATGGCTCTTCTAGTGCATCTACAGTTTTAGAATATCAGGCACAAACCTTAAACTACTCTTTTTGGAGGCAAAAAAAATTAGTTTTCTACATCTAAATAACCTTAACAATTTTTTTCACTTTGTTAAATATGTTTGTAAGAATAATTAGTACTCATAGTTGAGGCTTTTTTTGGAAATTAAAATAACTTCTAAATGAAAGCAACTCTTTTGATTTTTATTTGGAATATTTTGAAAAATATCAAATTGTTTTAAAAGGCTTTATAAGTATAATTTCTTAACTTGTTTAATTAATATATTCTTGCTGTCTTTATGTTGATATACTTATACATTAAAACTTTGTGCTAGTGAAAACACATTGTATATTGCAACTGGGGATTATACCTATATTTAGAGTTTTAATTGACATGGAAATGTTTTGGTAAAATGCACATATCAAACACGCAAATCATAACAGATCACCAAATAATTTTTTCAAAAATCTTTTTTCGACTCAAACTGAAAATTAATATGGCGACTACATTGTTCGTCGCAACTAATTTTTCGTAGATAATGTCGTTTACTTGCGACGACAATTATTTTGTCGCTACAATCATAATAGAGTAACAAATTAATACGTAAATTTTATGAAAATCATTCCCATTCAGATTTTTAGATGATAAAATTCCTTTTAAGTCGGTAAAAAACAAGATTAGGATTATTATCTTCTTAAGTTGGCCAAAGGTAAAACTTTTTTTATAGTAAATGAGTCAATGGGCTAAGTTCTTTAACCGGATTTTAGTTATACAAACTTGGAATATATTTATTATGATTTGGTATAACATTATGAATATCATTGATTGAAATAATCTACAACTCTACTTTATCCTTACATCACATTTTCAGACTATTTGAAATCTCACGCAAGTGTAACGGAATAGACGATCTCGCGAGGTAACTATTCTACCAACACACTGAAATTATTTTAGAAACAAATAATACATTAATATCAACTTTAGAAGATAAATGGACGCCTCAAATAATTAAGTTTTCAGATCAACTTTGCAACAAAACCTTAATAACGACAAAACTTAAGAAATCCAAAGCCGGACAATATATTAAAATAAAAATATAATCAACTAAATAGAGAAAATATAATTGTTAATAAAAATCCAAGCAACAAACCTAACTACCACCCGTACAAAAATATTTTTAAAAATAAAAGAAACAATATATGTTTATTTAGTCACTTTCTTCTGTCAAAACACACACTTCTAAGTATGCTAATATATATATACCCCAGGAGGGGATCTAGAATGTATTTCCTAGAAAAAGTAGCTGGTTTAGGGAGTCAGGATCAGAATATTTTTTTGGGTAATTTTAGGATGGAGGCAATATCACATGGAGTTTACTTTATAAAAAAAAATTGAATACTATTTTTGGCCATTTTTATCACCGTGCAAGGGCAGCTGCTATAGATCTTCCATGTATATAATAATTAGTACTTTTAAAGTGAAAGAACAATATTCATTTGGCTATGTATGTATTAATCTTTTAAGTATTTTTTTGTTTATATTTTTGTAATTTTACTCCGATTAATTATTCTATATTTTAGAAGTTCCAAATTATCCTTTCTTTTGCGTTTATTTAAAAATAAAGTTTATAATAAGATTTGAATTTATGTTTTTCATTCTGTGATAACACTCAAATCATTATTAAATGTAATCTTGAGAGGAAATTTAATTAGGTATGTAAGGAAAAGATTTGATATATATTCATGGATCTTGCGCACAGGTCCATCTAACTCGTGTCAAGGATAAAAAATTAGATAGTTGGACATGCCACTTCAATCAACCAGCAAAATCTCATTAATTGTTAATTGTAAGATTTTCTGTTTAGTTTAGATCAAAATTCCTTAAATCGTTGTGTATTTAGATAAAATGTGGGAGTAGAGTGTGATTACAAGTTTGACGGTCTTATTCCATTTCTTGTGTAATTGGATGAGAAACTAATAGACCAATATTGATAAACGCACCACAACAAATAAGCAATGTAGTTCTCATTCTATAAAATTTTGCACCACACATTATAATGGTGGAAGTTGGAGATGTAATTAAATGAAGTATGTTGCTTTTTTGAATATTATAGGGACAGATAGTGCAACTTTTTGATATTACATGTATATAAGTTTTGATGCTTTGCCTTCGGGTCTTGTTCTCATGGTAATAAGTCTAAACAATATAACCGAGATCACTATTATGCTTGTGAAGCTTTATATAACATAGGAAAGGTTAGAATGACGAGAGTATTTTGTCTTACTCATTGCTATTTTGCAGGTTGTGAAACTTTATATAACATAGAAATTGTAACTTACATGGTTGGTTTCTTGTATAGTCATGATTCATAAACTAAATTCGTAAAAGATTTATATAAGTAGGAAATTTAGATATTCTTCTGAATTTCTCTTAACTATGTAGAGTAACAGAAGTTATTGAAAAGTTGTCCTAACATACTTTGAGAAACTGATGTGAGGAAAACAAAACGAAATCTTATAATTGACAAGGGAGAAAGAACTTAGTAAGAAATACTTCTAAACTCGTGCTTTATTTTCTTCAAGTTAATCTGAATCCCTGTATAAAATGAGTCTGCAACTCCTTAATATGAGTTGTTCTAGACTAATGATCGTTGAATTTTAACAAGTTAATCTGAATTTGTGATTTCTTCTATTATTCACTTTACCAATCTATCTATAAAATTATGTTGAAGACATCGGATATAATATTATTGTTTGTTGAGACATATGCTTTTGCGACCAACACTAATTTAGTATATAAGTATGTTATTAATATAGTATGAAGCTTGAATTCACCTATGTTATTAACAAAAAACCAAAATCACCTGGTGTAACTATATATATAGGTAGAGGCTGAAGTGGAGGTTGGGAGCAAAAGATTAAGGAGAAGAAGCAGGTCAGTTAAACTTCATTTAAGGTATTTTAAAAAAACTTAAGGTTCGACAACATGTGAAGATTTATTTATTTATATTTGCAGTAACAAAAACAAGGAAATGAGAGAAGAGTATGATACTGATGTTTCTGTTATGGAGATCGCAATGAGAATTCAATCAAAACTTGATCCAGAGTTTCCTAGCTTCATCAAGTTGATAAGTAGAGGTTGCACACAAGTGAGTGACGAGTATCATAATTAATTTAATTGTTAAATATATATATATATATATATATATATATATATATATATATATATATAAGTCCATGACAAACCTTATATCTAGTAAATTCTCTATAGCAGCGTATCCTAAAAAAATTTCTCGAATAGCATATGCCTAACCATGATGAGGACATTGTTTTGGTTGGAGAAAATGGTGAAGAAAGAACTGGTAAATTCCTAATAAATAGCTTTTAAACTCCTAGAATTTTCTTGTGTCCAGAAGTTAAAAGAACGTGATGTCACTGTTTTCTATTTGGTTAACCAGTGGAAGTTTAAGGTACTATTATATATTATATATTATATCTTATATCTGGACACAAGAAAATTCTAAGAATCCAATGCTTTATAATGTTTTTCAAATTTCAAAAGAAGAGGATGCTAATGTTTTTTAAGTCTTGTAAAGGTAGACAACATCATTATCTCTTAATATCTTACTTAATCGAATAATGTGATTAGTAAGATTGATTTTTCTATTGTCCGATGTAGGAGAACGTGACAGAAAGTGATAAGGTGTGTTTAAGATGTTGGTCATGTCATTTCCTTCAAAAATCAACATTCACTAGTAGCCATGGTAAAGTTTATATGAGGTTTTATCAATAATTATATAAACATTTAAACTAACTAATTATTCATCATCATGTGTATTAATTAACATGTGAGAGAATTTCACGGAGACAATAGACATGTTTTAATCATTATCTCCTCTTAAGCTGATCGTAGAATAATCCAGGGGCAGCATAAAAACCACCATACTTTCGTTATGAAGCGAAAAAAGTGATTTTAATTTTTTCTTCCATGATTAGCTTTTACTATACTTGGTTTTTGTATATAGTTGGGTCTCCATTATTTAAATAAAATTATGAATTTGTTTGTAATATTTGTCATGATTCATTAACAAAGTTGATATTATTTGTAAAAAACCATATATTGATTCAAGCTCTTTAGCATTTAATTCTAGTTTTTTCCTTTAGTTAATACTTTATGCATAATTTGAGATTTTAAAGTTGTATAAGATACAAACTGCAAAAATTGGCATGAGTACATAGCATATACACTACACATCATTATGATATCAAAAGGATGAAACTATACATGAGATCCTATGAGGCATCTTGATAAGCTCCATGTATGACGATCTTGTTCATGAATGTCAATAATACCCCACTGCTCACGAGATATGGGACGCTCTTAATTAAAAGTACAAGGGTACAACTATGACTACGTTGAGTCAATTGATCATTAAGTTTGACACTTTCAAGAGGAAGCCTAATCAAACCAAGCATCTTTGGGAGATGTCTAATATGATTAGGGAACTTGGACTGCAGGTCATAACCTTGCTGATGAACATCAGGTTCAAGCTGTGATCCAATCTCTTTCTAATAAGTGGGAGCATTTGAAGATAAACTTGACTCTAAAATGACCATATCATAACTTTTGATGATGTTTCTCATCATGTGAGGTTGGAAGATGAACGTCTTGATGCAGTTAAATCTCAGGATCAGACTTATATATTGCTGAGTCAAGTTCCCACAAAGGTTCTGCATTAAGTGCATGAACAATGGGAAGAGAAACAAAAATGAGCATGCTTCCAAGAAGAACAAGAATGGTGGTAACAACGTTTTTTTAAGAAATACGAGAGTAAAGTAAAATGCTATAATTGTGACAAGATAGGTCACTTCGCTCGCAAGTGAGGATAAAGATAGCAATATCATTTACTTCATATAACTTTACATATGTTACCAATACTGTTTGCTAGTTGATTCTAATCCTTTGTGGATTGTGGATTCAGAAGTGACAGACCATGTATCCTAAGACCAAGAGGCATATGTAGAGTACCATCTGATTCCAGAGGAAATGTGATGAATATTAGTTAGGAGACAACAACGAGGTTGAAGTCAACAGATTTGACACTTGCAAGTTGAACTTGCGAGGTGATCAAACCTTATAACTGCATAATGCACTCTACACACTTGAAATTCGAAGGAATTTGGTCTTGGTCATTGTTCTTCTAGGATTAAGTTTTAATATACATTTTTCATAACAATCAAGTAGACATCTATTATGACGCTAAGTGTTAAGTTTTTGGTTTTATTTCTCATGTTTTAGTAGTACTAGATGATGATAACTCATTTAATAGTTATTACGTAAGTAGTTGCTTTTCTACTAATACTTCTTCTAGTAATTTTAACGTAGAAGAAAAGTATGGAATGCTAGACTAGTTCATATTGGACAAGACCGTATGAATTTGTTGGCTAAGGCAAACTTTTTGGGTTCATTGACTAGAGTCAACTTGCCAACTTATGAAAATTGTCTAGCAGATAAAGCAAAGGGAAACCATTTTTTGAAAAGGCTAAACGAGTCGAGTACCCATTGCAAGTAATTCATGTAGATATCTGTGACCCAATGAATGTTCAAAATATACAAGGGGGCTTTATTTTATCACTTTTATAGACAATTTCTCTAGTTTTGGTTATGTTTACCTGATTTTTCATACATCTGTAGCATTTAAATTTTCTTATGATATATTTCAATGAAGTATAAAATCAGTTAGAGAGGAAAATGAAAACCTTAATCACGTGAATATCTATTGGATCAGTTGAAAGAATTGTGTGATGAAAAAGTGAGAACTCTCCTAGAAATGGTTAAGTCTATGATGGCACAAGCTAATCTGTGGAGATGCCTTGCCTACTGCTAGTTATATACTTAACCAAATACCCACAATGACTGTTCCATCAAACTCCTTATGAACTACTTGTGACCCTAGGGTCGGCAGACTATGTTCATGATCTATCTCATAAATATGGGAGGTTAGGTCCAAGAGGTAAGAAGTGTATCTTTATTAGATACCCAGCTCACTCTAAAGGATATGTGTTTATTGGTGAACATAACGATGGGGGTCTCACTGAAATTGAGTTACGAGATGTTACATTCATAGAGAATGATTTTCCCAGCAGAGGTGAAGTTGACAGAAATTCAATTTTATGTGAATTATATGAGATTCAGGAAGATGATATGCAAACAAATGTAACACCTAATGAGGTAACACATACTCAAGAAATAGAGACAGACACTCCTCTAAATCTTGAGATGGAAGAAACCATTGCATCATCTAGTAATCCTATTTCTCAGGATTCTTAACTTAAGAGAAGTGCTAGAGGTTTAGTTCCTCGTCGTCGATTTGAAATCAAAGGAAAAGTCCTTATGATAACTCCACAAGACGAAGAAGAACCTCGATCAGTTAATGAAGTATTCTCATGTCCTGCTAAGAATTAATGGAAGAAGGCAATGGAAGAAGACATGGAGTCGATGAAGAAAAACCAGGTATGGGAACTGGTTAATCTCCCGAAAGGGCGTAAGGGAATAAATGGGTTCTTAAAATAAAGAGGAAACCTGAAAGGCTCTACTCAATGGGAAGGAATAGTTTTTGAGGAAATTTTTTCTCCTGTTGTTAGATTTACCTCAATACGTATTATTTTTAGCTATTGTGGCGCATCTCGATCTGGAGTTGCACCAAATGGATGTTAAAACTACATTTCTAAATGGAGATTTAGAAAAGGTTATTTTCATGGAAGAACCCTCGGGTTTCGTTGCAAAGATCAAGAGAATAAAGTATGTAGATTGTTAAAATCAATATATGATCTTAATCAAGCCTCGAGACAGTGGAATTTGAGATTTCATGAAGTCATTTCATCAAATGGATTTGAGATGATAAGTGAAAATAACTGTGTTTATGTTAAATGTTCCAAGAAATTTTGTGATCTTATCTCTATATGTAGATGACATCCTATTAGCAGGGGATGATAAAGAGTTTATTCAAGCTAATAAGGAGTAGATAGCTTCTCAATGTTATATGAAATATATGGGAGAAGCAAATTATATTATTGGTGTTAAGATTAGTAGAGATAGGTCTAGAGGAATATTATCTTTGTCTCAAGAACCTTAAATCATGAATATAATTGAGCGCTTCAGTATGAATAAGTGCAATTCCATTGACACTCCTGTAGCAATTGGAATAAACTTAACTCTCGACATGTGTCCTAGTACTCTAGAAGAGAAACAGAAAATGTATACAATGTCATATTTTAGTTCATGGATAGTCTTATATATGTTATGATGTGAATTAGGCCAGACATATGTTATGTGGTAGATTTAGTTAGTCATTTTAATTGAACCCAGGACAAGAAAATCCGAAAGTTGTGAAAAAGATATTGAGATATCTAAAAGGCACTATGGATTATGCCTTTGCTTTCGAGGAAATAGATTACACCTAGAAGGATATATTACGCTATTTGGGATAGTGATATATATGTAAATCTACCTCAGGTGATGTATTCATGTTGAATAATTGCGCAATTTTTTGAAGTAGCAAGAAACAAACCTGTATAATTTTTGTCCACAATGAAAGCTGAGTTTGTAGCATGCTTAGCTGTGGTTCCAGAGGCTGTTTGGTTAAAAAGGTTATTATGAACATTTAGGATTCTCAGGCAATAGTGGGAGTCCCGTTATTATACATTGTAATAGTCAAGCTGAAAAGGCTTGTGTGAAAGCTCCTAAGTATCACAGTATGACCAAACACATTGATATAAAGTATAATGTTGTTAGAGATATTATTGCACAAAAGGATGTTGATTTGCAATACATACACACACGCAATATGCTTGCTGATCCATTCACAAAGGATATCCCAAGGGATATATTTATGGATATGTTAAATCTATATGATTAAGCAAGATATAATGTATGAATATTGCGAGTTTATGTGCATTCATGTATATATTTTCATTAGTATGTTTATTTAACTGTTTATTTTAATAATATCATGTTTGATATATATTATAATGCGTGTAATTTTTGAAGTATGTATGTCCTATAGACTGAGATTGGCCCTATCACACGGGCAATCGTCTTTGGCACAAGAGGTGTGCAAAGATGAGACTGACTCATAGTAGTGAAGAACCCTTAAGATAACTTGAGTTAAGATAGTCGCCTTAACTAAGTGTTAAGATGAGATCATAAACATGGATGAACCATATTAAGCTTATATTATGATCGAAGTAGAATCCCACTATCTACTTAGTCTATAAGAGCCAGATATGAGTTGCTTGATTGATTTCATAGAAGGGTTGATCGATCGAAGAACTCATCTTAGGCAACGAGGTTTGTCTAATTATATATCTGTATAGTATTTATAAAATCGTGACATACAATTGGAGCTATATGAATAATACCATAACACGTGTGCTTTCGACCAGAAGGAAGTGAAGAGTCGATCCCTGTCTCTTCATTGTGTGATGCCTTCAAAATTGTGCCCTTATAACTTTTGACTATGTCTTGATATTTTGATTAGGTGTATGCTACTTTGAACATACTACCAATGATCATGAATGATTCGGTCTAATGGGGTATTTTTGAGAAAGCAACCTAATCAACGTAAAAGGATATAAGTGTAAAGGGAAGACTAAAATTCTGTATCAAAGTGTGTGCTTGCAGGTACCGATCATGTAAGTCAATTTGGACCATAACATGATAGTGAGACACATGAAGATTTGTCAGTGAACTCTTTTGATCACATAAACGATGTGATATAAATTTAAAGGGGTTAGAGTTACTGAATATGATACAATAAATTATTAGTTTGGGGTACTACAAGATACGTAAGGAATGAAGTTTCATTTGAGCAACTATGTACCCTAACAGGTTATTAGTAACGTATGCTCGTATGCTTGTCGGTCGCACGACCTATTTTGTCAAGTATGATGAATTATTCTAGAAATGTGTATATGAGAAGATTTGAGAAATATTGATGTATGGTGCATTGAAATTCATGTACCTAAAGGAAATGATTGTAACTCCATCATGTGAGAGTGGGAGAATGAAAGAAATAAATATAAATATTTTTATCCCATGTCACCCTTGATGGGAAAGACATGAGCGTACAGGGAAGTTATCAAAGATAACTTCCCACTTAGATGGTGGAGGAGGTGGAGAAAGTGGGAGAGTGGTTTATTTACAGGCAATAAACCAACTTTCCAGCTCTATAAATAGAGCCTCTCTTTCTCACAAAATCACAACGACACAGTTTAGGTGGTGAAAACAAAAAGTTTAGTTCTAGTAATTAAACTTACGATCAGATAGCAGAAGCGATTCATTCGAATTCAATCAATTACAAGAAGGCTAAATTCAGGACTCTTCATTTCAATCCGCTGCGTATAAGGTTTGTCTAATAAACCTTCTTGTTTATATTCAAGAGTAACACATGTGTTTAACTAAGGATTTGTCATTATGAAAAACAGTCCTAAATGTTGGACTATATGGCAAAATAATGTGAAATAGACCCAAGTTGTTGAATGATCTAACTAAATCACGGTAAACTCTCCTTTAATATATCTTAAGATGGCATGGTATTGATAGCTCGTGGTTGTCGTCATCGTGTTTCGAATAAGTTCTTATTATTGAGTTGGCTAGCTATGATTCTCAAGTTAAATTAGAACTTGTATGAGACCTATGATGATTGGAATTTTTTTAAAACCGATGATGACTCGAATAATCTAAGGCCAATATTTATGGATTATACTTGTGTTTTAATTTCAATTTCTAAACTGATAGTGTGACATGTGATAATAGAGATCTGAATAAGTTATAAGCATACAAAATAACTTTCTAAGCATCCAAGAATCAAGAAAATTCAGCAGTTCCTGAGACTTTAAAATAAGTTTGAAGTTCTTAGTAAAAGTTTGATACTTTTGTAATAGATGATAGGAAAAAAATGTCAATGCACATCAAAGAACTTCATAAATAATCAAATTAGACTAATCGGGCCAAGGTTACTTGGATCAATAAAGGAGATAAGAATACAAATGTTTCTATTTTCTTACCCTCAAAAGAAGGGGTTTTATTTGAATTTGTCATCTGAAGAACTTTGAAGGATCTTGGGTTGAAGATCCTAAAGACTTACATTGTCTTTTAAAAAAATATTATGTTGATCTCTTCTCAGATACAAATATCATGTAACTTAATCTAGTGCATGATCTTGTTCCATGTTGAGTCACGCATAATATGGATGACGCCTTTGTAGGAAAATAATTAAATCACTGGTTTTAAAAGAAAGAGAAATGGAAATCCGAGAAAAGGTAATTTCAATTACAGTAACTAACTTTTACAAAAATTGAAATACACATACGAACTTACACGAAAATCCAAAAAAAAAAACACAAAAATAGTAAGGACGTTTAAAAGATATGATGGCGTGCCGGTTATCTCTAACAAATTATATAGAGAGTGTTTTTTGCTTTTCAGATTTGAGTATTCGTAGCTAAGACAAGTGGGAAGGAGTGGTATTTATTAGGATTTTGGGTAAGGAGCAAGCCTTTCAGAAACGTCACAATTAAAGCCCATGATTCTCTTAAATTGATTGCTGACAGTTTTTGATTGAGACATATGCAACACGTTTTAATTTCCAACAATGAACCTGAACGCTAGCTTGACTAGATTCATTCCCGTGTTGACTAATTTCTGTAACTGTTGAGTGGTGCGTCATTGGTGGACGCTTGTCTTCTGGTGCGAAATTTGTGGGTGTTTGTCTTATGGCTGAAAGGGTTTGACTTGCTACCTACTACTATAATAGCTAGCCTTCTTCCACCATATTCACTTCAGAAAAATTATTTCATTTTTCATTTTTTGACTCCCCAAACTCCCCCACGAGCCCACACCTGCGTCGTCGCCGGGCTAGGCCGGCAGGTGGTGGTGGTGGTGGTGCGCGCGTGTGGGGTTTTGCCATTTCTCTTTTGGCTTTCATAGCCTTTAGTTCTTTTGAAAGTAATATCTAGGTAAGCTATTTTAAATTATTATCTTTGTTATTTCTGATCCTATGTGGGAAATTTTCTTCACAAAAAAATGTCTTTTCCACTTTCCAAATAAATAGGAAAGGTTTTAGTTAATACTCTATATTAATCTAAGCCTTTTTCAATTCTCCAAAGGAACATGAACGGATTTGTGTTCAAGATTTTATTAAACTAATAATATACATCTCAACATGAAATCCAACAATCCCCCACTCAAGGTCTTTTAGAGAGAAGGTGAACAGGTTTCCATATCTACCAGCATTTTGGTGAATTGTACTTAAGTGGCAATATCTTTATATTTGAATTGACACGTAGTGAAGTGAGGCAACTACCGAATTCCATTTAAGTGAACTTACTCTTGAACTTTAAAGCTTTTTGATCGAGACCCTCACAACACATATTCTACCCAGCTTAAAGTCACAGTTTCCTCTAACATTCTATGAACTCAGTGGATTTCTTCATTTTTAAGATTGTTTAAGGACTTCTTCTTTAACATTCTATCATGAAGTTTGAGTCTCGCTATTACCCGTGAATTTATCAAGTCCTTCTCAAACGGACCACCATACATGCTATGAATTCTCTATGAGTTTAAACACTCAGTACGTCTTTATTCATCAAGTCCTTCTCAACAGGACCACCACAAGTGGCTATGAATTTTTAAGACAATTTTGTTTTGAGACATAGGGATAGAGAGAATCACATTGACTCATTAGTCACATATTCCCCATTAATGGGTTTTAATCTCATCCCCCTCGACGTCTCCAGGACTACTCTCCTAGTTAGGCCTTTGGTGAATAGATCAGCAAGGTTGTTCTTTGATCGTACATATTCCAAGGCTATCACACCATTTTTCAGTATCAGATTCAGGTTTGAAGATAAATAAAGGTAGCTTGAGAGATGATATGGTAGACCTCGCACGTTACACGAAGTTGAGGACAGAGTTTAAGAATGACATTTTATTTAGACTAGAATAGGATTCTAGGATTTATAGTGACTTGGATTGTTTGTCTAATTACTTGGGCTTATTAATTTATGGTTTATGGGTCAAGAGGTTAGTTTTATGGGCTCCTATTGTTGTTAGACAAATTGTATTTATTTATCATATTTTTCGAATAAATCTTCTCAATTAATTTATTTGTACAAATATTGTTTCTTTTATTTTTAAAAATATTTTTGTATGGGTGGTAGTTAGGTTTGTTGCTTGGATTTTTATTAACAATTATGTTTTCTCTATTTAGTTGATTATATTTTTATTTAATATATTGTTCGGCTTTGGATTTCTTAAGTTTTGTCGTTATTAAGGTTTTGTTGCAAGGTTGATCTAAAAACTCAATTATTTGAGGCGTCCATTTATCTTCTAAAGTTGATACTAATGTATTATTTGTTTCTAAAATAATTTCAGTGTGTTGGTAGAGTAGTTACCTCGCGAGATCGTCTATTCCGTTACACTTGCGTGAGATTTCAAATAGTCTGAAAATGTGATGTTAGGATAAAGTAGAGTGGTAGATCATTTCAAACAATGATATTCATAATGTTATACCAAATCATAATAAATAGATTCCAAGTTTGTATAACTAAAATCCGGTTAAAGAACTTAGCCCATTGACTCATTTACTATAAAAAAAGTTTTACCTTTGGCCAACTTAAGAAGATAATAATCCTAATCTTGTTTTTTACCAACTTAAAAGGAATTTTATCATCTAAAAATATGAATGAGAATGATTTTCATAAAATTTACGAATTAATTTGTTACTCTATTATGATTGTAGCGACGAAATAATTGTCGTCGCAAGTAAACGACATTATCTACGAAAAATTAGTTGCGACGAACAATGTAGTCGCCATATTAATTTTCAGTTTGAGTCGAAAAAAGATTTTTCAAAAATTATTTGGTGATCTGTTATGATTTGCGTGTTTGATATGTGCATTTTACCGAAACATTTCAATGTCAATTAAAACTCTAAATATAGGTATAATCCCCCAGTTGCACTATACAATGTATTTTCACTAGCACAAAGTTTTAATGTATAAGTATATCAACATAAAGACAGCAAGAATATATTAATTAAACAAGTTAAGAAATTATACTTATAAACCCTTTTAAAACAATTTGATATTTTTCAAAATATTCCAAATAAAAATTAAAAGAGTTGCTTTCATTTAGAAGTTATTTTAATTTCCAAAAAAAGCCTCAACTATGAGTACTAATTATTGTTACCAACATATTTAACAACGTGAAAAAAATTGTTAAGGTTATTTAGATGTAGAAAACTAATTTTTTTTGCCTCCAAAAAGAGTAGTTTAAGGTTTGTGCCTGATATTCTAAAACTGTAGATGCACTAGAAGAGCCATATATGAGAGCTAAAATCAACCACTATAAAAGCTATAAAAATTATCTAAAAATGTTTGTTCAGTTATTTTTTTCAATCATTCCTCGATTTCCTTATCCTATATACGGATCACTACTGATGTTTACAAGGAGATTTATTACTTACATGGATGGTGCCACAATACCTAAACGAATCAACACGATGTAAGACTTTGTATTTAAGTGACTTAACTATTCTATAGAGTTTGTACTCCTTCATTTTTGTTTGAGAGGAAAATGAAGGCATGTTTGTGTTCAGAGACTATATCTCTCAAATTTTGTCCAGCATAGATTGGGAGTTTTTCATAATTATTTTGAGTATAATTAAATAAAAAGTACACACAAATACTTAAAAGATAAAGTATGTAATTTGTCAAATAAATACTTTTATATAGTTTTAAAAGTACTAATTATTATATATGAGCATACTTAGATGTGTGTTTTGATAGAAGAAAATGACAAATAAACATATCAATTTAGATCCATATTTGAAGATAAGTAAAGGTAGTGTGAGAGAGGATAGAGTAGGCTTCGATATTCCACGGAGTTGATCGATTGAGTTAAAGCATGGCATATGTGTTCGGTTAGAAAATGACGTGAGAATTTATAATTACTTTGATCGGTTTTAAAGACTTGGATTATTGGTTATGGGTTATGAAAATTAATAACCTGGGCCTTTTATTCAGAAAATATAATATGATTTAAACAACCAAAAATTAAAGTGGATTTGATGCCCTTGATCACATTGTGGCTACGACTCTTGTTAAGGATAAACAACCTTGGTTTTTATTTATTTTTAAGTTAGGTGTCCAAGTTAAAAACTTGAAAGTAAGGGGTGTCAAATGGGGATTTCTTGTAAATTACCCTTTGTAGATCCTACCAGATTTATTTACACAACTAAGCACACTTAAAAATAATATAAGAATTTATATATGAGTGATATACCTATATTCTAGACAGTTTGTTTCACTTTATTTTAGTTTTGCCAGGAAAATAAAGGCATGTTTGTGATGTTTCTCAAATCCTTTTTATGACGTGGTGGTCTAGTCAAATTTGCTCGCTCCTCAACTAGTCCTACGGAGATTATGCATGTTTTTTCTGGCATACCCTTAAGTAAATCAGAACAGGTTGATAGTGTTTCAGGAAGGGAATCAACCTTGTACCCCCTTTTATACCGTGTATCTCAAATGTTAATTTATTACCAGGATACTCAATCCCTGATAGTTCCATACTAAGGTTTTCATTATTCTTTAACTTGCATTGAAATTAAAGGAGTCACAACATAAAGTTACAATCATCTGACTCCAGTTCTATCCAGTTAACCCTTGACTAAGAAAGTTAACGGTGATTGACGATAGTTTTTAAATCAATGGAAATAATTGAGCCCGTCTTAACAAAATTATCTACCTATTCATTCATTTGTTGATGAGCACGACAAATCATTACCCTTCAATAATGAGCAATAAATTCACAACTTTTCTCATAATAGGTTTGATATTCCATTAGAGCTAATGGATCATTCATACCACGAACCATTAATTTGGTAATAAAATTGCCTGATATGTTGTCGTTTGAGTTTAAGTTAAATATGATCCTAAATTAATGTAAGGAGGGATGTTTAAAAAATTGTTCTTGAATAACTTACACCAATTCAGACGTTATTTAAGGCAATTGTAGCTGTTTATTGTGGTATGGGTATTCGAATGAGTCAGAGAGTTTGCTAATGAAAATAACTAGAACTATCGACCGAGAAGGATTAGAAGAGTCCTCTTCATGCCATATTGATATTTATTGTGGCATCATTCATGAAAATTAGGAGGATGATCGAAGCCACTTAAATAATGAATAAACAATAATGTATTTTCAACACATAAATGATTTTCACATAACAGTCATACGTTGCCAATTTTTTTAATTATCCACGATTCTAATTGTTGCAACTTACTGTGAATGAAAATACAAAATCCTCACTATGCTATGAACAAAAATGTAATAGAGTGGCTATATAATTGACCAATTCAAGAAAGCAAAGGCGAGAACATCAAAAGACGTCCATGTCTGATTCGGAATTCTCTAAGCAACAGCTCGATCATACCTCACATAGGAAGTTGTTCCTGTATAAAAGATACCCGCTGGTAAAAATGCATATCCCTGAAAAACAGGAAACGCTGAAAAACAGGAAACGTTGTTAAACCACTTCTTCTTCTCATCTTTTGATTTTTAAGATGTTAAGGGAATATTGAGAAGAAAGTAAAATCTTCTAAAAGTACCTCTCGCATCAATGTTGGTAGACAAAAATATAGGTTTGATACACAACGCTGATAAACTATCTCATTTAGTGAATTGTCAAACGCATCTGCAAGAGTTAGTCCCATCATTTTAAGCCCCTCTTTGTTTGTGTATACGATTCGGCCCAAGCCCTGCAATAAATTACTAACAATAGTGAGATAGAATTATCCCAAATGTAATAAAAGTGTGACACAAATAGAACATCTATGAGCTTACTAAAAATGACCAGTACAATATAGCATCACTACACCACGTCCTACTTTCCGCGACTACATTTTTAGTCGTGAAAGAAGGAAAAAGTAGTCGCGGAAAACGAATGTAGACTTTACCGACTCCATGAAGTCGTTATTACTTAGTCGCGACAAACTTGTCGCTAGAGGTCATCTCTAGCGATGAAAGTCAAATTGTAGTCGCGAAAATGTCTGTAGTAATTTACGACTACAAAGTAGTCGCTATTTGATGAGTTACTATCGACTACATATGTAGTCGCTGTTTAATGAGTTATTAACGACTACATATGTAGTCGCTGTTTGATGAGTTATTACAGTTAAGTTTTTCTAGACTACTTGTAGTTGCTAATGACTTTTATGTTTAAAAAAAATTAAAAAAATATGATTCAGAATTAAAATTAATTGCAATAATGCAATTAAATATAATTTCAAACTCATAATTTTTTTTAAATAGAATGAGAACTAAATCGCTTATGTGTTATGAGAACTTGTAATCAGACTCTATTCCCACATTTTATGAGATTTAATTTAAACCGAACAGAAAATCTAACCATTAACAATTAATGAGATTTTATTAATTAGATTGAAATGGCATGTCCATCAATCTATTTCTTATCCTTGACATGAGTTAGATGGAGCTGTGTGCAAGATCCATGAATATATATATATATATATATATATATATATATATATATATATATATATATATATATATATATATATATATACTAGGTATAGCCCGTGTCTGAAGACACTCAAGAAAAAATTTGTTCGGTTAAGGTTTAGGTTTAGTTTAGTTAAGGTTAAGGAGTTAAGGGTTATCGTTAAGTTTATGGTTAAAGTTAAAGTTTAAAGCTTAAGGTTTAAGGTTAAGGTTAAGGTTAATATTAAGGTTAAGGTTACGTTTAAAGTTAATTCTAAGGTTAAGGTTAAGGTTAAACATAAGGTTAAGATTAAGGTTAAGGTAAATGTTAAGGTTAAGGTCAAGGTTAAGGTTAAGGTTAATGTTAAGGTTAAGGTTAGGTTAAGGTCAAGGATAAAGTCAAGGATATGGTTAAGGTTAATAGTTAAGGGATTGAGGTTAAAGTTAAGGGGTTAAGGGTTATGGTTAAGGTTAAGGTTTAGGGTAATATTAAGGTGAATGATAAGGTTAAGGTACATTGTAATGTTGAGGTTAAGGTTAAAGTTTAAGGTTAAGAATAAGGATGAGGTTAAGTTTAACGTTAAGGCTAAGGTTAAGGCACGACTAAGGCTACAATTAAGGCTAAGGCTAAAACTAAGGCTAAGACTAATGCTAAAGCTAACACTAAGGATAAGGACACGTTTAATGTTAAGTTAAGGTTTATATGAAGATTTAATAAGATATAAATATTAGGGTCAAATATTCATGTGATGGATTTTTATTTTGTTAAGATTGAACTTAAGGTTAAGATGAAAGTTAAGGTTAAGGTTTAGAGGTTAAGGTTTAAGGTAAAGTTTAAGATTATGGTTAAAGTTAAAGTTTAAGGTTTAAGGTTCAAAGGTCAAGGTTAAGTTTTAATTTTAAGGTTAAGGTTAAATTTTAAATTTAAGGTTAAGGTTAAAAAAATTTAAGATAAAGGTAAAGGTGAAGGTTAAGATTGAGGGTAAGGTTAAGAAATTTAAGATGAATTTAAATGTGAAGATTAAGATTAAGGTTGAAGTTTAAGGTTAATATAAATTTAATGTTTAAGATTTAAGATTATGGTTAAGGTTAATTTAAGGTTAGGTTAAGTTTTAATAAGATATAAAGTTTAAAGTCGAATATTAGTGTGAATATCTTCATTTGGTTTGTAAAAGCATTCATTATTTTCAAGATTGATAGTGGTCTAGTGGTTAGACTAATCAAATTTTATTGGAATTAAAATGATTATAAGTCTGCTCTGTATTCTAAAAAAAATATTTATTAGTTTTAGTTTTAAATATAATATCTTGACCTGAAATCCTTGTTTTTATTAATTCATGTATAAATAAATGTTAAAAGACCAAAATTAACACATAAAAACTCATTTAAGTATAAAAACAAATTTCAATACTATATTTTATTTCAATCGAATTTTTTTAAATTTTACACACTTATTTCACTATTAATGTATTACATTAAAATCTTTTCAAAATCCAATAAATAAACTGAAAAAAGAAATTAATAAAATTAAAATCGACAACATCAAAATAAAAAGAGATATATTCTTGTCCATTAAGCTTTTTTCTAGACCATTGAAACATGCCATCAACCACATTTCAACTACTAAATCTGCAAAAAGATAGAAAGACTAATAATACAATTAACTCTGTCCAAAAAAAATAATGCAATTAACTCATATATTGACACAAATAGGAATTAACCTATATACGGACACAAATAACAATTAAAAACCATCAACATCTGCAGAATAAGGAAAAACAATAGGATATTGAAGATCACCACGATCCCTAAAAAATTAACCCAAAATCAAAACCGAATCTAATTTGTGCAATAATTTTGATATACATAAATCAAATAACCTTTATTTGGGTTCTTCTATTGTTGATGGCAATCCAGTTTTCAGGAAGTTTTTAGGACGTCAGCACATCATCTCTCATACCTCATATGTAAAAGACTTTGAATTTTCTCAATGATAGAAAAATAATCTTTTAGTTTACCTTAATTTGTGTTCTTTGCCAACGTCCAATTTGATCTTGTAAAATTTGTATAAAAATATAATAAACAAAAAAAGGAAAGTTTCAAAAAAATCATTTTTTACCTTATTTTGTATTGGCGGGATCAATGGTGATGATGAAGAATGGTCTCCAATTTAATCTTGTAAATTTTGTATAAGAATATAATAAACAAAAAAAAGAAAGTTTCAAAAAAAAAAAATTTTACGTTATTTTGCATTCGCTGGATTGATGATGATGAAGAATGGTCTCCTAAGTGGCGCAGGCTTGGAGGGAGGTGAGTGTAAAAGATTTCTTTTAACGGATTTCTGAAGAGATAATGGTAGAGGAATTTTAGGAACTTAACTTTTAAATTACAAAAGATTAATGGATCCAAATGTATTAAATTAAAAATATATTAAGAATAGATCTAATGGCTGAAAAATATAGAAAGGACATCAAGATATTTTAAACCATGGATTGAATTTAAGCAATCTAGATCATTAATTAGAATTGATCTAAATTAGGTGATGGCTTATATATATATATATATATATATATATATATATATATATATATATATATATATATATCAAATCTTTTCCATGCATACCTTATTAAATTTCCTCCCAAGATTACAAATAATAATGATTTGATTGTTATAACAGAAGGAAATACCTAAATTCAAATCATATCAATTATCATAAACTTTATTTCTAAATAGATACAAAAGAAAGGATAATTAGGAATTGTTAAAGTATGCAATAATTAATAGGAGAAAAATTACACAAAAATAAACACAAATACTTAAAATATTATACATACTTAGCCAAATATATATTGTTCTTTCATTTTAAAAATATTAATTATTATATACATGGCGGATATAGAGCAGCTGCCTTTGCCTGGTGATACAAATGGCCAAAAATAATATTAGAAATTTTTTTAATAAAGTAAACTACCTGTGAAATTGCCTCCATCCTAAAATTACCCACACAAATATTTTGATCCTGACTCCCTAAAACCAGCTACTTTTTGCCAGAAACCATTCTAGATTCCTCCCTGGATGAATATATATGAGCATACTTAGAAGTGTGTTTTTGACGGAATAAAGTGACTAAATAAACATACCTTCAGATTCAGGTTTGAAGATAAATAAAGGTAGCATGACAGATGATATGGTAGATGTCAACATTCCAATGGCATTTTCTCTAGATTAAAATAGGATATGAGGATTTATATTGGTTGTCTAATAACTTGGACTTATGGATATATGGTTTATGGGTCAAGAGGTTAGTTTTATGGGACCGTATTGTTGTTAGACAAATTGGATCTATTTATCATATTTTTTATTAAATCTTCTCAATTAATTTATTGTACAAATATTGTTTCTTTTATTTTTAAATAATATTTTTGTATGGGTGGTAGTTAGGTTTGATGCTTGGATTTCTATATACAATTATTTTTTCTTCTATTTAGTTGATTATATTTTTTGTTATTTTAATATATTGTTTGGTTTTGGATTTCTGTAGTTTTGTCGTTATTAAGGTTTTGTTGCAAGGTTGATCTGCAAATTCAATTTTTGAGGAGTCCTTTATCTTCTAAAGTTGATATTAACGTATTATTTATTTCTAAAATAATTTTACTGTGTTGGTTGATTAGTCACCTCGCGAGATTGTCTATTCATTTACACTTGCGTGAGATTTCATATAGTCTGAAAATGTAATGCTAGGATAAAGTAGAGTGGTAGATCACTTTAAACAATGATATTTACAATGTTATAAAAACCATAATAAATAGATTCCAAGTTTCTATAACTAAAATTGTGTTAGAGAACTTGTCACATTGACTCATTTACTATAAAAAAAGTTTTACATTTGGCCAACTTAAGAAGCTAATAATCCTAATCTTGTTTTTTACTGACTTAAAAGGAATTTTATCATCTCAAAATCTGAATGGGAGTTATTTTCATAAAGTTTGCGAATTAATTTGTTACTTTATTATGATTGTAGCAATGAATTTTTTAGCGACGACATAATTGTCATCGCTAGTAATCGACATTAGCGAAGAAAAATTAGTTATGAAGAACAATGTAGTCGTTATATTGATTTTCAGTTTGAGTCAAAAAAAATTGTAGAAAAAATAATTTGGTGATCTATTATGATTTGTGTGTTTAATATGAGCATTTTACCGAAACATTTCCATGTCAACTAGAACTCTAAATATGGGTATAATCCCCCAGTTGGATTAAACAATTGGTTTTCACTAGCACAAAGTTTCAATCTATGAGTAATATCAACATAAAGACAACAAGAAAATATTAATTAAACATCTTTGTTTGAGAAATCATACTTATAAACCCCTTTAAAACAATTTTGATATTTTTCCAAATATTCCAAATAAAAATTAAAATAGTTGCTTCCATTTAGAAGTTCTTTTATTTTCCGAAAAAAGAATACCTCAATGATGAGTACTAATTATTGTTACCAATATATTTAACAACATGGAATTTCTTTTTAAGTTTATTTACATGTAGAAAATTAATTTTTTTGAGGCTTAAGGTTTGTACATGATATTCTAAAACTGTAGATGCAACAGAAGTGCGATATATGAGAGCTAAACCAACCGCTATAAAAATTATCTTAAAAATGTTTGTTCAGTTATTTTTTTCAGTCATTCCTTGATTTCCTTATCCTATATTCGGATCATTACTAATGTTTACAAGGAGTTTTTTACTTCCAGGGATGGTGCCACAATACCCACAAGGTTAAACACAAAGTAAGCCTTTGTATTTGAGTGACTTAATTATTCTATATATTTTGTACTCTTTCATTTTTGTTTGAGAGGAAAAGGAAGGCATGTTTGTGTTTAGAGGCTATATCTCTCAAATTTTGATTGTCGCCTGCTAAGCCCAGCATAGATTGGGAATTTTTCATAGGATGAACAAGAGAATCTTTCCTCAATGGAATATATTTGGAGTTCCTAAGTAAACATAATAAGAATAGGGTCCTAGATTTCCTAGATTGAGCACTAGATGGCTTAATGTGTTGTGGTGCATTTGTCAATATTACTCTACTAATCTCTCATCCAATTACCTAACAAATGGTAAATGGCACTCAAACTAATAATATTGCACATTTCCTTTAGAAAATGCTAACAATTTAAGGAAATTTAATCTAAAAAACCGGGTAAAGATTAAAGAGCGAAAATGTATGGTAACTCTTAGTAATGATAGTAATTCTCCGATCAACAACTGAATTTAAAATTTCATTCTTTCATTCAGGCGAGTGGAACTCTTCGAAATGTGTTTACTTTAGAAAGCGGTGTAGGACTCGTCTCTAATATGGGTTGAGACGCGCTTGAAACTTCAATAAATGTTTATTAGAGAATAAAATCCAAATAGAATAAACAGATTTTGTATGCCTAAACCGAGGGAATAAGCACTTAAATATGGCATATGGACACCTCTCCATACCCAAAAACTCGTTGATTCAATTCTTCTTTGGGATCGTATAGTGCTCAGTGTCCTAGATCGGGGAACCGAGTTTGTTTGGAGATGGAAAGGGTAATGACGAACAAGAAAATCTTAACTGAACAATTACTGAGAATTTGTTGGCTCATTGAAATGGCATGTCCAATTCTTCTTATTGTTTTGATCTTATCCATGACACGAGCTAGATTGACATGTGTGCGAAATCCATGAGTATATATAAAATATTCTCCATACATACCTCATTTAATTTTACCATCAAAATTTAATCTAAAAATGATTTGATTGAAGTAACAAAATGAACATCCTAAATTATAATTATATCATAAATTTTATTTTTTTAATAGGCGTAAGAGAAAGGTTGATTTCAAAATGATAAAGTATATAATAATTATTTTGAATATATTAAATAAAAATAACACACAAATACATAAAAGATTGATACGTAGTTTGCCAAATTAATTCTGTCATTTTAAAAGTGCTAATTACTATGTTTGAGCATACTTAGTTGTGTGTTTTGATAAAAGAAAGCGACGAATAAACATATCGATTTAGATCCAGGTTTGACGATAAAAAAAGATAGTGTGAGAGAGGATAGAGTAGGCTTCGAAATTCCATGAAGTTGATCGATACAATTAAAAATGGCATTTGTGTTGGGTTAGAAACGTACATGAGAGTTTATAATTACTTGGGTCGGTTTTAAAGACTTGGATTATGGGTTATGAAATTAATAACCTGGGCCTTTTATTTAGAAAAGCATATATGATTAAAACAAACAAAAGTTAAGGTTGATTTGATGCTCTTGACCACATTGTGACTACGACTCTGGTTAAGGATAAACAACCTTGGTTTTTATTTATTTATTTGTTAGGTGTCCAAGTTAAAAATCTTGAAAGGTAGGGGTGTCCAATAGGAATTTCTTGTAATTTACCCATGGTAGATCCTACCATATTTTCTACACAACTAAGCACACTTCAAAGCAATTTAAGAATTTATATACGAGTGATGTAATTAATATAGATAGTTTGTGTCCCTTCATTTTTGTTTTTGTCGGGAAAGTTTATGTTGAGAAATCATGTTTCTCAAATCCTTTATATGGCGTGGTGGTCTAGGCAAATTTTCTCTCATCTCAACTAGTCCTACAGAGATTATGCATGTTTTCCTTGCATACACTTAAGTAAATCGTAAATGGTTGACAATGTTCAGGAAGGGAATCGAACCTTAAACCCCCTTTCATACCATGTATCTCAAATGTAAATTTATTACCGGGATTCTCAATGTCTGATAGTTCCATAATAAGGTTTTCATTATTCTTTGTGTCAATAAAATTTGCGTTAAAATTAAAGGAGTTGCAAAATATAGTTACAATAAACCGACTCCAGTTCTATCTAGTAAACACTTGACTAAGAAGGTTAAGAGTGATGGTCGATAGTTTTTAAAATCAATGGAAATAATTGAGCCCATCTTTCTAACTAAATTATATGCCCATTCCTTCGTTCGTTGATGAGCACGGAGAATCATTACGCTTCCATAATGAGCTATAAAATTCGCAACTTTCCTCATAATAAGTTTGATATTCCAACCAGAGCTAATGGATCATTCGTACCACGAACAATTGTTTGTCAGACGTTGTGGATAACCATATTTTGAAGGTTCAGCTCATTATTTATTATGGATAACAAATATTTTTATTTGGGATTTTGCATTTAATTGAAATTAGTGTTTTATGTATGGTTTTATGTGTTTTGATTGATTGTATGTAGTTCTTGCGCTTGCAAACGTATAGTATTACCAATTTTATGGTCACCCGTAAGGGGTGTCTAATTATTAAAACATCATATAACCTCTAGTGTGCGGTAGTGATCTAGAAGGGCTTGCCTAACTAGATTGACATTATAGTTTGTGATTAACCACCAATCATTGCGAAGGGTCCCCTTACCCAAGTCCCTAGTAATTGTTAGGTCACCACCTAAGTCCACCCAGAAGGGGGATAGTAGAAATACAGAATCCTGGCTATTGCATATCACACAATTCACCCTTACTTAAATAGGATAAACAAGGCTAGTGGGATTACTTGTTAGATCTAGAGCTAAACTCTCATACTAACTTATTTTCGTTATTTATTTTACTGCCTTTACTTTATTTAGTTAATTGATTAGAGTCATTAAACCAAACAAATATTTCATTTGTATTTTAGTTTTCAGCATATTATTCTCCTAGCTTTCTTATATGCACTTTATATTGCATAAGGTCTTCATAACTTTCGTAGTCTATGAGGAACAAATCTTACTTATCATTTAAACTTGCATACGAGTTGTGATACTTGCACTGAGTACCGTGTTCAGGCTAGGGTGTTATTTGCATCTATTATTACCATATTTTTATCACTCTCTAACCGACACTAATTAGTCAATATAACCATAAGCAATCTAAAGCATGGAAAAGGCTAGTCTAATTGTCCCCCATAAAATATCACTCCCGTGTAGTGATTACATGCATATTTCTCCCTTTTTGTCAATATCAAAATAAGGCATAAAAAAGAGAAGAAAAAGGTTAAATTAAACAGAACGGAAAAAATTCACTGAGGACAATGAAATGACATATAATAGATCAAAAGAGATTTAATTGACTATTACTAAACAAAGATATAGAGACAAGTAGCACTTTAAGTATCGTAGCCTAGGATTAAAGGTGTCACGGTAAATGTACGTTCGCGAAAAAAACTTGTTTTTGTTCTTTTATCTTTCCAAGTGTTATTTATTGACTCAATTTGTTATCAAGTGTGATAAATTTGTCGTTCACAGATGGTAGGATATGTGTAGTGATGCGATCTACAACTCTATATATCATAGTGCCATCAATGTAATTTTTGATACAAGAGGAGTTTTTAGTGTGAGATTAGCTTTTCTTAGGAGTTTTTGGCTCTGGACCCTTGATTACTTTTCGTTTTCTAGCCGCTCTCTTGATGATTTTTTTAGTAGACTTCTCAAGCTTATTGAATTTGACTTTCTTACTGATGCCCATTGTAGAACTAAATGCCCATTTTGCTAAACATTAAAATCTCAATGCTTCCACTTATATGAGAATGTTGATATAATATCATATACAAACTTATCTACTTGTAGGAGGCTACATATAAAACTTAGGGCTATACGGAATAAAACTTGGATAAAGTACTTGTGTGCTTCCTCCATATGAAAATGATCAAGTATAGAAATTTATTTGTCTTTTTGTAAAGAAGCAATATAGAAAATATGCTTTGATGTAATAGATGATCATATTCTTCTTTTATTAGCAAAGAACTTCTTTAATGATAACTTGATAAGGAATGCAGAATTTAATAGATGAACTTCTCACATAATAGAGATGGGTGTTCTCTTTACTCATTTGAGAAATCATAAAATTCTTGATGTTCCTGATTAATCCTCCTCCTAGGGCACTATTCCGTATACCCATTATATATATATATTTCCCCCTCATTTTTAAGAGAGAAGAGATTTAAAATATGAGAAAATCAAAACATATATCAATTTTTGTATTTTTTGAGGTGATGGAGTGGTTCTCACTAGATTAAGCTAAATTTTGATAAAATTATTGAACAAAGGGTATGTAATGAGAACATTCAACATATGTAAATCTAATAAAATTGATGTTTGTACCTATAAGTGCACTCCCTACGATTCTTCTAATGGGTGTTGAATTAAAAGATATTTTTCTAGTATTGTGCATTTAGTCGATGAGGATTTCTACTTCTTCAACTATTTGAGTGACACATAATTTCATTCTTTACAAACTAGATCGGCTATTTAAAAAAACCATATCCTCAAATTCCTTATCATAGTTCAACAAACATTTAACATTCTCACCGATCACGTAGATAAACATGTTGAAGATAATTTGAAAACTAGAAAATCAGATGAACATGGAAATATGTAGACCAAATCTAAGAACAACCATTACTATCTGCATAACATGGAAATAGATAATTAAAAGCATATATAAAAGGTCACATTAGTTAAGAAGAAAAAAAAATAGATTTAGCTTAAAAAAACAAGACTAAACATAGAAGTCCTTGTTTAGTCTATTATATAATAGTGAATTACATGTTTTGTTTAGTTTTGAAAATGCATGAAACAAGGAATTCATTGTTTTAAACCTAGACTAAACAAGGAATTTCCTGTTGATGTTGGTGAAATTTTGTACGAATTTTTAACAAATATCAACCTAAAAACACTTAATCAATCAAACTTATAGAAAAATAACAACTAAAAATCATAAAATCCATACACATTAAACAAAAACAAAGTAAGAATATGAACACCTCACAAATTCAAACACTAAAAAAACAATCAACACACATAAAAATCATCTAGTTTAATACATTAAGAATTGCAGAAAAAATAAATCAAAGCCAAAAAAAAATAAAAACCTTGAGATTGAAAAATATGCCGTGATATTAAGAGATTTTATGTTAAAGAAGAAACTGCTGAAAAAATTTAATAATAGGTTATGTAGATTTATTGAAGCTTTCATGTGTTTTTATTTGATGAGAGCAGAGTAACGTGCAAAAATTAGAGATGTATAGGGCTAGATCAACTAGTTTACTTAATCAATGAAATAATGAGATAATTAATTTGTTATAAGGTTTAATAGAATAGATATAGGGTATTTTAAGAATAGAAAAGAAGGCATCTACTTAATTCAGAAATAAGTACATGAAGATTATATTATAAAATTAAAATATCAACTTAAACAAAAATAAAATTACTTTACTTACCTATAATTTTAGTGGTTATTTTACCTTTATTTATTTAAAGATAAACATAATTTTAAAAAATATTAACCCTATTGAATAATACTTATAACCTGTAGAATCTAAATAATCTTTTATGATTATCTCTTTTGTTTTTGAAAAAAAAAATTTATTAGTATATATACACTATTTTCTTAAATATTTTAACCCAAATAAAAGAATTATATGGATTCATCCATGAGTAAATCAACATAAATACAAAAAAAATATTTTGCTCCAAACTAAGTACCCTATTCGGAGCTGTAAAATTTCAAACGAGCGTATAAATTTTTAGAAGTAAAGGTATTAATAGATCTTGGGTCACCGTGTTTCGGAACACTTGCATCTCACTTAAACACCCAATCATATTCTATCTCGCACTAAACGTGAGAATCAACACAAAATATCGAATTACCAACATGGAGTTGGATCTGATATATATTGCAAAGAAGAGATACAGTCGGCAAAACATCTTTTCTTCAGATGGACTTTCACCGATGAGTTATGTAAAACTATATGGAGTTGGGTAGGCATAGGGAGAGTTATATCTACTATATAAAGTGCGCTCAAGTGGTTGCAAAAAGATAAGGCGAGGGTAGTTTAAAAATACAAGGCATGGAAAATAGCCCTTACAACAACCGTGTATATGACATGGAAAGTTTGAAATAGATTAAGTACTGACGGTGAGCTCCCCAACCTGAAGGTCATAGTAAAAAATATTAAGATTCATATTTACCTCTGTTTTTTTATTTTATTATCATCTCGTCTCTTCGAAAGATAGGGAAATTTTGCTTCTTCACACATAGACGCAATGAATAGGATGGAGTAAAGTAGCTTAACATTCTTTTTTAGTATGTAGTTAGACTGATTCTAATTTGTTAATTCGAAAAACGTTGTACAAATTATAATTCATGCATTTTTATATATTCATCGACTCAAAAAAGAAATCTCTTCTTTTGAACCCATCAATAATCTTTGGTCGTTTATACCTCTGTTGTATTGACAAAACATGTATAATTTTACCCATCAACAAAAATTTGTGGAGTACAATGAATTGTACAATAACATTTCTAATAGAGATAACACAACATCCTGCCTCGACTTCACTTCCCCCTCGTGACTTGGAGAACGGGACTCCTACTCTTAACAAGTTCAGGAAAAATATAGGTAAATCAAAACAAACATCATAAAGGCGAATAAGCTAAATACAACACAACAAGAAAGATTATGACATTCATGTGTTAAGACATTATTGTAGGTTCATATGAGCACCATACATGTTTCTCTTCTTATATATGTATCATGCAACGTATTAGGTTCCCTTATGTAGTGGAGAAAGATATTAGTTTTCTAGAAAGAAAAAACAGAGAACGACATCCAACATGTTACTTACAAAACATTATTTAGATCTTACAATAAAAAAAGCATAGTCGAAGTTCTAAAGGTGTACATTGACTTTGAACCTCTAAAGACTTGTCATGAATGAGAGAGTTCAAAGCATGGTTCACCACCTAAAGCTTCTAGACTTGACATTATTTTTCATATTTATCAACATTAACACACATGGGCTCATGTATAATTTCGTCATTTTTAATATCATAATGTTGTGAAGTGTATATGCTATGTACTCCTACTAATTTTTGCAGTTTGTAACTTATATTACTTGCAAATCCCAAATTATGCATAAATTATCAACGCGGGAAAAAACTAGAATTAAATGTATAAGAGCTTGAATTATTATATAGTATTTTTACATAATATCAACTTCGTTAATGAATCACGGAATATATTACAAACAAATTCATAATTGTATTTATATAATAGAGACCCAACTATATACAAAAACCAAGTTTAGTAAATGGTGATCATGGAAGACAAAATTAAGATCAGTTTTTTCGCTTCATAAGGCAAGTATTGTGGTTTCTAAGCTGTCCCCTGGATTCTTCTAGGATCAGCTTAAGAGAAGATAATGATAAAATTATGTCTATTATCTCCATTAAATTCTCTCACCTATTAATACATACACATGATAACGAATAATTAGTATGTTTACAGGCCTAGATAATTATTGATAAAACCTCATATAAACCTTACCATGGAGACTAGTGAATGTTGATTTCTTAATGAAATGACATGACCAACTATCTTAAATACACCTGACTTGATCACTTTAAGTCACGCCGTCCTACATTGAACAATAGGAAAATCAATCTTACTAGTCACATTATTCAATTAAGTAAGGTATTAATATATAATGATGTGGTTTACCTTTATAAGACTATAGAAAAGTTTAGCATCCTATTCTTTTGAAATCTGAAAAAACACTATAAAGCTTTGGATTTCTAGAATTTTCATGTGTCCACATATAAGATATAATAGTACCTTAAACTTCCACTGGTTCACCAAATAGAAAACAGCAATATCACATTCTTTCAACTTCTGGACACAAGAAAATTCTAGGAGTAGAAGAAGCATTCCTAATATGCCAGTTTCAACCTTATCAAATGGAATTATAACATGTTTCTTCCTTCTTTTAGGAGACATTTTCATAGTTAATAGAACAATGAAAATGATGCAAATTGGAAAAAAGACTCAATTTGGTCTAGAAAATCAAAAGATATGAACAAAGTACCAAACCCTAGCTCAAGACAAACTTGAGCACAAACCGAGATAGTTTTTGCAAAAAAAAAAAATTACTGGTATTAGAAAAAGTCGAGGAATATTATGACATTATAAAAAAAGACACAGACTTAGAGAAAAAGAATGATTAATGATTAGTTTCCAATCGAATTGAAAAGAAGAAAGAGAACATATTAACCTGATTAAAGAAGAAGAATGACCGACAAGAAAAAATTAAGATGATAGTTGCTTACTTGGAAGAATTTGTCTGCTAATTAAATGAGAATAGAAGTTTGATTACTAAAAAAGAAAGTGATGAATTTTTTGAATGGAAGATATGAAATGGTAGCGAAGTGGTGGTGATACAATAGAATGAATAGATGTGGCAGCGACATCTTAGTTTGAAGAAGTTATTTTGACATCTGAAAATCTAACCTAGATGAGAGAAATAGAAGAATAAGAAAGAGAAAAATGACATATTTATGATCATTAAAGGATTTATTTATAATATAATACACAAATACAATTAAACAGTTGGTAAAGTGAATAATAGAAGAAATCACAGATTCATATTAACTTGTTAAGATTCAATGATCATTATGCTAGAACCACTTGTATTAAGGAGTTTTCACTAATTTTATACAGGGATTTAGATTAACTTGAAGAATAATAAAGCACGAATTCAGACTAACTATTTGCATTTTTTTTAATATGTTCTTTCTCCCTTGAAAATTATAAGATTTTGTTCTGTTTTCCTCACATCAGTTCCTCAAAGTATGCTAGGACACCTTTGCAATAACTTCTATTACTCTATATAGTTAAGAGAACTTCAGAAGAATATCTAAATTTCCTACTTATATAAACTTTTAACAAATTTAGTTTATGAATCATGACTATAAAAGAAACCAACCAAGTAAGTAACAAATTCAATGTTATATAAAGCTTCAAAAGCAGACGAGACATGAGGGGCAAAGCATAAAAACTTATAGACATGTAATATCAAAAAATTGCACTATAGGGCCCTATAATATTCAAAAAAAGAAGCATACTTCAATTAATTACATCTCCGGCTTCCACCATTATAATGTGTGGTGCAAAAAATTATAGAATGAGAACTAGATTGCTTATGTATTGTGTTGCATTTAACAATATTAGTCTATTAGTTTCTCATCCAATTACACAAGAAATGGAAAAAGACACTCTACTCCCACATTCATTTAAATACGACAACATTAAGGTATTTTAATTTACACGAAAAATAAAATCTTACCATTAAAAATTAATGAAATTTTGCTGGTTGATTGAAATGGCATGTCCACCGATCTAATTCTTATCCTTGACATGAGTTATATCTACCTGTGCGCAAGATCCATGAATATATATATCAAATATTTTCCTTACATACGTTATAAATTTCCTCTCAAGACTACATTTAATAATGATTTGGTTGTTATAACAAAATGAAAAACCTAAATTCAAATCATATCATATACTTTATTTTTAAATAGATGCACAAGAAAGTATAATTACGGTCTGTTAAAGTATATAATAATTAATCGGTGTAAAATTACACAAAAATAAACACAAATACTTAAAAGATGAATACATACTTAGCCAAATTAATATTGTTCTTTCACTTTAAAAGTACTAATTATTATATACATGGCAGATCTAAGATAGTGGTCCTTTCCAGGTGATAAAAATGACCAATAAAAATATTAGAATTTTTTTTTAATAAAACAGACTCCCTTTGAAATCGCCTCCATCCTAAAATTACACAAAAAAAATATTCTGATCCTGATTCCCTAAACCAGATACTTTTTCGAGGAAATATATTCTAGATCCCTTCCCAGGTAAATATATATATATATATATATATATATATATATATATATATATATATATTTGAGCATACATAGAAATGTGTGTTTTGACATAAGAAAGTGACTAAATAAACATACCCATTCAGATCCAGGTTTGAAAATAAACATAGGTAGCCTGAGAGATTATATGGTAGGCCTCGACATTCCTAGATAGAGTTTAAGAATAGATTTTCTTTGGATTAAAATTGGATCCGAGGATTTATAATGACTTGGATTGGTTGTATAATGATTTGGGCTTGTGGATATAGGGTTATGGGTCAACCAGTTAGTTTTATGGGCTCGTGTTGTTGTTAGGTACATTGTAACTAACATATAAATACACATACCCCATGTTTTAAACTTGCAAAAGTAACTAACATATTAATCTAGTGACATGTGTGTTGGTAAAATAATTAATGGCTATGATATGAATATTGGACCATCCAATATTGGATGAAAGTCTTACCCTTTGTGGAAAATTCTTCCATCCAATACTGAATGATCCTACACCAATGATATAAATACACATACCCCATGTTTTAAACTTGCAAAAGTAACTAACATATTAATCTAGTGACATGTGTGTTGGTAAAATAATTAATGGCTATGATATGAATATTGGACCATCCAATATTGGATGAAAGTCTTACCCTTAATTTGTACAAATATTGGTTTCGTTTTTTTAGAAAAATATTTTTGTTTGTGGGGTAGTTAGTTTTGTTTCTTGTATTTTTTTACTAGTATTTTTTCTTTTATTTAATTGATTATATCTTTTGTTATTTTGATATATTGTTTGGGTTTGGATTTTCTTTAGTTTTGTCGTTATTAAGATTTTATTGCAAGTTTGATCTGAAAACTCAATTATTTAAGGAGTCCTTTTATCTTCTAAATTTGATATTAATGTATTATTTGTTTCTAAAATAATTTCACTATGTTGGTCGGTTAGTTACCCCGCGAGATTATCTATTCAATTACACTTGCGTGAGATTTCAAATAGTCTGAAAATGAGATGTTAGATAAAGTAAGTGGTAGATCATTTTAAACAATGGTATTCACAATGTTATAACAAACCATAATAAATAGATTTCAAGTTTGTAAAATTAAAATCCGGTTAGAGAACTCGACCCGTTGACTCATTTACTATAAAAAAGTTTTACTCTTGGCCAACTTAAGCAGCTAATAATCCTAATCTTGTTTTTTACTGACTTAATTGGAATTTTATCGTCTCATAATCTGAATTGGAGTAATTTTCATGAAATTTGAGAATTAATTTTTTTTCTCTATTATTATTTTAGGGACGAATTTTTTAGCAACGACATAATTGTCGTCACTAGTAATCGACGATAGTGACGAAAAATTAGTTGCGACTACAAAATGTAGTCGTTACATTGATTTTCAGTTTGAGCCGAAAAAAATTTATCAAAAAAATAATTCGTTGATCTATTATAATATGTGTGTTTGATATGTGCATTTTACCGAAATATTTCCATGTCAACTAGCACTCTAAATATGGGTATAATCCCCAGTTGGATTAAACAATGTGTTTTCACTAACACAAAGGTTCAACGTATGAGTATTATCAACATAAAGACAACAAGAAAATATTAATTAAACAAGTTCGTTTGAAGAATTATACTTATAAACCTCTTTAAAAAAATTGATATTTTTCTAAATATTCTAAATAAAAATTAAAGGAGTTGCTTCCATTTAGAAGTTCATTTAATTTCCAAAAAAAAAATAACTGTATGATTAGTACTAATTATTGTTACCAACATATTTAACAACATGAAATAATTTGTTAAGGTTATTTACATGTAGAATATTAATTTTTTTCCTCCAAAAAGAGTAGTTTAAGGTTTGTGCGTGATATTCTAAAACCGTATATGCACCAAAAGAGCCATATATGAGAGCTATTATCGACCTCTATAAACTCTATAAAAAAATTTCTGGAAAATGTTTGTTCAGTTATTCTTTTCAATCATTCATCGATTTCCTTATCCTATATACAGGTCACTATTTATGTTTACAATGAGTTTTTTTACTTACACGGATGGTGCCACAATACCTACAAGGATCTACACCATGTAAGACTTTGTATTTGAGGGAATTAATTATTCTATAAAAGTTTGTACTCCTTCATTTTCTTTTGAGAGGAAAATGAAGGCATGTCTGTGTTCAAAGACTATATCTCTCAAATTTTGATTTGTTGCCTGCTAAGTCTAGCATAGATTGGGAATTTTTCATAGGATGAACATCAGATATAAAGACCTGAGAATCTTACCATAATGGAATCTATTCAGAGTTCGAAAGTAAATATAATAAAAATAGGGTCCTAGATTTCCTAGATTGAGCATTTATAAATATAATAAGACCTGTGGTGGTGCATTTATCAATATTACTCTACTAATTTCTCACCGAACTACCCAAGAAATTGTAGATGGCAGTTAAACTACTAATATTGCACATATCCTTTAAAAAAGGCTAACAATCAAAGGAAATATAATCTAAACACCGGGTGATGATTAAAGAGCGAATAGGGCTGGTAACTCTTTGTAGTGATAGTAATTCTCCGATCAACAACTGAATCTAGTATTTCATCATTTGATTCAGGCAAGTGAAACTCTTCAAAATGTGTTTACTTTAGAAAGTGGTGTGGGAGTCATCTATAATATGGGTTGAGACGCGCTTGAAACTTTAATAAGTGTTTATTAGAGAATTAAATCCAAATATAATAAATGAATTTGTATGCCTAGACTCAGGGCGAGGGACTTGGCACTTAAAGATGGCATTTGGACACTTCTCCTTACTGGAAAAACTCGTTGATTCCATTCTTCTTTGGGATCTTACAGTGTTCCGTGTCCGAGATCGGGGAACCGAGTTTGTTTGAAGACTCAAAAGGTAATGACAAACAAGAAAATATTAACTCAACAATTACTGAGATATTGTTGGTTCATTTAAATAGCATGTCCATTTCTTTTTTTTGATCTTATCTTTGACATGAGCTATATGGAAATATGTGCAAAATCAATGAATATATATCAAATCTTCTCTATACATACCTCATTAAATTTTACTATCAAATTTAATCTAATAGTGATTTGATTGAAGTAACTGAATGAACATCCTAAATTAAAATTATATCATAAGTTTTATTATTTTAATAGGCGTAAGAGAAAATTTGATAGGAAAATGATAAAGAATATAATAATTATTTTGAGTATAAATAAATAAAAATAACACACAAATACTTAAAAGATTGATATGTAATTTTACAAATTAATACTTTAATGTCGTTTTAAAAGTACTAATTATTATATATGATCATACTTAGATGTTTGTTTCGATAGAAGAAAGTGACGAATAAACATATCAATTTAGATCCAGATTTGAAGATAAGTAAAGGTAGTGTGAGAGATGATAGAGTAGGCTTCGACATTCCACATACCTAATCGATATAAAGCATGACATTTGTGTTGGGTTAGAAAAGGACATGAGACTTTATAATTACATGGATCGATTTTAAAGACTTGGATTATTGGTTATGGGTTATGAAAATTAATAACCTGGCCTTTTATTTAGAAAAGATTATATGATTTAAACAACCAAAAGTTAAAGTGGAGTTGATGCCCTTGACCACATTGTGGCTATTACTCTTGTGAAGGATAAACAACCTTGGTTTTTATTTATTTTTAAGTTAGGTGTCCAAGTTAAAAACTTGAAAGTAAGGGGTGTCAAATGGGGATTTCTTGTAAATTACCCTTGGTAGATCCTACCGGATTTATTTACACAACTAAGCACACTTAAAAACAATTTAATAATTTATATATAAGTGATGTAACTGTATTCTAGATAGTTTGTTTAACTTCATTTTAGTTTTGTCGGGAAAATAAAGGCATGTTTGTGTTAAGAGACCATGTTTCTCACATCCTTTTTATGACGTGGTGGTCTAGTCAAATTCTCTCGCACCTCAACTAGTCCTACAGAGATTATGCATGTTTTTCTTGCATACCCTCAAGTAAATCAGAATAGGTTGATAGTGTTCAGGAAGGGAATCGAACCTTGTACCCCCTTTCATACCGTGTATCTTAAATGTTAATTTATTACCGGGATACTCAATCCCTGATAATTCCACACTAAGGTTTTCATTATTATTTAACTTGCATTGAAATTAAAGGAGTTACAAAATATAGTTACAATCACCGACTCTAGTTCTATCTAGTAAACCCTTGCCTAAGAAAGTTAAGAGTGATGGTCGATAGTTTTTAAATCAATGGAAATAATTGAGCCCATTTTCCTAACTAAATTATCTGCAATTCACTCATTCGTTGATGAGCACGACAACTCATTACGCTTCAATAATGAGCAATAAAATTCGCAACTTTCCTCATAACAGGTTTGATATTCCACTAGAGCTAATGGATCATTCATACTACGAACAATTTTTTTGGTGATAAAATTGCATGATATGTTGTCGTTTGAGTTTAAGCTAAATATGATCCTAAATTAATGTAAGACGGGATGTTTAAAAAATTGTTCTTGAATATCTTACACCAATTCAGATGTTATTTAAGGTAATAGTAGCTGCTTATTGTGGTATGGGTATTCAACTGAGTCAGAGAGTTTTCTAATGAAAATAACTAGAACTATCGACTAAGAAGGATTAGAAGAGTCCTCTTTATGCCATATTGATATTAATTGCGGCATGATTCATGAAAATTAGGAGGATGAAAGCCACTTAAATAAGGATTAAATAAAAATGTATTTTCAACTCATAAATGATTTTCACAAGACAGTCATACGTTGCCAATTTTTTTAATTATCCACAATTCTAATTGTTGCAACTTACTGTGAATGGAAATACAAATTCCTCGCTATACACATAAATGCATTTCCTTCAAAAATCAACATTCACTAGTAGCCATGGATAATTAGTATTGTGGATAATTAAAAAAATTGGCAACGTATGACTGTCTTGTGAAAATCATTTATGTGTTGAAAATACATTTTTATCTAAGCATTATTTAAGTGGCTTTCATCCTCCTAATTTTCATGAATCATGCCGCAATTAATATCAATATGGCATAAAGAGGACTCTTCTAATCCTTCTCAGTCGATAGTTCTAGTTATTTTCATTAGAAAACTCTCTGACTCAGTTAAATACCCATACCACAATAAGCAGCTACTATTACCTTAAATAACATCTGAATTGGTGTAAGATATTCAAGAACAATTTTTTAAACATCCTGTCTTACATTAATTTAGGATCATATTTAGCTTAAACTCAAACGACAACATATCATGCAATTTTATCACCAAAACAATTGTTCGTAGTATGAATGAAACATTAGCTCTAGTGGAATATCAAACCTGTTATGAGGAAATTTGCGAATTTTATTGCTCATTATGGAAGCGTAATGATTTATCGTGCTCTTCAACGAATGAGTGAATTGCAGATAATTTAGTTAGGAAAACGGGCTCAATTATTTCCATTGATTTAAAAACTATCGACCATCACTCTTAACTGTCTTAGTCAAGGGTTTACTAGATAGAACTAGAGTCGGTTGATTGTAACTATATTTTGTAACTCCTTTAATTTCAATGCAAGTTAAATAATAATGAAAACCTTAGTGTGGAATTATCAGGGATTGAGTATCCCGGTAATAAATTAACATTTGAGATACACGGTATGAAAGGGGGTACAAGGTTCGATTCCCTTCCTGAACACTATCAACCTATTCTGATTTACTTAAGAGTATGCAAGAAAAACATGCATAATCTCTGTAGGACTAGTTGAGGTGCGAGCAAATTTGACTAGACCACCACGTCATAAAAAGGATGTGAGAAACATGGTCTCTTAACACAAACATGCCTTTATTTTCCCGACAAAACTAAAATAAAGTGAAACAAACTATCTAGAATATAGTTACATCACTTATATATAAATTATTAAATTGTTTTTAAGTGTGCTTAGTTGTGTAAATAAATCCGGTAGGATCTACCAAGGGTAATTTACAAGAAATCCCCATTTGACACCCCTTACTTTCTAGTTTTTAACTTGGACACCTAACTTAAAAATAAATAAAAACCAAGGTTGTTTATCCTTCACAAGAGTCATAGCCACAATGTGGTCAAGGGCATCAACTCCACTTTAACTTTTGGTTGTTTAAATCATATAGTATTTTCTAAAGAAAAGGCCAGGTTATTAATTTTCATAACCCATAACCAATAATCCAAGTCTTTAAAACCGATCCATGTAATTATAAATTCTCATGTCCTTTTCTAACCCAACACAAATGTCATGCTTTATATCGATTAGGTATGTGGAATGTCGAAGCCAACTCTATCATCTCTCACACTACCTTTAATTATCTTAAAATCTGGATCTAAATTGATATGTTTATTTGTCACTTTCTTCTATCGAAACAAACATCTAAGTATGCTCATATATAATAATTAGTTCTTTTAAAACGACATAAATGTATTAATTTGTAAAATTACATATCAATCTTTTAAGTATTTGTGTGTTATTTTTATTTATTTATACTCAAAATAATTATTATATACTTTATCATTTTGCAAACAACTTTTCTCTTACGCCTATTAAAAAAATAAAACTTATGATATAATTATAATTTAGGATGTTCATTCAGTTACTTCAATCAAATCACTATTAGATTAAATTTTGATAGTAAAATTTAATGAGGTATGTGTAGAGAAGATTTGATATATATTCATTGATTTTGCACATATTTCCATCTAGGTCATGTCAAAGATAAGATCAAAAAAAAGAAATGGACATGCTATTTTAATGAACCAACAAAATCTCAGTAATTGTTGAGTTAATATTTTCTTGTTTGTCATTACCTTTTGAGTCTTCAAACAAACTCGGTTCCCTAATCTCGGACACGGAATAGTGTAAGATACCAAAGAAGAATGGAATCAACGAGTTTTCCAGTAAGGAGAAGTGTCCAAATGCCATCTTTAAATGCCAAGGCCCTCGCCCTCAGGGGCATACAAATTCATTTATTATATTTGGATTTAATTCTCTAATAAACACTTATTAAAGTTTCAAGCGCGTCTCAACCCATATTAGAGATGACTCCCACACCACTTTCTAAAGTAAACACATATTGAAGAGTTCCACTTGCCTGAATCAAATGATGAAATACTAGATTCAATTGTTGATCGGAGAATTACTATCACTACCAAGAGTTACCATCCCTATTCGCTATTTAATCATCACCCGGTGTTTAGATTATATTTCCTTTGATTGTTAGCCTTTTTTAAAGGATATGTGCAATATTAGTAGTTTGACTTCCATCTACCATTTCTTGGGTAGTTCGGTGAGAAATTAGTTGAGTAATATTGATAAATGCACCACCACACATTAAGCCATATGGTGCTCAATCTAGGAAATCTAGGACCCTATTCTTATTATATTTACTTTCGAACTCCGAATAGATTCCATTATGGTAAGATCCTCAGGTCTTTATATCTGATTTTCATCCTATGAAAAATTCCCAATCTATGCTGGACTTAGCAGGCAACAAATTAAAATTTTAGAGATATAGTCTTTGAACACAGACATGCCTTCATTTTCCTCTCAAACAAAAATGAAGGAGTACAAACTCTATAGAATAATTAATTCCCTCAAATACAAAGTCTTACATGGTGTTGATCCTTGTAGGTATTGTGGCACCATCCCTGTAAGTAAAAAACTCCTTGTAAACAAAAATAGTGATCCGTATATAGGATAAGGAAATCGAGGAATGATTGAAAAAAATAACTGAACAAAAATTTTCCAGAAATATTTTTATAGCGTTTATAGCTGTCGATATTAGCTCTCATATATGGCTCTTTTGGTGCATATACGGTTTTAGAAAATCATGCACAAACCTTAAACTACTCTTTTTGGAGTAAAAAAAATTAATTTTCTACATGTAAATAACCTTAACAATTTATTTCATGTTGTTAAATATGTTGGTAACAATAATTAGTACTCATCATACAGTTATATTTTTTGGAAATTAAATGAACTTCTAAATGGAAGCATCTCCTTTAATTTTTATTTAGAATATTTGGAAAAAAATCAATTTTTTTAAATAGGTTTATAAGTATAATTTTTCAAACGAACTTGTTTAATTAATATTTTCTTGTTGTCTTTATGTTGATAATACTCATACGTTGAAACTTTGTGTTAGTGAAAACACATTGCTTAATTCAACTGTGGATTATACCCATATTTAGAGTTCTAGTTGACATGGAAATATTTCGGTAAAATGCACATATCAAACACACATATTATAATAGATCAACGAATTATTTTTTTGATAAATTTTTTTCGGCTCAAACTGAAAATCAATGTAACGACTACATTTTGTAGTCGCAACTAATTTTTCGTCACTAACGTCGATTACTAGTGACGACAATTATGTCGTTGCTAAAAAATTCGTACCTAAAATAATAATACAGAAAAAAAATTAATTCTTAAATTTCATGAAAATTACTCCAATTTAGATTATGAGACTAAATTCCAATTAAGTCAAGTAAAAAACAAGATTAGGATTATTAGCTGCTTAAGTTGGCCAAGTGTAAAACTTTTTTTATAGTAAATGAGTCAACGGGCCGAGTTCTCTAACCCGATTTTAATTTTACAAACTTGAAATCTATTTATTATGGTTTGTTATAACATTGTGAATACCATTGTTTAAAATGATCTACCACCTACTTTATGTAACATCTCATTTTCAGACTATTTGAAATCTCACGCAAGTGTAATTGAATAGACAATCTCGCGGGGTAACTAACCAACCAACACAGTGAAATTATTTCAGAAACAAATACATTAATATCAACTTTAGAAGATAAAAGGATTTCTTAAATAATTGAGTTTTCATATCAAACTTGCAATAAAATCTTAATAACGACAAAACTAAAGAAATCCAAAACCAAACAATATATCAAAATAACAAAAGATATAATCAATTAAATAAAAGAAAAAATACTAGTAAAAAAAATACTTGAAACAAAACTAACTACCACACATACAAAAATATTTTTCTAAAAAAAAGAAGCCAATATTTGTACAAATTAATTGTGTACAATGTACCTAACAACAACACGAGCCCATAAAAATAACCGCTTGACCCATAACCCTATATCCACAAGCCCAAATCATTAGACAACCAATCCAAGTCATTATAAATCCTCGGATCCAATTTTAATCCAAAGAAAATCTATTCTTAAACTCAATCGAGGAATGTCGACGCCTACCATGTAATCTCTCAGGCTACCTTTATTTATTTTCAAACCTGGATCTGAATGGGTATGTTTATTTAGTCACTTTCTTATGTCAAAAAACACACACTTCTATGTATGCTCAAGGGAAGGGATTAGAATATATTTCCTCGAAAAAGTATCTGGTTTAGGGAATCAGGATCAGAATATTTTTTTTGTGTAATTTTAGGATGGAGGCGATTTCAAAGGGATTCTGTTTTATTAAGAATTTTTTCTAATATTTTTATTGGTCATTTTTATCACCTGAAAAGGACCACTGTCTTAGATCTGCCATGTGTATAATAATTAGTACTTTTAAAGTGAAAGAACAATATTAATTTGGCTAAGTATGTATTCATCTTTTAAGTATTTGTGTTTATTTTTGTGTAATTTTACACCGATTAATTATTGTATACTTTAACAGACAGTTGTAATTATACTTTCTTGTGCATCTATTTAAAAATAAAGTATATGATATGATTTGAATTTAGGTTTTTCATTTTTTTATAACAAGCAAATCATTATTAAATGTAGTCTTGAGAGAAAATTTATAACGTATGTAAGGAAAATATTTGATATATATATTCATGGATCTTGTGCATAGGTAGATATAACTCATGTCAAGGATAATAATTAGATCGGTGGACATGCCATTTCAATCAACCAGCAAAATTTCATTAATTTTTAATGGTAAGATTTTCTTTTTTGTGTAAATTAAAATACCTTAATGTTGTTGTATTTAAATGAATGTGGGAGTAGAGTGTCTTTTTCCATTTCTTATGTAATTGGATGAGAAACTAATAGACTAATATTGTTAAATGCAACACAATGCATAAGCAATCTAGTTCTCATTCTATAATTTTTTGCACCACACATTATAATGGTGGAAGCCGGAGATGTAATTAATTGAAGTATGTTTCTTTTTTTGAATATTATAGGGCCCTATAGTGCAATTTTTTTATATTACATGTCTATAAGTTTTTATACTTTGCCCCTCGTGTCTCGTCCGCTTTTGAAGCTTTATATAACATTGAATTTGTTACTTACTTGGTTGGTTTCTTGTATAGTCCTGATTCATAACCTAAATTCGTTAAACGTTTATATAAGTAGGAAATTTAGATATTCTTTTGAAGTTCTCTTAACTATATAGAGTAATAGAAGTTATTGCAAAGGTGTCCTAGCATACTTTCAGAAACTGATGTGAGGAAAACAAAACGAAATCTTATAATTTTCAAGGGAGAAAGAACATAATAAAAAAAATGCAAATAGTTAGTCTGAATTCGTGCTTTATTATTCTTCAAGTTAATCTAAATCCCTGTATAAAATGAGTGGAAACTCCTTAATACGAGTGGTTCTAGCATAATGATCATTGAATCTTAACAAGTTAATCTGAATCTGTGATTTCTTCTATTATCCACTTTACCAACTGTTTAATTGTGTTTGTGTATTATATTATAAATAAATCCTTTAATGATCATAAATATGTCATTTTTCTCTTTCTTATTCTTCTATTTCTCTCATCTAGGTTAGATTTTCAGATGTCAAAATAACTTCTTCAAACTAAGATGTCGCCGCCACATCCATTCATTGTATTGTATCACCACCATTTCGCTACCATTTCATATCTTCCATTCAAAAAATTCATCACTTTTTTTAGTAATCAAACTTCTATTCTCATTTAATTAGCAGACAAATTCTTCTAAGTAATCAACTATCATCTTATTTTTTTCCTTTCGGTCATTCTTCTTTGTTAATCAGGTTAATATGTTCTCTTTCTTCTTTTCAATTCGATTGGAAACTAATCATTAATCATTCTTTTTCTCTAAGTCTGTGTCTTTTTTTAATGTCGTAATCTTCCTCGACTTTTTCTAATATCAGTACTTTTTTTTTTGCAAAAACTATCTCGGTTTGTGCTCAAGTTTGTCTTGAGCTAAGGTTTGGTACTTTGTTCATATCTTTTGATTTTCTAGACCAAATTGAGTCTTTTTTCCAATTTGCATCATTTTCATAGCTCTATTAACTATGAAAATGTCTCCTAAAAGAAGGAAGAAGCATGTTATAATTCCATTTGATAAGGTTGAAAGTGGCATATTAGGAATGCTTCTTCTACTACTAAAATTTTCTTGTGTCCAGAAGTTGAAAGAATGTGATGTTGCTATTTTCTATTTGGTGAACCAGTGGAAGTTTAAGGTACTATTATATCTTATATGTGGACACTTGAAAATTCTAGAAATCCAAAGCTTTATAGTGTTTTTTAGATTTCAAAAGAAGAGGATGCTAAACTTTTCTATAGTCTTATAAAGGTAAACCACATCATTATCTATTAATACCTTACTTAATTGAATAATGTGACTAGTAAGATTGATTTTCCTATTGTTCAATGTAGGACGGTGTGACTTAAAGTGATCAAGTCAGGTGCGTTTAAGATAGTTGGTCATGTCATTTCATTAAGAAATCAACATTCACTAGTCTCCATGGTAAGGTTTATATGAGGTTTTATCAATAATTATCTAGGCCTGTAAACATACTAATTATTCGTTATCATGTGTATGTATTAATAGGTGAGAGAATTTAATGGAGATAATAGACATAATTTTATCATTATCTTCTCTCAAGCTGATCCTAGAAGAATCCAGGGGAAAGCTTAGAAACCACAATACTTGCCTTATGAAGCGAAAAAACTGATCTTAATTTTGTCTTCCATGATCACCATTTACTAAACTTGGTTTTTGTATATAGTTGGGTCTCTATTATATAAATACAATTATGAATTTGTTTGTAATATTTTTCGTGATTCATTAACGAAGTTGATATTATGTAAGAATACAATATAATAATTCAAGCTCTTATACATTTAATTCTAGTTTTTTCCCGCGTTGATAATTTATGCATAATTTGGGATTTGCAAGTAATATAAGTTACAAACTGCAAAAATCAGTAGGAGTACATAGCATATACACTTCACAACATTATGATATTAAAAAGGACGAAATTATACATGAGCCCATGTGTGTTAATGTTGATAAATATGGAAAATAATGTCAAGTCTAGAAGCTTCAAGTGGTGAACCATGCTTTGAACTCTCATTCATGACCAGTCTTTAGAGGTTCAAAGTCAATGTACACCTTTAGAACTTCGACTATGCTTTTTTTATTGTAAGATCTAAATAATGTTTTGTAAGTAACATGTTGGATGTCGTTCTCTATTTTTTATTTCTAGAACACTAAAATCTTTCTCCATTACATAAGGGAACCTAATACGTTGCATGATACATATATAAGAAGAGAAACGTGTATGGTGCTCATATGAACCTACAATAATGTCTTAACACATGAATGTCATAATCTTTCTTGTTGTGTTGTATTTAGCTTATTCGCCTTTATAATGTTTGTTTTGATTTACCTATATTTTTCCTGAACTTGTTAACAGTAGGAGTCCCGTTCTCCAAGTCACGAGGGGGAATTGAAGTCGAGGCAGGATGTTGTGTTATCTCTATTAGAAATGTTATTGTACAATTCGTTGTACTCCACAAATTTTTGTTTATGGGTAAAATTATACATGTTTTGTCAATACAATAGAGGTATAAACGACCAAAGATTATTGATGGGTTCAAAAGAAGAGATTTCTTTTTTGAGTCGATGAATATATAAAAATGCATGAATTATAATTTGTAAAACGTTTTTCGAATTAACAAATTAGAATCAGTCTCACTACATACTAAGACAAAACTAAAAAAGAATGTTAAGCTACTTTACTCCATCCTATACATTGCGTCTATGTGTGAAGAAACAAAATTCCACTATCTTCTGAAGAGACAAGATGATAATAAAATCAAAAAAAGAGGTAAATATGAATCTTAATATTTTTTACTATGGCCTTCAGGTTGGGGATCTCACCGTCGGTACTTAATCTATTTCAAACTTTCCATGTCATATACACGGTTGTTGTAAGGGCTATCTTCCATGCCTTGTATTTTTAAACTACTCTCGCCTTATCTTTTTTCAACCACTTGAGCGCACTTTATATAGTAGATATAACTCTCCCAATTCCTACCTAACTCCATATAGTTTTACATAACTCATCGGTGAAAGTCCATTTGAAGAAAAGATGTTTTGCCGACTGTATCCCTTCTTTGCAATATATATCAGATCTAACTCCATGTTGGTAATTCGATAATTTGTGTTGATTCTCACGTTTAGTGCGAGATAGAATATGATTGGGTGTTTAAGTGAGATGCAAGTGTTCCGAAACACGGTTATCCAAGATCTATTAATACCTTTACTTCTAAAAATTTATATGCTCGTTTGAAATTTTACAGCTCCGAATCGGGTATTTAGTTTGGAGCAAAAGATTTTTTTTGTATTTATGTTGATTTACTCATGGATGAATCCATATAATTCTTTTATTTGGGTTAAAATATTTAAGAAAATAGTGTATATATACTAATAATAATTTTTTTTTTCAAAAACAAAAGAGATAATCATAAAAGATTATTTAGATTCTAGAGGTTATAAGTATTATTCAATAGGGTTAATATTTTTTAAAATTATGTTTATCTTTAAATAAATAAAGGTAAAATAACCACTAAAATTATAGGTAAGTAAAGTAATTTTATTTTTGTTTAAGTTGATATTTTAATTTTATAATATAACCTTCATGTACTTATTTCTGAATTAAGTAGATGCCTTCTTTTCTATTCTTAAAACACCCTATATCTATTCTATTAAACCTTATTAATCATTTAATTATCTCATTATTTCATTGATTAAGTAAACTAGTTGATCTAATTCCCTATACATCTTTAATTTTTGCACATTACTCTGCTCTCATCAAATAAAAACACATGAAAGCTTAAATAAATCTACATAACCTATTATTAAAAAATTTCAGCAGTTTTTTCTTTAACATAAAATCTCTAAGTATCACGGCATATTTTTCAATCTCAAGGTTTTCATTTTTTTTGGCTTTGATTTATTTTTTCTGCAATTCTTATTGTATTAAACTAGATGATTTTTATTGGTGTTGATTGTTTTTTTAGTGTTTGAATTTGTGAGGTGTTCATATTCTTACTTTGTTTTTGTTTAATGTGTATGGATTTTATAATTTTTAGTTGTTATTTTTCTATAAGTTTGATTGATTAAGTGTTTTTAGGTTGATATTTGTTAAAAATTCGTACAAAATTTCACCGACATCAACAGGGAATTCCTTGTTTAGTCTAGGTTTAAAACAATGAATTCCTTTTTTAATGCATTTTCAAAACTAAACTAAACATGTAATTCACTATTATATAATAGACTAAACAAGGACTTCTATGTTTAGTCTTGTTTTTTTAAGCTAAATCTAATTTTTTTGCTTCTTAACTTATGTGACCTTTTATATATGCTTTTAATTATCTATTTCCATGTTATGCAGATAGTAATGGTTGTTCTTAGATTTGGTCTACATATTTCCATGTTCATCTTATTGTCTAGTTTTCAAATTATCTTCAACATGTTTATCTACGTGATTGGTGAGAATGTTAAATGTTTGTTGAACTATGATAAGAAATTTGAGGATATGGTTTTTTTAACTAGCCGGTCTAGTTTGTAAAGAACGAAATTATGTGTCACCGATGATATGTATTAGAGACCGAGCATTCCATGACTAGTCTGCATACCACACAATGTTGATTCTTGTGATGTCCCAAAAAAGTTGTAGAAGACTTTTTTGTGATTTCCTTTGCTTTTTATTTAGTTTTTGCCATTGAATTTATAGTTACGCATTTTTACATTTAACAAATTTGGTGAATTTGTAGTTCGTTTCATTTGGATTGATAATTGAATATTTCTTATGCATTTTATTTATTGATTTTGTTATTGTTTTGTTGTTTTTACGATGTTTAGCATCTTTGTCTCTGCTTATTGAAAATATTTCTAAAACTACCTTGAACATGAAATTTCTAGTTTTCAAACAGGGAATTATCATTTTTCTTATAGTAATCTAAATAGTTCTACCATTTGTGACTCCGTATCTAGTCCTTAATGTTTAGCAATCGATAAAAAATTTATAGATTTTGGCTCGTAACTATTGCACTGCATTCAGAAACTATCCCAGCATTATGGATGTCATGTGCATTCATTAAGAGAAATACTCGACAGTTCATGTTTCCTGGTTCCCGTTAGGGGATTCATGTGAGTTAGAATTTGTTGATATTGATTTTCAAAATCTAATTTCTTTTCCCAAGTAATGGAATATCTTCTCAGCAATTTTTGTTGTTCTTTTTCGACCATTATCTTCTCCGATTATTAATTGGAACCAAGAGACTCGAGTTAGATTTTATAATTTTGAATTATCCTATTCAACCTCCTTTAGGATATATTATTGGGTTTTTAAATGGTATCAGGGCCTATGTCTAATATTTATTGTGCTTAATAACAACTAGAGTTTTTTATGACATGGAATCTAACAAATTGGAATCAAACGTGTTTCACTAGTACATCATTAATTGTAGGTATAATTCTAGACTTTGAAGAAGGTTCATGGAGGTGATTTGTATATCACTTGAAGAACGTAGGCAGAAAAGCGATGGAGATGACTCGAGTCCACATTGAAGCGACTACTCACTTAGGCCACTAGAAAGTGTTGCTTCAAGTAGTCAATTGAGAAGAGTAGAAGAAGATGAAGATGTAACACAGAGAAGCCATGATTGTGCTTCTAAAGCTCACGTCATTGGTAGACTGGACGAGATATCCTTTAGCACTTGCTCGTTTTTTAGAAAATTTTGAATATATTCAAAATGCTTTCTTTTCAGTACATCAAGATTTATTGCTCTCCATATTAAAAAACTATATCATGTTGATAGATCGAAATATGAGAAAATGAGGCATCTTGAAATTTCAAAAAATTTAGTAGAGTTTCAAAATCAAACTAAGTTCTTTGGAAAAATTAGTTTAAATGAATGAAAAAAATATCTCGATTAGTAACGATTCTTTAAACAGAAGATTGAAGATTTTAAGATCATCATCTAAAAATTTAAAAGAGATCCAGATAGTTGAATTCCATTTTGAGTATGCAAAAATTCCTTTTGAAAAATGTGGAATTAAATATTAGTATAATTCTAATTAAAAGGATTCAAAATTTGTTTAAATTAAGGCTTCCAATTCTAATATTGCATATTCTCCCTCAACTAAAATGACCCCTACACTATGCATGTATTGAAAAAGGGTGGCCATAGATAATTTGTACGCTTGGTGCATAAAAGGATGGAAAATGGATCAAAGACGTCGATCAAACAAGTACGGAGTTGGGTTTTTAAAAGGCATGATCTCAATCTAAAAAACTAGCTACAAATGAAGAATGAGCATAGATGAATAAGGAGGATCAAATAAATGCATAAAAAGGCAATATTAAGACATATATATTTCATATTTCTCTTATAAACTATTCTTTGTTTCTGTGTGCTTTTATTTCTGTCTTAACTATTGTTTAATTCATTTTCTTTTGATTTTGGTTCCTTAAGCCGTCTAGATACTTTTTATATTCAAATATGTATTAATTATTAGTTATGATAGTTATAAAACCTCCTAGTATTACACACCTTAGGTTCCATCAGATACCCTATAATTAGATATACTATCCATAGTTTTATAATTTTCCTTCTAAGTGTTCTCATGGATTATATGTACCTTTACATATTATGCGAGAATTACACCTGTCTGTTTTATTTTAGGAATTTTATTAGGTTAGAAGATGGAAGTCTTATAGGCTGGCCATTCTTTTTGCTTAAATTTAGTAATGATTTTGGGGATGCCCATTGAAAACTTCTTTTGGCCAGAAAAGGACAACCCTCTTGTACCAAAAGTCACATCATTGTCAATATTTTCACTTCCCACTAAAAATATCTTGTCTTCTTATTTAAACCATCTCATTATATAACTCTCAAAAAGTAACTTATTCAAATATCCCTATCATGGAAAAGTCTATTATAAAGCCTAACCTAAATCCTATTGTAAACTTTGCTCATCTACTGTTGATAGAATCCAACCTAATATATATATATATATATATATATATATATTCATGGATATTGCACACAGGTCCATCTAACTCATGTCAAGGATAAGAAATAGATTTTTGGACATGCCATTTAAATCTAATTAATAAAATCTCATTAATTGTTAATGGTAAGATTTTCTGTTCGGTTTAAATTAAATCTCTTCAAATGTGGGAATAGAGTCTGATTACAAGTTTGACGGCCTTATTCCATTTCTTGTGTAATTGGATGAGAAACTAATAGACTAATATTGATAAATGCACCACAACACATAAGCGATTTAGTTCTCATTCTATTTAAAAAAAATTATGAGTTTGAAATTATATTTTAATTGCATTATTGCAATTAATTTTAATTCTGAATCATATTTTTTTAATTTTTTTTAAACATAAAAGTCATTAGCAACTACAAGTAGTCTAGAAAAACTTAACTGTAATCGCTATATATTAGCTTCTAGCGACTACATAAGTAAGTTATTTACGACTAGTTATACTTAAGTCATTCACGACTACTTGTAGTCAATAATAACTCATCAAACAACGACTACATATGTAGTCGTTAGTAACTCATTAAACAGCGACTACATATGTAGTCGATAGTAATTCATCAAATAGCGACTACTTTGTAGTCGTAAATTACTACAGACATTTTCGCGACTACAATCTGACTTTCATCGCTAGAGATGACCTCTAACGACAAGTTTGTGGCGACTAAGTAATAATGACTTCATGTAGTCGGTAAAGTCCAAATTCGTTTTCCGCGACTACTTTTTCCTTCTTTCACGACTACAAATGTAGTCGCGGAAAGTAGGACGTGGTGTAGTGATGCTACATTGTACTGGTCATTTTTAGTAAGCTCATAGATGTTCTATTTGTGTCACACTTTTATTACATTTGGGATAATTCTATCTCACTATTGTTAGTAATTTATTGCAGGGCTTGGGCCGAATCGTATACACAAACAAAGAGGGGCATAAAATGATGGGACTAACTCTTGCAGATGCGTGTGACAATTCACTAAATGAGATAGTTTATCAGCGTTGTGTATCAAACCTATATTTTTGTCTACCAACATTGATGCGAGAGGTACTTTTAGAAGATTTTACTTTCTTCTCAATATTCCCTTAACATCTTAAAAATCGAAAGATGAGAAGAAGAAGTGGTTTAACAACGTTTCCTATTTTTCAGGGATATGCATTTTTACCAGCGGGTATCTTTTATACAGGAACAACTTCCTATGTGAGGTATGATCGAGTTGTTGCTTAGAGAATTCCGAATCAGACATGGACGTCTTTTGATGTTCTCGCCTTTGCTTTCTTGAATTGGTCAATTATATAGCCACTCTATGACATTTTTGTTCATAGCATAGTGAGGATTTTGTATTTTCATTCACAGTAAGTTGCAACAATTAGAATCGTGGATAATTAAAAAAATTGGCAACGTATGACTGTTATGTGAAAATCATTTATGCGTTGAAAATACATTATGGTTTATTCATTATTTAAGTGGCTTCGATCATCCTCCTAATTTTCATGAATGATGCCACAATAAATATCAATATGGCATGAAGAGGACTCTTCTAATCCTTCTCGGTCGATAGTTCTAGTTATTTTCATTAGCAAACTCTCTGACTCATTCGAATACCCATACCACAAACAGCTACTATTGCCTTAAATAACGTCTGAATTGGTGTAAGTTATTCAAGAACAATTTTTTAAACATCCCGCCTTACATTAATTTAGGATCATATTTAACTTAAACTCAAACGACAACATATCAGGCAATTTTATCACCAAATTAATGGTTCGTGGTATGAATGATCCATTAGCTCTAATGGAATATCAAACCTATTATGAGAAAAGTTGTGAATTTATTGCTCATTATTGAAGGGTAATGATTTGTCGTGCTCATCAACAAATGAATGAATAGGTAGATAATTTTGTTAAGACGGGCACAATTATTTCCATTGATTTAAAAACTATTGACAATCACTCTTAACTTTCTTAGTCAAGGGTTAACTGGATAGAACTGGAGTCAGATGATTGTAACTATATTTTGTAACTCCTTTAATTTCAATGCAAGTTAAAGAATAATGAAAACCTTAGTATGGAACTATCAGGGATTGAGTATCCTGGTAATAAATTAGCATTTGAGATACACGGAATAAAAGGGGGTACAAGGTTGATTCCCTTCCTGAAACACTATCAACCTGTTCTGATTTACTTAAGGGTATGCCAGAAAAACATGCATAATCTCCGTAGGACTAGTTGAGGAGCGAGATAATTTGATTAGACCACCACGTCATAAAAAGGATTTGAGAAACATCACAAACATGCCTTTATTTTCCTGGCAAAACTAAAATGAAGTGAAACAAACTGTCTAGAATATAGTTATATCACTCATATATAAATTCTTAAATTATTTTTAAGTGTGCTTAGTTGTGTAAATAAATCTGGTAGGATCTACCAATGGTAATTTACAAGAAATCCCCATTTGACACCCCTTACTTTCAAGTTTTTAACTTGGACACCTAACTTAAAAAAAAATAAAAACCAAGGTTGTTTATCCTTAACAAGAGTCGTAGCCACAATGTGATCAAGGGCATCAAATCCACTTTAATTTTTGGTTTTTTAAATCATATTATATTTTCTAAATAAAAGGCCCAGGTTATTAATTTTCATAACCCATAACCAATAATCCAAGTCTTTAAAACCGATCAAAGTAATTATAAATTCTCACGTCATTTTCTAACCGAACACATATGCCATGCTTTAACTCAATCGATCAACTCTGTGGAATATCGAAGCCTACTCTATCCTCTCCCACACTACCTTTTCTTATCTTCAAATATGGATCTAAATTGATATGTTTATTAGTCACTTTCTTCTATCAAAACACACATCTAAGTATGCTCATATACAATAATTAGTACTTTTAAAACCATATAAAAGTATTTATTTGACAAATTACATACTTTATCTTTTAAGTATTTGTGTGTTATTTTTATTTAATTATACTCAAATTAATTATGAAAAACTCCCAATCTATGCTGGACTTTGCAGGCGACAGATCAAAATTTGAGAGATATAGTCTCTGAACACAAACATGCCTTCATTTTCCTCTCAAACAAAAATGAAGGAGTACAAACTCTATAGAATAATTAAGTCACTCAAATACAAAGTCTTACATCGTGTTGATTCGTTTAGGTATTGTGGCACCATCCATGTAAGTAATAAATCTCCTTGTAAACATCAGTAGTGATCTGTATATAGGATAAGGATATCGAGGAATGATTGAAAAAAATAACTGAACAAACATTTTTCAGATAATTTTTATAACTTTTATAGTGGTTGATTTTAGCTCTCATATATGGCTCTTCTAGTGCATCTACAGTTTTAGAATATCAGGCACAAACCTTAAACTACTCTTTTTGGAGGCAAAAAAAATTAGTTTTCTACATCTAAATAACCTTAACAATTTTTTTCACTTTGTTAAATATGTTTGTAAGAATAATTAGTACTCATAGTTGAGGCTTTTTTTGGAAATTAAAATAACTTCTAAATGAAAGCAACTCTTTTGATTTTTATTTGGAATATTTTGAAAAATATCAAATTGTTTTAAAAGGCTTTATAAGTATAATTTCTTAACTTGTTTAATTAATATATTCTTGCTGTCTTTATGTTGATATACTTATACATTAAAACTTTGTGCTAGTGAAAACACATTGTATATTGCAACTGGGGATTATACCTATATTTAGAGTTTTAATTGACATGGAAATGTTTTGGTAAAATGCACATATCAAACACGCAAATCATAACAGATCACCAAATAATTTTTTCAAAAATCTTTTTTCGACTCAAACTGAAAATTAATATGGCGACTACATTGTTCGTCGCAACTAATTTTTCGTAGATAATGTCGTTTACTTGCGACGACAATTATTTTGTCGCTACAATCATAATAGAGTAACAAATTAATACGTAAATTTTATGAAAATCATTCCCATTCAGATTTTTAGATGATAAAATTCCTTTTAAGTCGGTAAAAAACAAGATTAGGATTATTATCTTCTTAAGTTGGCCAAAGGTAAAACTTTTTTTATAGTAAATGAGTCAATGGGCTAAGTTCTTTAACCGGATTTTAGTTATACAAACTTGGAATATATTTATTATGATTTGGTATAACATTATGAATATCATTGATTGAAATGATCTACCACTCTACTTTATCCTTACATCACATTTTCAGACTATTTGAAATCTCACGCAAGTGTAACGGAATAGACGATCTCGCGAGGTAACTATTCTACCAACACACTGAAATTATTTTAGAAACAAATAATACATTAATATCAACTTTAGAAGATAAATGGACGCCTCAAATAATTAAGTTTTCAGATCAACCTTGCAACAAAACCTTAATAACGACAAAACTTAAGAAATTCAAAGCCGGACAATATATTAAAATAAAAATATAATCAACTAAATAGAGAAAATATAATTGTTAATAAAAATCCAAGCAACAAACCTAACTACCACCCGTACAAAAATATTTTTAAAAATAAAAGAAACAATATATGTTTATTTAGTCACTTTCTTCTGTCAAAACAGACACTTCTAAGTATGCTAATAAATATATACCCCAGGAGGGGATCTAGAATGTATTTCCTAGAAAAAGTAGCTGGTTTAGGGAGTCAGGATCAGAATATTTTTTTGGGTAATTTTAGGATGGAGGCAATATCACATGGAGTTTACTTTATAAAAAAAACTTGAATACTATTTTTGGCCATTTTTATCACCGTGCAAGGGCAGCTGCTATAGATCTTCCATGTATATAATAATTAGTACTTTTAAAGTGAAAGAACAATATTCATTTGGCTATGTATGTATTAATCTTTTAAGTATTTTTTTGTTTATATTTTTGTAATTTTACTCCGATTAATTATTCTATATTTTAGAAGTTCCAAATTATCCTTTCTTTTGCGTTTATTTAAAAATAAAGTTTATAATAAGATTTGAATTTATGTTTTTCATTCTGTGATAACACTCAAATCATTATTAAATGTAATCTTGAGAGGAAATTTAATTAGGTATGTAAGGAAAAGATTTGATATATATTCATGGATCTTGCGCACAGGTCCATCTAACTCGTGTCAAGGATAAAAAATTAGATAGTTGGACATGCCACTTCAATCAACCAGCAAAATCTCATTAATTGTTAATTGTAAGATTTTCTGTTTAGTTTAGATCAAAATTCCTTAAATCGTTGTGTATTTAGATAAAATGTGTGAGTAGAGTGTGATTACAAGTTTGACGGTCTTATTCCATTTCTTGTGTAATTGGATGAAAAACTAATAGACCAATATTGATAAACGCACCACAACAAATAAGCAATGTAGTTCTCATTCTATAAAATTTTGCACCACACATTATAATGGTGGAAGTTGGAGATGTAATTAAATGAAGTATGTTGCTTTTTTGAATATTATAGGGACAGATAGTGCAACTTTTTGATATTACATGTATATAAGTTTTGATGCTTTGCCTTCGGGTCTTGTTCTCATGGTAATAAGTCTAAACAATATAACCGAGATCACTATTATGCTTGTGAAGCTTTATATAACATAGGAAAGGTTAGAATGACGAGAGTATTTTGTCTTACTCATTGCTATTTTGCAGGTTGTGAAACTTTATATAACATAGAAATTGTAACTTACATGGTTGGTTTCTTGTATAGTCATGATTCATAAACTAAATTCGTAAAAGATTTATATAAGTAGGAAATTTAGATATTCTTCTGAATTTCTCTTAACTATATAGAGTAACAGAAGTTATTGAAAAGTTGTCCTAACATACTTTGAGAAACTGATGTGAGGAAAACAAAACGAAATCTTATAATTGACAAGGGAGAAAGAACTTAGTAAGAAATACTTCTAAACTCGTGCTTTATTTTCTTCAAGTTAATCTGAATCCCTGTATAAAATGAGTCTGCAACTCCTTAATATTAGTTGTTCTAGACTAATGATCGTTGAATTTTAACAAGTTAATCTGAATTTGTGATTTCTTCTATTATTCACTTTACCAATCTTTCTATAAAATTATGTTGAAGACATCGGATATAATATTATTGTTTGTTGAGACATATGCTTTTGCGACCAACACTAATTTAGTATATAAGTATGTTATTAATATAGTATGAAGCTTGAATTCACCTATGTTATTAACAAAAAACCAAAATCACCTGGTGTAACTATATATATAGGTAGAGGCTGAAGTGGAGGTTGGGAGCAAAAGATTAAGGAGAAGAAGCAGGTCAGTTAAACTTCATTTAAGGTATTTTAAAAAAACTTAAGGTTCGACAACATGTGAAGATTTATTTATTTATATTTGCAGTAACAAAAACAAGGAAATGAGAGAAGAGTATGATACTGATGTTTCTGTTATGGAGATCGCAATGAGAATTCAATCAAAACTTGATCCAGAGTTTCCTAGCTTCATCAAGTTGATAAGTAGAGGTTGCACACAAGTGAGTGACGAGTATCATAATTAATTTAATTGTTAAATATATATATATATATATATATATATAAGTCCATGACAAACCTTATATCTAGTAAATTCTCTATAGCAGCGTATCCTAAAAAAATTTCTCGAATAGCATATGCCTAACCATGATGAGGACATTGTTTTGGTTGGAGAAAATGGTGAAGAAAGAACTGGTAAATTCCTAATAAATAGCTTTTAAACTCCTAGAATTTTCTTGTGTCCAGAAGTTAAAAGAACGTGATGTCACTGTTTTCTATTTGGTTAACCAGTGGAAGTTTAAGGTACTATTATATATTATATATTATATCTTATATCTGGACACAAGAAAATTCTAAGAATCCAATGCTTTATAATGTTTTTCAAATTTCAAAAGAAGAGGATGCTAATGTTTTTTAAGTCTTGTAAAGGTAGACAACATCATTATCTCTTAATATCTTACTTAATCGAATAATGTGATTAGTAAGATTGATTTTTCTATTGTCCGATGTAGGAGAACGTGACAGAAAGTGATAAGGTGTGTTTAAGATGTTGGTCATGTCATTTCCTTCAAAAATCAAAATTCACTAGTAGCCATGGTAAAGTTTATATGAGGTTTTATCAATAATTATATAAACATTTAAACTAACTAATTATTCATCATCATGTGTATTAATTAACATGTGAGAGAATTTCACGGAGACAATAGACATGTTTTAATCATTATCTCCTCTTAAGCTGATCGTAGAATAATCCAGGGGCAGCTTAAAAACCACCATACTTTCCTTATGAAGCGAAAAAAGTGATTTTAATTTTTTCTTCCATGATTAGCTTTTACTATACTTGGTTTTTGTATATAGTTGGGTCTCCATTATTTAAATAAAATTATGAATTTGTTTGTAATATTTGTCATGATTCATTAACAAAGTTGATATTATTTGTAAAAAACCATATATTGATTCAAGCTCTTTAGCATTTAATTCTAGTTTTTTCCTTTAGTTAATACTTTATGCATAATTTGAGATTTTAAAGTTGTATAAGATACAAACTGCAAAAATTGGCATGAGTACATAGCATATACACTACACATCATTATGATATCAAAAGGATGAAACTATACATGAGATCCTATGAGTGTTAATATTTATAGATATGGAAAATAATGTCAAGTCTAGAAGCTTTAAATGGTGAACAATGCGTTGAACTCTCATTCATGATGAGTCTTTAGGTTCAAAGCCAATGTACACCTTTAGAATTTTGACTATGCATTTATATGTATAGCGAGGAATTTGTATTTCCATTCACAGTAAGTTGCAACAATTAGAATCGTGGATAATTAAAAAAATTGGCAACGTATGACTGTCTTGTGAAAATCATTTATGTGTTGAAAATACATTTTTATTTAATCATTATTTAAGTAGCTTTCATCCTCCTAATTTTCATGAATCATGCCGCAATTAATATCAATATGGCATAAAGAGGACTCTTTTAATCCTTCTCAGTCGATAGTTCTAGTTATTTTCATTAGAAAACTCTCTGACTCAGTTGAATACCCATACCACAATAAACAGCTACTATTGCCTTAAATAACGTCTGAATTGGTATAAGTTATTCAAGAACAATTTTTTAAACATCCCGCCTTACATTAATTTAGGATCATATTTAACTTAAACTCAAACGCCAACATATCAGGCAATTTTATCACCAAATTAATGGTTCGTGGTATGAATGTTCCATTAGCTCTAATGGAATATCAAACCTATTATGAGAAAAGTTGTGAATTTATTGCTCATTATTGAAGGGTAATGATTTGTCGTGCTCATCAACAAATGAATGAATAGGTAGATAATTTTGTTAAGACGGGCTCAATTATTTCCATTGATTTAAAAACTATTGACAATCACTCTTAACTTTCTTAGTCAAGGGTTAACTGGATAGAACTGGAGTCAGATGATTGTAACTATATTTTGTAACTCCTTTAATTTCAATGCAAGTTAAAGAATAATGAAAACCTTAGTATGGAACTATCAGGGATTGAGTATCCTGGTAATAAATTAACATTTGAGATACACGGTATAAAAGGGGGTACAAGGTTGATTCCCTTCCTGAAACACTATCAACCTGTTCTGATTTACTTAAGGGTATGCCAGAAAAACATGCATAATCTCCGTAGGACTAGTTGAGGAGCGAGAAAATTTGACTAGACCACCACGTCATAAAAAGGATTTGAGAAACATCACAAACATGCCTTTATTTTCTTGGCAAAACTAAAATGAAGTGAAACAAACTGTCTAGAATATAGTTATATCACTCATATATAAATTCTTAAATTATTTTTAAGTGTGCTTAGTTGTGTAAATAAATCTGGTAGGATCTACCAAGGGTAATTTACAAGAAATCCCCATTTGACACCCCTTACTTTCAAGTTTTTAACTTGGACACCTAACTTAAAAATAAATGAAAACCAAGGTTGTTTATCCTTAACAAGAGTCGTAGCCACAATGTGATCAAGGGCATCAAATCCACTTTAATTTTTGGTTGTTTAAATCATATTATATTTTCTAAATAAAAGGCCCAGGTTATTAATTTTCATAACCCATAACCAATAATCCAAGTCTTTAAAACCGATCAAAGTAATTATAAATTCTCACGTCATTTTCTAACCGAACACATATGCCATGCTTTAACTCAATCGATCAACTCCGTGGAATATCGAAGCGTACTCTATCCTCTCTCACACTACCTTTACTTATCTTCAAATATGGATCTAAATTGATATGTTTATTAGTCACTTTCTTCTATCAAAACACACATCTAAGTATGCTCATATATAATAGTTAGTACTTTTAAAACGATATAAAAGTATTTATTTGACAAATTACATACTTTATCTTTTAAGTATTTGTGTGTTATTTTTATTTAATTATACTCAAATTAATTATGAAAAACTCCCAATCTATGCTGGACTTAGCAGGCGACAGATCAAAATTTGAGAGATATAGTGTCTGAACACAAACATGCCTTCATTTTCCTCTCAAACAAAAATGAAGGAGTACAAACTCTATAGAATAATTAAGTCACTCAAATACAAAGTCTTACATAGTGTTGATTCGTTTAGGTATTGTGGCACCATCCATGTAAGTAATAAATCTCCTTATAAACATCAGTAGGGATCCGTATATAGGATAAGGAAATCGAGGAATGATTGAAAAAAATAACTGAACAAACATTTTTCAGATAATTTTTATAGCTTTTATAGTGGTTGATTTTAGCTCTCATATATGGCTCTTCTAGTGCATCTACAGTTTTAGAATATCAGGCACAAACCTTAAACTACTCTTTTTGGAGTAAAAAAAATTAGTTTTCTACATCTAAATAACCTTAACAATTTTTTTCACGTTGTTAAATATGTTGGTAAGAATAATTAGTACTCATAGTTGAGGCTTTTTTTGGAAATTAAAATAACTTCTAAATGAAAGCAACTCTTTTAATTTTTATTTGGAATATTTTGAAAAATATCAAATTGTTTTAAAAGGGTTTATAAGTATAATTTCTTAACTTGTTTAATTAATATATTCTTGCTGTCTTTATGTTGATATACTTATACATTAAAACTTTCTGCTAGTGAAAACACATTGTATAGTGCAACTGGGGATTATACCTATATTTATATTTTTAATTGACATGGAAATGTTTCGGTAAAATGCACATATCAAACACGCAAATCATAACAGATCACCAAATAATTTTTTCAAAAATCTTTTTTCGACTCAAACTGAAAATTAATATGGCGACTACATTGTTCGTCGCAACTAATTTTTCGTAGATAATGTCGTTTACTTGCGACGATAATTATTTTGTCGCTACAATCATAATAGAGTAACAAATTAATTCGTAAATTTTATGAAAATCATTCCCATTCAGATTTTTAGATGATAAAATTCCTTTTAAGTCGGTAAAAAACAAGAGTAGGATTATTATCTTCTTAAGTTGGCCAAAGGTAAAACTTTTTTTATAGTAAATGAGTCAATGGGCTAAGTTCTGTAACTGGATTTTAGTTATACAAACTTGGAATCTATTTATTATGATTTGGTATAACATTATGAATATCATTTTTTGAGATGATCTACCACTCTACTTTATCCTAACATCACATTTTCAGACTATTTGAAATCTCACGCAAGTGTAACGGAATAGACGATCTCGCGAGGTAACTATTCTACCAACACACTGAAATTATTTTAGAAACAAATAATACATTAATAACAACTTTAGAAGATAAATGGACGCCTCAAATAATTGAGTTTTCAGATCAACCTTGCAACAAAACCTTAATAACGACAAAACTTAAGAAATCCAAAGCCGAACAATATATTAAAATAAAAATATAATCAACTAAATAGAGAAAACATAATTGTTAATAAAAATCCAAGCAACAAACCTAACTACCACCCATACAAAAATATTTTTAAAAATAAAAGAAATAATATTTGTACAAATAAATTAATTAAGAGGATTTATTCGAAAAATATGATAAATAGATACAATTTGTCTAACAACAATAGGAGCCCATAAAACTAACCTCTTGACCCATAAACCATAAATTAATAAGCCCAAGTAATTAGACAACCAATCCAAGACACTATAAATCCTAGAATCCTATTTTAATCTAAATAAAATGTCATTCTTAAACTCTGTCCTCAACTTCGTGTAAGCATGCCAGGTCTACCATATAATCTCTCAAGCTACCTTTATTTATCTTCAAACCTGAATCTAAATCAGTATGTTTATTTAGTCACTTTCTTCTGTCAAAACACATACTTCTAAGTATGCTCATATATATTTACCCCAGGAGGGGATCTAGAATGTATTTCCTGGAAAAAGTAGCTGGTTTAGGGAGTCATGATCAGAATATTTTTTTGGGTAATTTTAGGATGGAGGCAATATCACATGGAGTTTACTTTATAAAAAAAATTGAATACTATTTTTGGCCATTTTTATCACCGTGCAAGGGCGGCTGCTATAGATCTTCCATGTATATAATAATTAGTACTTTTAAAGTTAAAGAACAATTTTCATTTGGCTAAGTATGTATTAATCTTTTAAGTATTTTTGTTTATATTTGTGTAATTTTACTCCGATTAATTATTCTATATTTTAGAAGTTCCAAATTATCCTTTCTTTTGCATTTATTAAAAAATAAAGTTTATAATAAGATTTGAATTTATGTTTTTCATTCTGTGATAACACTCAAATCATTATTAAATGTAATCTTGAGAGGAAATTTAATTAGGTATGTAAGGAAAAGATTTGATATATATTCATGGATCTTGCGCACAGGTCCATCTAACTCGTGTCAAGGATAAAAAATTAGATAGTTGGACATGCCACTTCAATCAACCAGCAAAAACTCATTAATTGTTAATTGTAAGATTTTCTGTTTAGTTTAGATCAAAATTCCTTAAATCGTTGTGTATTTAGATAAAATGTGGGAGTAGAGTGTGATTACAAGTTTGACGGTCTTATTCCATTTCTTGTGTAATTGGATGAGAAACTAATAGACCAATATTGATAAACGCACCACAACAAATAAGCAATCTAGTTCTCATTCTATAAAATCTTGCACCACACATTATAATGGTGGAAGTTGGAGATGTAATTAATTGAAGTATGTTGCTTTTTTTGAATATTATAGGTACAGATAGTGCAACTTTTTGATATTACATGTATATTAGTTTTGATGCTTTGCCCTTCGGGTCTTGTTCTCAGGGTAATAAGTCTAAACAATATAACCGAGATCACTATTATGCTTGTGAAGCTTTATATAACATAGGAAAGGTCAGAATGACGAGAGTATTTTGTCTTACTCATTGCTATTTTGCAGGTTGTGAAACTTTATATAACATATAAATTGTAACTTACATGGTTGGTTTCTTGTATAGTCATGATTCATAAACTAAATTCATAAAAGATTTATATAAGTAGGAAATTTAGATATTCTTCTGAAGTTCTCTTAACTATATAGAGTAACAGAAGTTATTGAAAAGTTGTCCTAACATACATTGAGAAACTGATGTGAGGAAAACAAAACGAAATCTTATAATTGACAAGGGAGATAGAACTTAGTAAGAAATACTTCTAAACTCGTGCTTTATTTTCTTCAAGTTAATCTGAATCCCTGTATAACATGATTCTGCAACTCCTTAATATGAGTTGTTCTAGACTAATGATAGTTGAATCTTAACAAGTTAATCTGAATTTGTGATTTCTTCTATTATTCACTTTACTAATCTTTCTATAAAATTATGTTGAAGACATCGGATATAATATTATTGTTTGTTGAGACATATGCTTTTGCGACCAACACTAATTTAGTATATAAGTATGTTATTAATATAGTATGAAGCTTGCATTCACCTATGTTATTAACAAAAAACCAAAATCATCTGGTGTAACTATATATATAGGTAGAGGCTGAAGTGGAGGTTGGGAGCAAAAGATTAAGGAGAAGAAGCAGGTCAGTTAAACTTCATTTAAGGTATTATAAAAAAACTTAAGGTTCGACAACATGTGAAGATTTATTATTTATATTTACAGTAACAAAACAAGGAAATGAGAGAAGAGTATGATACTGATGTTTCTGTTATGGAGATCGCAATGAGAATTCAATCAAAACTTGATCCAGAGTTTCCTAGCTTCATCAAGGTTATAAGTAGAGGTTGCACACAAGTGAGTGACGAGTATCATAATTAATTTAATTGTTAAATATATATATATATATATATATATATATATATATATATATATATATATATATATAAGTCCATGACAAACCTTATATCTAGTAAATTCTCTATAGCAGCTTATCCTAAAAAAATTTCTCGAATAGCATATGCCCAACCATGATGAGGGCATTGTTTTGGTTGGAGAAAATGGTGAAGAAAGAACTGGTAAATTCCTAATAAATAGCTTTTAAACTCCTAGAATTTTCTTGTGTCCAGAAGTTAAAAGAACGTGATGTCACTGTTTTCTATTTGGTTAACCAGTGGAAGTTTAAGGTACTATTATATATTATATCTTATATCTTATATCTGGACACAAGAAAATTCTAAGAATCCAATGCTTTATAATGTTTTTCAAATTTCAAAAGAAGAGGATGCTAATGTTTTTTAAGTCTTGTAAATGTAGACAACATCATTATCTATTAATATCTTACTTAATCGAATAATGTGATTAGTAAGATTGATTTTTCTATTGTTCGATGTAGGAGAACGTGACAGAAAGTGATAAGGTGTGTTTAAGATGTTGGTCATGTCATTTCCTTCAAAAATCAACATTCACTAGTAGCCATGGTAAAATTTATATGAGGTTTTATCAATAATTATATAAACATGTAAACTAAATAATGATTCATCATCATGTGTATTAATTAACATGTGAGAGAATTTCACGGAGACAATAGACATGTTTTAATCATTATCCCCTCTTAAGCTGATCGTAGAAGAATCCAGGGGCAGCTTAAAAACCACCATACTTTCCTTATGAAGCGAAAAAAGTGATTTTAATTTTTTCTTCCATGATTAGCTTTTACTATACTTGGTTTTTGTATATAGTTGGGTCTCCATTATTTAAATAAAATTATGAATTTGTTTGTAATATTTGTCATGATTCATTAACAAAGTTGATATTATTTGTAAAAAACCATATATTGATTCAAGCTCTTTAGCATTTAATTCTAGTTTTTTCCTTTAGTTAATACGTTATGCATAATTTGAGATTTTAAAGTTGTATAAGATACAAACTGCAAAAATTGGCATGAGTACATAGCATATACACTACACATCATTATGATATCAAAAGGATGAAACTATACATGAGATCCTATGAGTGTTAATATTTATAGATATGGAAAATAATGTCAAGTCTAGAAGCTTTAAATGGTGAACAATGCGTTGAACTCTCATTCATGATGAGTCTTTAGGTTCAAAGCCAATGTACACCTTTAGAATTTTGACTATGCATTTATGTGTATAGCGAGGAATTTGTATTTCCATTCACAGTAAGTTGCAACAATTAGAATCGTGGATAATTAAAAAAATTGGCAACGTATGACTGTCTTGTGAAAATCATTTATGTGTTGAAAATACATTTTTATTTAATCATTATTTAAGTGGCTTTCATCCTCCTAATTTTCATGAATCATGCCGCAATTAATATCAATATGGCATAAAGAGGACTCTTCTAATCCTTCTCAGTCGATAGTTCTAGTTATTTTCATTAGAAAACTCTCTGACTCAGTTGAATACCCATACCACAATAAGCAGCTACTATTCCCTTAAATAACATCTGAATTGGTGTAAGATATTCAAGAACAATTTTTTAAACAACCTGTCTTACATTAATTTAGGATCATATTTAGCTTAAACTCAAACGACAACATATCATGCAATTTTATCACCAAAACAATTGTTCGTAGTATGAATGAAACATTAGCTCTAGTGGAATATCAAACCTGTTATGAGGAAAGTTGCGAATTTTATTGCTCATTATGGAAGCGTAATGATTTATCATGCTCATCAACGAATGAATGAATTGCAGATAATTTAGTTAGGAAAACGGGCTCAATTATCTCCATTGATTTAAAAACTATCGACCATCAGTCTTAACTTTCTTAGTCAAGGGTTTACTAGATAGAACTAGAGTCGGTTGATTGTAACTATATTTTGTAACTCCTTTAATTTCAATGCAAGTTAAATAATAATGAAAACCTTAGTGTGGAATTATCAAGGATTGAATATCCTGATAATAAATTAACATTTGAGATACACGGTATGAAATGGGGTACAAGGTTCGATTCCCTTCCTGCACACTATCAACCTATTCTGATTTACTTAAGGGTATGCAAGATTAACATGCATAATCTCTGTAGGACTAGTTGAGGTGCGAGCAAATTTGACTAGACCACCATGTCATAAAAAGGATGTGAGAAACATGGTCTCTTAACACAAACATGCCTTTATTTTCCCGACAAAACTAAAATAAAGTGAAACAAACTATCTAGAATATAGTTACATCACTTATATGTTTATTCGTCACTTTCTTCTATCGAAACAAACATCTAAGTATGCTCATATATAATAATTAGTACTTTTAAAACGACATAAAAGTATTAATTTGTAAAATTACATATCAATCTTTTAAGTATTTGTGTGTTATTTTTATTTATTTATACTCAAAATAATTATTATATACTTTATCATTTTGCAATCAACTTTTCTCTTACGCCTATTAAAAAAGTAACTTATGATATAATTATAATTTAGGATGTTCATTCAGTTACTTCAATCAAATCACTATTAGATTAAATTCTGATAGTAAAATTTAATGAGGTATGTATAGAGAAGATTTGATATATATTCATTGATTTTGCACATATTTCCATCTAGCTCATATCAAAGATAAGATCAAAAAAAAAAAGAAATGGACATGCTATTTAAATGAACCAACAAAATCTCAGTAATTGTTGAGTTAATATTTTCTTGTTTGTCATTACCTTTTGAGTCTTCAAACAAACTCGGTTCCCTGATCTCGGACACGGAACATTTTATAGTCGCAACTAATTTTTCGTCACCAACGTCGATTACTAGTGACGACAATTATGTCGTTGCTAAAAAATTCGTCCCTAAAATAATAATAGAGAAAAAAAATTAATTCTCAAATTTCATGAAAATTACTCCAATTTAGATTATGAGACTAAATTCCAATTAAGTCAGTAAAAAACAAGATTAGGATTATTAGCTGCTTAAGTTGGCCAAGTGTAAAACTTTTTTATAGTAAATGAGTCAACGGGCCGAGTTCTCTAACCCGATTTTAATTTTACAAACTTGAAATCTATTTATTATGGTTTGTTATAACAGTGTGAATACCATTGGTTAAAATGATCTACCACCTACTTTATCTAACATCTCATTTTCAGATTATTTGAAATCTCACGCAAGTGTAATTGAATAGACAATCTCGCGGGGTAACTAACCGACCAACACAGTGAAATTATTTTAGAAACAAATAATACATTAATATCAATTTTAGAAGATAAAAAGACTCCTTAAATAATTGAGTTTTCAGATCAAACTTGCAATAAAATCTTAATAACGACAAAACTAAAGAAATCCAAAACCAAACAATATATCAAAATAACAAAACATATAATCAATTAAATAAATGAAAAAATACTAGTAAAAAAAATACAAGCAACAAAACTAACTACCACACATACAAAAATATTTTTCTAAAAAAACGAAGCCAATATTTGTACAAATTCATTGTGTACAATGTACCTAACAACAACACGAGCCCATAAAACTAACCGCTTGACCCATAACCCTATATCCACAAGCCCAAATCATTAGACAACCAATCCAAGTCATTATAAATTCTCAGATCCAATTTTAATCCAAAGAAAATCTATTCTTAAACTCTATCGAGGAATGTCGACGCCTACCATATAATATCTCAGGCTACCTTTATTTATTTTCAAACCTGGATCTGAATGGGTATGTTTATTTAGTCATTTTCTTATGTCAAAACACACACTTCTAAGTATGCTCAAATATATATATATATACCTGGGGAAGGGATCTAGAATATATTTCCTCGAAAAAGTATCTGGTTTAGGGAATCAGAATCAGAATTTTTTTTTTTGTGTAATTATAGGATGGAGGCGATTTCAAAGGGAGTCTGTATTATTAAGAATTTTTTCTAATATTTTTATTGGTCATTTTTATCACCTGGAAAGGACCACTGTCTTAGATCTGGCATGTATATAATAATTAGTAATTTTAAAGTGAAAGAACAATATTAATTTGGCTAAGTATGTATTCATCTTTTAAGTAGTTGTGTTTATTTTTGTGTAATTTTACACCGATTAATTATTGTATACTTTAACAGACAGTTCGTAATTATACTTTCTTGTGCATCTATTTAAAAATAAAGTATATGATATGATTTGAATTTAGGTTTTTCATTTTGTTATAACAATCAAATCATTATTAAATGTAGTCTTGAGAGGAAATTTATAACTTATGTAAGGAAAATATTTGATATATATATTCATGGTGCTTGCGCACAGTTAGATATAACTCATGTCAAGGATAAGAATTAGATCGATGGACACGCCATTTCAGTCAACCAGCAAAATTTCATTAATTTTTAATGGTAAGATTTTCTTTTTCGTGTAAATTAAAATACCTTAATGTTGTCGTATTTAAATGAATGTGGGAGTAGAGTGTTTTTTTCCATTTCTTGTGTAATTGGATGCGAAACTAATAGACTAATATTGTTAAATGCAACACAATGCATAAGCAATCTAGTTCTCATTCTATAATTTTTTGCACCACACATTATAATGGTGGAAGCTGGAGATGTAATTAATTGAAGTATGTTTCTTTTTTTGAATATTATAGGGCCCTATAGTGCAATTTTTTGATATTACATGTCTATAAGTTTTTATGCTTTGCCCCTCATGTCTATAAGTTTTTATGCTTTGACCCACATGTTTATATAAGTAGGAAATTTAGATAGTCTTTTGAAGTTCTCTTAACTATATAGAGTAATAGAAGTTATTGCAAAGGTGTCCTAACATACTTTGAGGAACTGATGTGAGGAAAACAGAACAAAATCTTATAATTGTCAAGGGAGAAAGAACATAAAAAAAATGCAAATACTTAGTCTGAATTTATGCTTTATTATTCTTCAAGTTAATCTAAATCCCTGTATAAAATGAGTGGCAACTCCTTAATACGAGTGGTTCTAGCATAATGATCATTGAATCTTAACAAGTTAATCTGAATCTGTGATTTCTTCTATTATTCACTTTACCAACTGTTTAATTGTATTTGTGTATTATATTATAAATAAATCCTTTAATGATCATAAATATGTCATTTTTCTCTTTCTTATTCTTCTATTTCTCTCATCTAGGTTAGATTTTCAGATCTCAAAATAACTTCTTCAAACTAAGATGTCGCCGCCACATCCATTCATTCTATTGTATCACCACCACTTCGCTACCATTTCATATCTTCCATTAAAAAAATTCATCACTTTCTTTTTTAGTAATCAAACTTCTATTCTTATTTAATTAGCAGACAAATTCTTCCAAGTAAGCAACTATCATCTTAATTTTTTCTTGTCGGTCATTCTTCTTCTTTAATCTGGTTAATATGTTCTCTTTCTTCTTTTCAATTCGATTGGAAACTAATCATTAATCATTCTTTTTCTCTAAGTCTGTGTCTTTTTTTTAATGTCATAATCTTCCTCGACTTTTTCTAATATCAGTAATTTTTTTTTGCAAAAACTATCTCGAGTTGTGCTCAAGTTTGTCTTGATCTAGGGTTTGGTACTTTGTTCATATCTTTTGATTTTCTAGACCAAATTGAGTCTTTTTTTCAATTTGCATCATTTTCATAGCTCTATTAACTATGAAAATGTCTCCTAAAAGAAGGAAGAAACATGTTATAATTCCATTTGATAAGGTTGAAAGTGGCATACTAGGAATGCTTCTTCTACTCCTAGAATTTTCTTGTGTCCAGAAGTTGAAAGAATGTGATGTTGCTGTTTTCTATTTAGTGAACCAGTGGAAGTTTAAGGTACTATTATATCTTATATGTGGACACATGAAAATTCTAGAAATCCAAAGCTTTATAGTGTTTTTCAGATTTCAAAAGAATAGGATGCTAACCTTTTCTATAGTCTTATAAAGGTAAACCACATCATTATCTATTAAGACCTTACTTAATTGAATAATGTGACTAGTAAGATTAATTTTCCTATTGTTCAATGTAGGACGATGTGACTTAAAGTGATCAAGTCAGGTGTGCTTAAGATAGTTGGTCATGTCATTTCATTAAGAAATCAACTTTCACTAGTCTCCATGGTAAGATTTATATGAGGTTTTATCAATAATTATCTAAGCCTGTAAACATACTAATTATTCGTTATCATGTGTATGTATTAATAGGTGAGAGAATTTAATGGAGATAATAGACATAATTTTATCTTTATCTTCTCTTAAGCTGATCGTAGAAGAATCAGGGGCAGCTTAAAAACCACCATACTTTCCTTATGAAGCGAAAAAAGTGATTTTAATTTTTTCTTCCATGATTAGCTTTTACTATACTTGGTTTTTGTATATAGTTGGGTCTCCATTATTTAAATAAAATTATGAATTTGTTTGTAATATTTGTCATGATTTATTAACAAAGTTGATATTATTTGTAAAAAACCATATATTGATTCAAGCTCTTTATCATTTAATTCTAGTTTTTTCCTTTAGTTAATACTTTATGCATAATTTGAGATTTTAAAGTTGTATAAGATACAAACTGCAAAAATTGGCATGAGTACATAGCATATACACTACACATCATTATGATATCAAAGGATGAAACTATACATGAGATCCTATGAGTGTTAATGTTTATAGATATGGAAAATAATGTCAAGTCTAGAAGCTTTAAATGGTGAACAATGTGTTGAACTCTCATTCATGATGAGTCTTTTGGTTCAAAGCCAATGTATACCTTTAGAATTTTGACTATGCATTTATGTGTATAGGGAGGAATTTGTATTTCCATTCACAGTAAGTTGCAACAATTAGTATTGTGGATAATTAAAAAATTTGGCAACGTATGACTGTCTTGTGAAAATCATTTATGTGTTGAAAATACATTTTTATTTAATCATTATTTAAGTGGCTTTCATCCTCCTAATTTTCATGAATCATGCTGCAATTAATATCAATATGGCATAAAGAGGACTCTTCTAATCCTTCTCAGTCGATAGTTCTAGTTATTTTCATTAGAAAACTCTCTGACTCAGTTGAATACCCATACCACAATAAGCAGCTACTATTACCTTAAATAACATCTGAATTGGTGTAAGATATTCAAGAACAATTTTTTAAACATCCTGTCTTACATTAATTTAGGATCATATTTAGCTTAAACTCAAACGACAACATATCATGCAATTTTATCACCAAAACAATTGTTCGTAGTATGAATGAAACATTAGCTCTAGTGGAATATCAAACCTGTTATGAGGAAATTTGCGAATTTTATTGCTCATTATGGAAGCGTAATGATTTATCGTGCTCATCAACGAATGAGTGAATTGCAGATAATTTAGTTAGGAAAACGGGCTCAATTATCTCCATTGATTTAAAAACTATCGACCATCACTCTTAACTTTCTTAGTCAAGGGTTTACTAGATAGAACTAGAGTCGGTTGATTGTAACTATATTTTGTAACTCCTTTAATTTCAATGCAAGTTAAATAATAATGAAAACCTTAGTGTGGAATTATCAAGGATTGAATATCCCGATAATAAATTAACATTTGAGATACACGGTATGAAATGGGGTACAAGGTTCGATTCCCTTCCTGAACACTATCAACCTATACTGATTTACTTAAGGGTATGCAAGATTAACATGCATAATCTCTGTAGGACTAGTTGAGGTGCGAGCAAATTTGACTAGACCACCACGTCATAAAAAGGATGTGAGAAACATGGTCTCTTAACACAAACATGCCTTTATTTTCCCGACAAAACTAAAATAAAGTGAAACAAACTATCTAGAATATAGTTACATCACTTATATATAAATTATTAAATTATTTTTAAGTGTGCTTAGTTGTGTAAATAAATCCGGTAGGATCTACCAAGGGTAATTTACAAGAAATCCCCATTTGACACCCCTTACTTTCAAGTTTTTAACTTGGACACCTAACTTAAAAATAAATAAAAACCAAGGTTGTTTATCCTTCACAAGAGTCATAGCCACAATGTGGTCAAGGGCATCAACTCCACTTTAACTTTTGGTTGTTTAAATCATATAGTCTTTTCTAAAGAAAAGGCCAGGTTATTGATTTTCATAACACATAACCAATAATCCAAGTCTTTAAAACCGATCCATGTAATTATAAATTCTCATGTCCTTTTCTAACCCAACACAAATGTCATGCTTTATATCGATTAGGTATGTAGAATGTCGAAGCCTACTCTATCATCTCTCACACTACCTTTACTTATCTTCAAATCTGGATCTAAATTGATATGTTTATTCGTCACTTTCTTCTATCGAAACAAACATCTAAGTATGCTCATATATAATAATTAGTACTTTTAAAACGACATAAAAGTATTAATTTGTAAAATTACATATCAATCTTTTAAGTATTTGTGTGTTATTTTTATTTATTTATACTCAAAATAATTATTATATACTTTATCATTTTGCAATCAACTTTTCTCTTACGCCTATTAAAAAAATAAAACTTATGATATAATTATAATTTAGGATGTTCATTCAGTTACTTCAATCAAATCACTATTAGATTAAATTTTGATAGTAAAATTTAATGAGGTATGTATAGAGAAGATTTGATATATATTCATTGATTTTGCACATATTTCCATCTAGCTCATATCAAAGATAAGATCAAAAAAAAGAAATGGACATGCTATTTAAATGAACCAACAAAATCTCAGTGATTGTTGAGTTAATATTTTCTTGTTTGTCATTACCTTTTGAGTCTTCAAACAAACTCGATTCCTGATCTCGGACACGGAACATTTTATAGTCGCAACTAATTTTTCGTCACTAACGTCGATTACTAGTGACGACAATTAAGTCGTTGCTAAAAAATTCGTCCCTAAAATAATAATAGAGAAAAAAAATTAATTCTCAAATTTCATGAAAATTACTCCAATTTAGATTATGAGACTAAATTCCAATTAAGTCAGTAAAAAAAAAGATTAGGATTATTAGCTGCTTAAGTTGGCCAAGTGTAAAACTTTTTTATAGTAAATGAGGCAACGGGCCGAGTTCTCTGACCCGATTTTAATTTTATAAACTTGAAATCTATTTATTATGGTTTGTTATAACAGTGTGAATACCATTGGTTAAAATGATCTACCACCTACTTTATCTAACATCTCATTTTCAGATTATTTGAAATCTCACGCAAGTGTAATTGAATAGACAATCTCGCGGGGTAACTAACCGACCAACACAGTGAAATTATTTTAGAAACAAATAATATCATTAATATCAATTTTAGAAGATAAAAGGACTCCTTAAATAATTGAGTTTTCAGATCAAACTTGCAATAAAATCTTAATAACGACAAAACTAAAGAAATCCAAAACCAAACAATATATCAAAATAACAAAAGATATAATCAATTAAATAAATGAAAAAATACTAGTAAAAAAAATACAAGCAATAAAACTAACTACCACACATACAAAAATATTTTTCTAAAAAAACGAAGCCAATATTTGTACAAATTCATTGTGTACAATGTACCTAACAACAACACGAGCCCATAAAACTAACCGCTTGACCCATAACCCTATATCCACAAGCCCAAATCATTAGACAACCAATCCAAGTCATTATAAATTCTCGGATCCAATTTTAATCCAAAGAAAATCTATTCTTAAACTCTATCGAGGAATGTCGACGCCTACCATATAATCTCTCAGGCTACCTTTATTTATTTTCAAACCTGGATCTGAATGGGTATGTTTATTTAGTCATTTTCTTATGTCAAAACACACTTTTCTAAGTATGCTCAAATATATATATATATATATATATATATATATATATATATATATATATATATATATATATATATACCTGGGGAAGGGATCTAGAATATATTTCCTCGAAAAAGTATCTGGTTTAGGGAATCAGAATCAGAATATTTTTTTTTGTGTAATTTTAGGATGGAGGCGATTTCAAAGGGAGTCTGTTTTATTAAGAATTTTTTCTAATATTTTTATTGGTCATTTTTATCACCTGGAAAGGACCACTGTCTTAGATATGGCATGTATATAATAATTAGTAATTTTAAAGTGAAAGAACAATATTAATTTGGCTAAGTATGTATTCATCTTTTAAGTATTTGTGTTTATTTTTGTGTAATTTTTCACCGATTAATTATTGTATACTTTAACAGACAGTTCGTAATTATACTTTCTTGTGCATCTATTTAAAAATAAAGTATATGATATGATTTGAATTTAGGTTTTTCATTTTGTTATAACAATCAAATCATTATTAAATGTAGTCTTGAGAGGAAATTTATAACGTATGTAAGGAAAATATTTGATATATATATTCATGGTTCTTGCGCACAGGTAGATATAACTCATGTCAAGGATAAGAATTAGATCGATGGACATGCCATTTCAGTCAACCAGCAAAATTTCATTAATTTTTAATGGTAAGATTTTCTTTTTCGTGTAAATTAAAATACCTTAATGTTGTCGTATTTAAATAAATGTGGGAGTAGAGTGTTTTTTTCCATTTCTTGTGTAATTGGATGCGAAACTAATAGACTAATATTGTTAAATGCAACACAATGCATAAGCAATCTAGTTCTCATTCTATAATTTTTTTCACCACACATTATAATGGTGGAAGCCGGAGATGTAATTAATTGAAGTATGTTTCTTTTTTTTTTAATATTATAGGGCCCTATAGTGCAATTTTTTGATATTACATGTCTATAAGTTTTTATGCTTTGCCCCTCATGTCTATAAGTTTTTATGCTTTGCCCCACATGTTTATATAAGTAGGAAATTTAGATAGTCTTTTGAAGTTCTCTTAACTATATAGAGTAATAGAAGTTATTGCAAAGGTGTCCTAACATACTTTGAGGAACTGATGTGAGGAAAACAGAACAAAATCTTATAATTGTCAAGGGAGAAAGAACATAAAAAAAATGCAGATACTTAGTCTGAATTTATGCTTTATTATTCTTCAAGTTAATCTAAATCCCTGTATAAAATGAGTGGCAACTCCTTAATACGAGTGGTTCTAGCATAATGATCATTGAATCTTAACAAGTTAATCTGAATCTGTGATTTCTTCTATTATTCACTTTACCAACTGTTTAATTGTATTTGTGTATTATATTATAAATAAATCCTTTAATGATCATAAATATGTCATTTTTCTCTTTCTTATTCTTCTATTTCTCTCATCTAGGTTAGATTTTCAGATCTCAAAATAACTTCTTCAAACTAAGATGTCGCCGCCACATCCATTCATTCTATTGTATCACCACCACTTCGCTACCATTTCATATCTTCCATTAAAAAAATTCATCACTTTCTTTTTTAGTAATCAAACTTCTATTCTCATTTAATTAGCAGACAAATTCTTCCAAGTAAGCAACTATCATCTTAATTTTTTCTTGTCGGTCATTCTTCTTCTTTAATCTGATTAATATGTTCTCTTTCTTCTTTTCAATTCGATTGGAAACTAATCATTAATCATTCTTTTTCTCTAAGTCTGTGTCTTTTTTTTAATGTCATAATCTTCCTCGACTTTTTCTAATATCAGTAATTTTTTTTTGCAAAAACTATCTCGAGTTGTGCTCAAGTTTGTCTTGATCTAGGGTTTGGTACTTTGTTCATATCTTTTGATTTTCTAGACCAAATTGAGTCTTTTTTTCAATTTGCATCATTTTCATAGCTCTATTAACTATGAAAATGTCTCCTAAAAGAAGGAAGAAACATGTTATAATTCCATTTGATAAGGTTGAAAGTTGCATACTAGGAATGCTTCTTCTACTCCTAGAATTTTCTTGTGTCCAGAAGTTGAAAGAATGTGATGTTGCTGTTTTCTATTTAGTGAACCAGTGGAAGTTTAAGGTACTATTATATCTTATATGTGGACACATGAAAATTCTAGAAATCCAAAGCTTTATAGTGTTTTTCAGATTTCAAAAGAAGAGGATGCTAACCTTTTCTATAGTCTTATAAAGGTAAACCACATCATTATCTATTAAGACCTTACTTAATTGAATAATGTGACTAGTAAGATTAATTTTCCTATTGTTCAATGTAGGACGATGTGACTTAAAGTGATCAAGTCAGGTGTGCTTAAGATAGTTGGTCATGTCATTTCATTAAGAAATCAACTTTCACTAGTCTCCATGGTAAGGTTTATATGAGGTTTTATCAATAATTATCTAAGCCTGTAAACATACTAATTATTCGTTATCATGTGTATGTATTAATAGGTGAGAGAATTTAATGGAGATAATAGACATAATTTTATCTTTATCTTCTCTTAAGCTGATCGTAGAAGAATCTAGGGGCAGCTTAAAAACCACCATACTTTCCTTATGAAGCGAAAAAAGTGATTTTAATTTTTTCTTCCATGATTAGCTTTTACTATACTTGGTTTTTGTATATAGTTGGGTCTCCATTATTTAAATAAAATTATGAATTTGTTTGTAATATTTGTCATGATTCATTAACAAAGTTGATATTATTTGTAAAAAACCATATATTGATTCAAGCTCTTTAGCATTTAGTTCTAGTTTTTTCCTTTAGTTAATACTTTATGCATAATTTGAGATTTTAAAGTTGTATAAGATACAAACTGCAAAAATTGGCATGAGTACATAGCATATACACTACACATCATTATGATATCAAAAGGATGAAACTATACATGAGATCCTATGAGTGTTAATGTTTATAGATATGGAAAATAATGTCAAGTCTAGAAGCTTTAAATGGTGAACAATGCGTTGAACTCTCATTCATCATGAGTCTTTAGGTTCAAAGCCAATGTATACCTTTAGAATTTTGACTATGCATTTATGTGTATAGGGAGGAATTTGTATTTCCATTCACAGTAAGTTGCAACAATTAGTATTGTGGATAATTAAAAAAATTGGCAACGTATGACTGTCTTGTGAAAATCATTTATGTGTTGAAAATACATTTTTATTTAATCATTATTTAAGTGGCTTTCATCCTCCTAATTTTCATGAATCATGCCGCAATTAATATCAATATGGCATAAAGAGGACTCTTCTAATCCTTCTCAGTCGATAGTTCTAGTTATTTTCATTAGAAAACTCTCTGACTCAGTTGAATACCCATACCACAATAAGCAGCTACTATTACCTTAAATAACATCTGAATTGGTGTAAGATATTCAAGAACAATTTTTTAAACATCCTGTCTTACATTAATTTAAGATCATATTTAGCTTAAACTCAAACGACAACATATCATGCAATTTTATCACCAAAACAATTGTTCGTAGTATGAATGAAACATTAGCTCTAGTGGAATATCAAACCTGTTATGAGGAAATTTGCGAATTTTATTGCTCATTATGGAAGCGTAATGATTTATCGTGCTCATCAACGAATGAGTGAATTGCAGATAATTTAGTTAGGAAAACGGGCTCAATTATCTCCATTGATTTAAAAACTATCGACCATCACTCTTAACTTTCTTAGTCAACGGTTTACTAGATAGAACTAGAGTCGGTTGATTGTAACTATATTTTGTAACTCCTTTAATTTCAATGCAAGTTAAATAATAATGAAAACCTTAGTGTGGAATTATCAAGGATTGAATATCCCGATAATAAATTAACATTTGAGATACACGGTATGAAATGGGGTACAAGGTTCGATTCCCTTCCTGAACACTATCAACCTATTCTGATTTACTTAAGGGTATGCAAGATTAACATGCATAATCTCTGTAGGACTAGTTGAGGTGCAAGCAAATTTGACTAGACCACCACGTCATAAAAAGGATGTGAGAAACATGGTCTCTTAACACAAACATGCCTTTATTTTCCCGACAAAACTAAAATAAAGTGAAACAAACTATCTAGAATATAGTTACATCACTTATATATAAATTATTAAATTGTTTTTAAGTGTGCTTAGTTGTGTAAATAAATCCGGTAGGATCTACCAAGGGTAATTTACAAGAAATCCCCATTTGACACCCCTTACTTTCAAGTTTTTAACTTGGACACCTAACTTAAAAATAAATAAAAACCAAGGTTGTTTATCCTTCACAAGAGTCATAGCCACAATGTGGTCAAGGGCATCAACTCCACTTTAACTTTTGGTTGTTTAAATCATATAGTCTTTTCTAAAGAAAAGGCCAGGTTATTAATTTTCATAACCCATAACCAATAATCCAAGTCTTTAAAACCGATCCATGTAATTATAAATTCTCATGTCCTTTTCTAACCCAACACAAATGTCATGCTTTATATCGATTAGGTATGTAGAATGTCGAAGCCTACTCTATCATCTCTCACACTACCTTTACTTATCTTCAAATCTGGATCTAAATTGATATGTTTATTCGTCACTTTCTTCTATCGAAACAAACATCTAAGTATGCTCATATATAATAATTAGTACTTTTAAAACGACATAAAAGTATTAATTTGTAAAATTACATATCAATCTTTTAAGTATTTGTGTGTTATTTTTATTTATTTATACTCAAAATAATTATTATATACTTTATCATTTTGCAATCAACTTTTCTCTTACGCCTATTAAAAAAATAAAACTTATGATATAATTATAATTTAGGATGTTCATTCAGTTACTTCAATCAAATCACTATTAGATTAAATTTTGATAGTAAAATTTAATGAGGTATGTATAGAGAAGATTTGATATATATTCATTGATTTTGCACATATTTCCATCTAGCTCATATCAAAGATAAGATCAAAAAAAAGAAATGGACATGCTATTTAAATGAACCAACAAAATCTCAGTAATTGTTGAGTTAATATTTTCTTGTTTGTCATTACCTTTTGAGTCTTCAAACAAACTCGGTTCCCTGATCTCGGACACGGAACATTTTATAGTCGCAACTAATTTTTCGTCACTAACGTCGATTACTAGTGACGACAATTATGTCGTTGCTAAAAAATTCGTCCCTAAAATAATAATAGAAAAAAAAAATTAATTCTCAAATTTCATGAAAATTACTCCAATTTAGATTATGAGACTAAATTCCAATTAAGTCAGTAAAAAACAAGATTAGGATTATTAGCTGCTTAAGTTGGCCAAGTGTAAAACTTTTTTATAGTAAATGAGTCAACGGGCCGAGTTCTCTAACCCGATTTTAATTTTACAAACTTGAAATCTATTTATTATGGTTTGTTATAACAGTGTGAATACCATTGGTTAAAATGATCTACCACCTACTTTATCTAACATCTCATTTTCAGATTATTTGAAATCTCACGCAAGTGTAATTGAATAGACAATCTCGCGGGGTAACTAACCGACCAACACAGTGAAATTATTTTAGAAACAAATAATATCATTAATATCAATTTTAGAAGATAAAAGGACTCCTTAAATAATTGAGTTTTCAGATCAAACTTGCAATAAAATCTTAATAACAACAAAACTAAAGAAATCCAAAACCAAACAATATATCAAAATAACAAAAGATATAATCAATTAAATAAATGAAAAAATACTAGTAAAAAAAATACAAGCAACAAAACTAACTACCACACATACAAAAATATTTTTCTAAAAAAACGAAGCCAATATTTGTACAAATTCATTGTGTACAATGTACCTAACAACAACACGAGCCCATAAAACTAACCGCTTGACCCATAACCCCATATCCACAAGCCCAAATCATTAGACAACCAATCCAAGTCATTATAAATTCTCGGATCCAATTTTAATCCAAAGAAAATCTTTTCTTAAACGCTATCGAGGAATGTCGACGCCTACCATATAATCTCTCAGGCTACCTTTATTTATTTTCAAACCTGGATCTGAATGGGTATGTTTATTTAGTCATTTTCTTATGTCAAAACACACACTTCTAAGTATGCTCAAATATATATATATATATATATATATATATATATATATATATATACCTGGGGAAGGGATCTAGAATATATTTCCTCGAAAAAGTATCTGGTTTAGAGAATAAGAATCAGAATATTTTTTTTTGTGTAATTTTAGGATGGAGGCGATTTCAAAGGGAGTCTGTTTTATTAAGAATTTTTTCTAATATTTTTATTGGTCATTTTTATCACCTGGAAAGGACCACTGTCTTAGATCTGGCATGTATATAATAATTAGTAATTTTAAAGTGAAAGAACAATATTAATATGACTAAGTATTTATTCATCTTTTAAGTATTTGTGTTTATTTTTGTGTAATTTTTCACCGATTAATTATTGTATACTTTAACAGACAGTTCGTAATTATACTTTCTTGTGCATCTATTTAAAAATAAAGTATATGATATGATTTGAATTTAGGTTTTTCATTTTGTTATAACAATCAAATCATTATTAAATGTAGTCTTGAGAGGAAATTTATAACGTATGTAAGGAAATATTTGATATATATATTCATGGTTCTTGCGCACAGGTAGATATAACTCATGTCAAGGATAAGAATTAGATCGATGGACATGCCATTTCAGTCAACCAGCAAAATTTCATTAATTTTTAATGGTAAGATTTTCTTTTTCGTGTAAATTAAAATACCTTAATGTTGTCGTATTTAAATGAATGTGGGAGTAGAGTGTTTTTTTTCCATTTCTTGTGTAATTGGATGCGAAACTAATAGACTAATATTGTTAAATGCAACACAATGCATAAGCAATCTAGTTCTCATTCTATAATTTTTTTCACCACACATTATAATGGTGGAAGCCGGAGATGTAATTAATTGAAGTATGTTTCTTTTTTTGAATATTATAGGGCCCTATAGTGAAATTTTTTGATATTACATGTCTATAAGTTTTTATGCTTTGCCCCTCATGTCTATAAGTTTTTATGCTTTGCCCCACATGTTTATATAAGTAGGAAATTTAGATAGTCTTTTTAAGTTCTCTTAACTATATACAGTAATAGAAGTTATTGCAAAGGTGTCCTAACATACTTTGAGGAACTGATGTGAGGAAAACAGAACAAAATCTTATAATTGTCAAGGGAGAAAGAACATAAAAAAAATGCAAATACTTAGTCTGAATTTGTGCTTTATTATTCTTCAAGTTAATCTAAATCCCTGTATAAAATGAGTGGTAACTCCTTAATACGAGTGGTTCTAGCATAATGATCATTGAATCTTAACAAGTAAATCTGAATCTGTGATTTCTTCTATTATTCACTTTACCAACTGTTTAATTGTATTTGTGTATTATATTATAAATAAATCCTTTAATGATCATAAATATGTCATTTTTCTCTTTCTTATTCTTCTATTTCTCTCATCTAGGTTAGATTTTCAGATCTCAAAATAACTTCTTCAAACTAAGATGTCGCCGCCACATCCATTCATTCTATTGTATCACCACCACTTCGCTACCATTTCATATCTTCCATTAAAAAAATTCATCACTTTCTTTTCTAGTAATCAAACTTCTATTCTCATTTAATTAGCAGACAAATTCTTCCAAGTAAGCAACTATCATCTTAATTTTTTCTTGTCGGTCATTCTTCTTCTTTAATCTGGTTAATATGTTCTCTTTCTTCTTTTCAATTCGATTGGAAACTAATCATTAATCATTCTTTTTCTCTAAGTCTGTGTCTTTTTTTAATGTCATAATCTTCCTCGACTTTTTCTAATATCAGTAATTTTTTTTTGCAAAAACTATCTCGAGTTGTGCTCAAGTTTGTCTTGATCTAGGGTTTGGTACTTTGTTCATATCTTTTGATTTTCTAGACCAAATTGAGTCTTTTTTTCAATTTGCATCATTTTCATAGCTCTATTAACTATGAAAATGTCTCCTAAAAGAAGGAAGAAACATGTTATAATTCCATTTGATAAGGTTGAAAGTGGCATACTAGGAATGCTTCTTCTACTCCTAGAATTTTCTTGTGTCCAGAAGTTGAAAGAATGTGATGTTGCTGTTTTCTATTTAGTGAACCAGTGGAAGTTTAAGGTACTATTACATCTTATATGTGGACACATGAAAATTCTAGAAATCCAAAGCTTTATAGTGTTTTTCAGATTTCAAAAGAAGAGGATGCTAACCTTTTCTATAGTCTTATAAAGGTAAACCACATCATTATCTATTAAGACCTTACTTAATTGAATAATGTGACTAGTAAGATTAATTTTCCTATTGTTCAATGTAGGACGATGTGACTTAAAGTGATCAAGTCAGGTGTGCTTAAGATAGTTGGTCATGTCATTTCATTAAGAAATCAACTTTCACTAGTCTCCATGGTAAGGTTTATATGAGGTTTTATCAATAATTATCTAAGCCTGTAAACATACTAATTATTCGTTATCATGTGTATGTATTAATAGGTGAGAGAATTTAATGGAGATAATAGACATAATTTTATCTTTATCTTCTCTTAAGCTGATCGTAGAAGAATCCAGGGGCAGCTTAAAAACCACCATACTTTCCTTATGAAGCGAAAAAAGTGATTTTAATTTTTTCTTCCATGATTAGCTTTTACTATACTTGGTTTTTGTATATAGTTGGGTCTCCATTATTTAAATAAAATTATGAATTTGTTTGTAATATTTGTCATGATTCATTAACAAAGTTGATATTATTTGTAAAAAACCATATATTGATTCAAGCTCTTTAGCATTTAATTCTAGTTTTTTCCTTTAGTTAATACTTTATGCATAATTTGAGATTTTAAAGTTGTATAAGATACAAACTGCAAAAATTGGCATGAGTACATAGCATATACACTACACATCATTATGATATCAAAAGGATGAAACTATACATGAGATCCTATGAGTGTTAATGTTTATAGATATGGAAAATAATGTCAAGTCTAGAAGCTTTAAATGGTGAACAATGCGTTGAACTCTCATTCATGATGAGTCTTTAGGTTCAAAGCCAATGTATACCTTTAGAATTTTGACTATGCATTTATGTGTATAGGGAGGAATTTGTATTTCCATTCACAGTAAGTTGCAACAATTAGTATTGTGGATAATTAAAAAAATTGGCAACGTATGACTGTCTTGTGAAAATCATTTATGTGTTGAAAATACATTTTTATTTAATCATTATTTAAGTGGCTTTCATCCTCCTAATTTTCATGAATCATGCCGCAATTAATATCAATATGGCATAAAGAGGACTCTTCTAATCCTTCTCAAGTCGATAATTCTAGTTATTTTCATTAGAAAACTCTCTGACTCAGTTGAATACCCATACCACAATAAGCAGCTACTATTACCTTAAATAACATCTGAATTGGTGTAAGATATTCAAGAACAATTTTTTAAACATCCTGTCTTACATTAATTTAGGATCATATTTAGCTTAAACTCAAACGACAACATATCATGCAATTTTATCACCAAAACAATTGTTCGTAGTATGAATGAAACATTAGCTCTAGTGGAATATCAAACCTGTTATGAGGAAATTTGCGAATTTTATTGCTCATTATGCAAGCGTAATGATTTATCGTGCTCATCAACGAATGAGTGAATTGCAGATAATTTAGTTAGGAAAACGGGCTCAATTATCTCCATTGATTTAAAAACTATCGACCATCACTCTTAACTTTCTTAGTCAAGGGTTTACTAGATAGAACTAGAGTCGGTTGATTGTAACTATATTTTGTAACTCCTTTAATTTCAATGCAAGTTAAATAATAATGAAAACCTTAGTGTGGAATTATCAAGGATTGAATATCCCGATAATAAATTAACATTTGAGATACACGGTATGAAATGGGGTACAAGGTTCGATTCCCTTCCTGAACACTATCAACCTATTCTGATTTACTTAAGGGTATGCAAGATTAACATGCATAATCTCTGTAGGACTAGTTGAGGTGCGAGCAAATTTGACTAGACCACCACGTCATAAAAAGGATGTGAGAAACATGGTCTCTTAACACAAACATGCCTTTATTTTCCCGACAAAACTAAAATAAAGTGAAACAAACTATCTAGAATATAGTTGCATCACTTATATATAAATTATTAAATTGTTTTTAAGTGTGCTTAGTTGTGTAAATAAATCCGGTAGGATCTACCAAGGGTAATTTACAAGAAATCCCCATTTGACACCCCTTACTTTCAAGTTTTTAACTTGGACACCTAACTTAAAAATAAATAAAAACCAAGGTTGTTTATCCTTCACAAGAGTCATAGCCACAATGTGGTCAAGGGCATCAACTCCACTTTAACTTTTGGTTGTTTAAATCATATAGTCTTTTCTAAAGAAAATGCCAGGTTATTAATTTTCATAACCCATAACCAATAATCCAAGTCTTTAAAATCGATCCATGTAATTATAAATTCTCATGTCCTTTTCTAACCCAACACAAATGTCATGCTTTATATCGATTAGGTATGTAGAATGTCGAAGCCTACTCTATCATCTCTCACACTACCTTTACTTATCTTCAAATCTGGATCTAAATTGATATGTTTATTCGTCACTTTCTTCTATCGAAACAAACATCTAAGTATGCTCATATATAATAATTAGTACTTTTAAAACGACATAAAAGTATTAATTTGTAAAATTACATATCAATCTTTTAAGTATTTGTGTGTTATTTTTATTTATTTATACTCAAAATAATTATTATATACTTTATCATTTTGCAATCAACTTTTCTCTTACGCCTATTAAAAAAATAAAACTTATGATATAATTATAATTTAGGATGTTCATTCAGTTACTTCAATCAAATCACTATTAGATTCAATTTTGATAGTAAAATTTAATGAGGTATGTATAGAGAAGATTTGATATATATTCATTGATTTTGCACATATTTCCATCTAGCTCATATCAAAGATAAGATCAAAAAAAAGAAATGGACATGCTATTTAAATGAACCAACAAAATCTCAGTAATTGTTGAGTTAATATTTTCTTGTTTGTCATTACCTTTTGAGTCTTCAAACAAACTCGGTTCCCTGATCTCGGACACGGAACATTTTATAGTCGCAACTAATTTTTCGTCACTAACGTCGATTACTAGTGACGACAATTATGTCGTTGCTAAAAAATTCGTCCCTAAAATAATAATAGAGAAAAAAAATTAATTCTCAAATTTCATGAAAATTACTCCAATTTAGATTATGAGACTAAATTCCAATTAAGTCAGTAAAAAACAAGATTAGGATTATTAGCTGCTTAAGTTGGCCAAGTGTAAAACTTTTTTATAGTAAATGAGTCAACGGGCCGAGTTCTCTAACCCGATTTTAATTTTACAAACTTGAAATCTATTTATTATGGTTTGTTATAACAGTGTGAATACCATTGGTTAAAATGATCTACCACCTACTTTATCTAACATCTCATTTTCAGATTATTTGAAATCTCACGCAAGTGTAATTGAATAGACAATCTCGCGGGGTAACTAACCGACCAACACAGTGAAATTATTTTAGAAACAAATAATATCATTAATATCAATTTTAGAAGATAAAAGGACTCCTTAAATAATTGAGTTTTCAGATCAAACTTGCAATAAAATCTTAATAACGACAAAACTAAAGAAATCCAAAACCAAACAATATATCAAAATAACAAAAGATATAATCAATTAAATAAATGAAAAAATACTAGTAAAAAAAATACAAGCAACAAAACTAACTACCACATATACAAAAATATTTTTCTAAAAAAACGAAGCCAATATTTGTACAAATTCATTGTGTACAATGTACCTAACAACAACACGAGCCCATAAAACTAACCGCTTGACCCATAACCCTATATCCACAAGCCCAAATCATTAGACAACCAATCCAAGTCATTATAAATTCTCGGATCCAATTTTAATCCAAAGAAAATCTATTCTTAAACTCTATCGAGGAATGTCGACGCCTACCATATAATCTCTCAGGCTACCTTTATTTATTTTCAAACCTGGATCTGAATGGGTATGTTTATTTAGTCATTTTCTTATGTCAAAACACACACTTCTAAGTATGCTCAAATATATATATATATATATATATACCTGGGGAAGGGATCTAGAATATATTTCCTCAAAAAAGTATCTGGTTTAGGGAATCAGAATCTATATATATATTTTTTTTGTGTAATTTTAGGATGGAGGCGATTTCAAAGGGTTTATTAATAATTTTTTCTAATATTTTTATTGGTCATTTTTATCACTTGGAAAGGACCACTGTCTTAGATCTGGCATGTATATAATAATTAGTAATTTTAAAGTGAAAGAACAATATTAATTTGGCTAAGTATGTATTCATCTTTTAAGTATTTGTGTTTATTTTTGTGTAATTTTTCACCGATTAATTATTGTATACTTTAACAGACAGTTCGTAATTATACTTTCTTGTGCATCTATTTAAAAATAAAGTATATGATATGATTTGAATTTAGGTTTTCCATTTTGTTATAACAATCAAATCATTATTAAATGTAGTCTTGAGAGGAAATTTATAACGTATGTAAGGAAAATATTTGATATATATATTCATGGTTCTTGCGCACAGGTAGATATAACTCATGTCAAGGATAAGAATTAGATAGATGGACATGCCATTTCAGTCAACCAGCAAATTTCATTAATTTTTAATGGTAAGATTTTCTTTTTCGTGTAAATTAAAATACCTTAATGTTGTCGTATTTAAATGAATGTGGGAGTAGAGTGTTTTTTTCCATTTCTTGTGTAATTGGATGCGAAACTAATAGACTAATATTGTTAAATGCAACACAATGCATAAGCAATCTAGTTCTCATTTTATAATTTTTTTCACCACACATTATAATGGTGGAAGCCAGAGATGTAATTAATTGAAGTATGTTTCTTTTTTTGAATATTATAGGGCCCTATAGTGCAATTTTTTGATATTACATGTCTATAAGTTTTTATGCTTTGCCCCTCATGTCTATAAGTTTTTATGCTTTGCCCCACATGTTTATATAAGTAGGAAATTTAGATAGTCTTTTTAAGTTCTCTTAACTATATACAGTAATAGAAGTTATTGCAAAGGTGTCCTAACATACTTTGAGGAACTGATGTGAGGAAAACAGAACAAAATCTTTTAATTGTCAAGGGAGAAAGAACATAAAAAAAAATGCAAATACTTAGTCTGAATTTGTGCTTTATTATTCTTCAAGTTAATCTAAATCCCTGTATAAAATGAGTGGCAACTCCTTAATACGAGTGGTTCTAGTATAATGATCATTGAATTTTAACAAGTTAATCTGAATCTGTGATTTCTTCTATTATTCACTTTACCAACTGTTTAATTGTATTTGTGTATTATATTATAAATAAATCCTTTAATGATCATAAATATGTCATTTTTCTCTTTCTTATTCTTCTATTTCTCTCATCTAGGTTAGATTTTCAGATCTCAAAATAACTTCTTCAAACTAAGATGTCGCCGCCACATCCATTCATTCTATTGTATCACCACCACTTCGCTACCATTTCATATCTTCCATTAAAAAAATTCATCACTTTCTTTTCTAGTAATCAAACTTCTATTCTCATTTAATTAGCAGACAAATTCTTCCAAGTAAGCAACTATCATCTTAATTTTTTCTTGTCGGTCATTCTTCTTCTTTAATCTGGTTAATATGTTCTCTTTCTTCTTTTCAATTCGATTGGAAACTAATCATTAATCATTCTTTTTCTCTAAGTCTGTGTCATTTTTTTAATGTCATAATCTTCCTCGACTTTTTCTAATATCAGTAATTTTTTTTTGCAAAAACTATCTCGAGTTGTGCTCAAGTTTGTCTTGATCTAGGGTTTGGTACTTTGTTCATATCTTTTGATTTTCTAGACCAAATTGAGTCTTTTTTTCAATTTGCATCATTTTCATAGCTCTATTAACTATGAAAATGTATCCTAAAAGAAGGAAGAAACATGTTATAATTCTATTTGATAAGGTTGAAAGTGGCATACTAGGAATGCTTCTTCTACTCCTAGAATTTTCTTGTGTCCAGAAGTTGAAAGAATGTGATGTTGCTGTTTTCTATTTAGTGAACCAGTGGAAGTTTAAGGTACTATTATATCTTATATGTGGACACATTAAAATTCTAGAAATCCAAAGCTTTATAGTGTTTTTCAGATTTCAAAAGAAGAGGATGCTAACCTTTTCTATAGTCTTATAAAGGTAAACCACATCATTATCTATTAAGACCTTACTTAATTGAATAATGTGACTAGTAAGATTAATTTTCCTATTGTTCAATGTAGGACGATGTGACTTAAAGTGATCAAGTCAGGTGTGCTTAAGATAGTTGGTCATGTCATTTCATAAAGAAATCAACTTTCACTAGTCTCCATGGTAAGGTTTATATGAGGTTTTATCAATAATTATCTAAGCCTGTAAACATACTAATTATTCGTTATCATGTGTATGTATTAATAGGTGAGAGAATTTAATGGAGATAATAGACATAATTTTATCTTTATCTTCTCTTAAGCTGATCGTAGAAGAATCCAGGGGCAGCTTAAAAACCACCATACTTTCCTTATGAAGCGAAAAAAGTGATTTTAATTTTTTCTTCCATGATTAGCTTTTACTATACTTGGTTTTTGTATATAGTTGGGTCTCCATTATTTAAATAAAATTATGAATTTGTTTGTAATATTTGTCATGATTCATTAACAAAGTTGATATTATTTGTAAAAAACCATATATTGATTCAAGCTCTTTAGCATTTAATTCTAGTTTTTTCCTTTAGTTAATACTTTATGCATAATTTGAGATTTTAAAGTTGTATAAGATACAAACTGCAAAAATTGGCATGAGTACATAGCATATACACTACACATCATTATGATATCAAAAGGATGAAACTATACATGAGATCCTATGAGTGTTAATGTTTATAGATATGGAAAATAATGTCAAGTCTAGAAGCTTTAAATGGTGAACAATGCGTTGAACTCTCATTCATGATGAGTCTTTAAGTTCAAAGCCAATGTATACCTTTAGAATTTTGACTATGCATTTATGTGTATAGGGAGGAATTTGTATTTCCATTCACAGTAAGTTGCAACAATTAGTATTGTGGATAATTAAAAAAATTGGCAACGTATGACTGTCTTGTGAAAATCATTTATGTGTTGAAAATACATTTTTATTTAATCATTATTTAAGTGGCTTTCATCCTCCTAATTTTCATGAATCATGCCGCAATTAATATCAATATGGCATAAAGAGGACTCTTCTAATCCTTCTCAGTCGATAGTTCTAGTTATTTTCATTAGAAAACTCTCTGACTCAGTTGAATACCCATACCACAATAAGCAGCTACTATTACCTTAAATAACATCTGAATTGGTGTAAGATATTCAAGAACAATTTTTTAAACATCCTGTCTTACATTAATTTAGGATCATATTTAGCTTAAACTCAAACGACAACATATCATGCAATTTTATCACCAAAACAATTGTTCGTAGTATGAATGAAACATTAGCTCTAGTGGAATATCAAACCTGTTATGAGGAAATTTGCGAATTTTATTGCTCATTATGGAAGCGTAATGATTTATCGTGCTCATCAACGAATGAGTGAATTGCAGATAATTTAGTTAGGAAAACGGGCTCAATTATCTCCATTGATTTAAAAACTATCGACCATCACTCTTAACTTTCTTAGTCAAGGGTTTACTAGATAGAACTAGAGTCGGTTGATTGTAACTATATTTTGTAACTCCTTTAATTTCAATGCAAGTTAAATAATAATGAAAACCTTAGTGTGGAATTATCAAGGATTGAATATCCCGATAATAAATTAACATTTGAGATACACGGTATGAAATGGGGTACAAGGTTCGATTCCCTTCCTGAACACTATCAACCTATTCTGATTTACTTAAGGGTATGCAAGATTAACATGCATAATCTCTGTAGGACTAGTTGAGGTGCGAGCAAATTTGACTAGACCACCACGTCATAAAAAGGATGTGAGAAACATGGTCTCTTAACACAAACATGCCTTTATTTTCCCGACAAAACTAAAATAAAGTGAAACAAACTATCTAGAATATAGTTACATCACTTATATATAAATTATTAAATTGTTTTTAAGTGTGCTTAGTTGTGTAAATAAATCCGGTAGGATCTACCAAGGGTAATTTACAAGAAATCCCCATTTGACACCCCTTACTTTCAAGTTTTTAACTTGGACACCTAACTTAAAAATAAATAAAAACCAAGGTTGTTTATCCTTCACAAGAGTCATAGCCACAATGTGGTCAAGGGCATCAACTCCACTTTAACTTTTGGTTGTTTAAATCATATAGTCTTTTCTAAAGAAAAGGCCAGGTTATTAATTTTCATAACCCATAACCAATAATCCAAGTCTTTAAAACCGATTCATGTAATTATAAATTCTCATGTCCTTTTCTAACCCAACACAAATGTCATGCTTTATATCGATTAGGTATGTAGAATGTCGAAGCCTACTCTATCATCTCTCACACTACCTTTACTTATCTTCAAATCTGGATCTAAATTGATATGTTTATTCGTCACTTTCTTCTATCGAAACAAACATCTAAGTATGCTCATATATAATAATTAGTACTTTTAAAACGACATAAAAGTATTAATTTGTAAAATTACATATCAATCTTTTAAGTATTTGTGTGTTATTTTTATTTATTTATACTCAAAATAATTATTATATACTTTATCATTTTGCAATCAACTTTTCTCTTACGCCTATTAAAAAAATAAAACTTATGATATAATTATAATTTAGGATGTTCATTCAGTTACTTCAATCAAATCACTATTAGATTAAATTTTGATAGTAAAATTTAATGAGGTATGTATAGAGAAGATTTGATATATATTCATTGATTTTGCACATATTTCCATCTAGCTCATATCAAAGATAAGATCAAAAAAAAGAAATGGACATGCTATTTAAATGAACCAACAAAATCTCAGTAATTGTTGAGTTAATATTTTCTTGTTTGTCATTACCTTTTGAGTCTTCAAACAAACTCGGTTCCCTGATCTCGGACACGGAACATTTTATAGTCGCAACTAATTTTTCGTCACTAACGTCGATTACTAGTGACGACAATTATGTCGTTGCTAAAAAATTCGTCCCTAAAATAATAATAGAGAAAAAAAATTAATTCTCAAATTTCATGAAAATTACTCCAATTTAGATTATGAGACTAAATTCCAATTAAGTCAGTAAAAAACAAGATTAGGATTATTAGCTGCTTAAGTTGGCCAAGTGTAAAACTTTTTTATAGTAAATGAGTCAACGGGCCGAGTTCTCTAATCCGATTTTAATTTTACAAACTTGAAATCTATTTATTATGGTTTGTTATAACAGTGTGAATACCATTGGTTAAAATGATCTACCACCTACTTTATCTAACATCTCATTTTCAGATTATTTGAAATCTCACGCAAGTGTAATTGAATAGACAATCTCGCGGGGTAACTAACCGACCAACACAGTGAAATTATTTTAGAAACAAATAATATCATTAATATCAATTTTAGAAGATAAAAGGACTCCTTAAATAATTGAGTTTTCAGATCAAACTTGCAATAAAATCTTAATAACGACAAAACTAAAGAAATCCAAAACCAAACAATATATCAAAATAACAAAAGATATAATCAATTAAATAAATGAAAAAATACAAGCAACAAAACTAACTACCACACATACAAAAATATTTTTCTAAAAAAACGAAGCCAATATTTGTACAAATTCATTGTGTACAATGTACCTAACAACAACACGAGCCCATAAAACTAACCGCTTGACCCATAACCCTATATCCACAAGCCCAAATCATTAGACAACCAATCCAAGTCATTATAAATTGTCGGATCCAATTTTAATCCAAAGAAAATCTATTCTTAAACTCTATCGAGGAATGTCGACGCCTACCATATAATCTCTCAGGCTACCTTTATTTATTTTCAAACCTGGATCTGAATGGGTATGTTTATTTAGTCATTTTCTTATGTCAAAACACACACTTCTAAGTATGCTCAAATATATATATATATATATATATATATACCTGGGGAAGGGATCTAGAATATATTTCCTCGAAAAAGTATCTGGTTTAGGGAATCAGAATCTATATATATTTTTTTTTGTGTAATTTTAGGATGGAGGCGATTTCAAAGGGTTTATTAAGAATTTTTTCTAATATTTTTATTGGTCATTTTTATCACCTGGAAAGGACCACTGTCTTAGATCTGGCATGTATATAATAATTAGTAATTTTAAAGTGAAAGAACAATATTAATTTGGCTAAGTATGTATTCATCTTTTAAGTATTTGTGTTTATTTTTGTGTAATTTTTCACCGATTAATTATTGTATACTTTAACAGACAGTTCGTAATTATACTTTCTTGTGCATCTATTTAAAAATAAAGTATATGATATGATTTGAATTTAGGTTTTTCATTTTGTTATAACAATCAAATCATTATTAAATGTAGTCTTGAGAGGAAATTTATAACGTATGTAAGGAAAATATTTGATATATATATTCATGGTTCTTGCGCACAGGTAGATATAACTCATGTCAAGGATAAGAATTAGATCGATGGACATGCCATTTCAGTCAACCAGCAAATTTCATTAATTTTTAATGGTAAGATTTTCTTTTTCGTGTAAATTAAAATACCTTAATGTTGTCGTATTTAAATGAATGTGGGAGTAGAGTGTTTTTTTCCATTTCTTGTGTAATTGGATGCGAAACTAATAGACTAATATTGTTAAATGCAACACAATGCATAAGCAATCTAGTTCTCATTTTATAATTTTTTTCACCACACATTATAATGGTGGAAGCCAGAGATGTAATTAATTGAAGTATGTTTCTTTTTTTGAATATTATAGGGCCCTATAGTGCAATTTTTTGATATTACATGTCTATAAGTTTTTATGCTTTGCCCCTCATGTCTATAAGTTTTTATGCTTTGCCCCACATGTTTATATAAGTAGGAAATTTAGATAGTCTTTTTAAGTTCTCTTAACTATATACAGTAATAGAAGTTATTGCAAAGGTGTCCTAACATACTTTGAGGAACTGATGTGAGGAAAACAGAACAAAATCTTTTAATTGTCAAGGGAGAAAGAACATAAAAAAAAATGCAAATACTTAGTCTGAATTTGTGCTTTATTATTCTTCAAGTTAATCTAAATCCCTGTATAAAATGAGTGGCAACTCCTTAATACGAGTGGTTCTAGTATAATGATCATTGAATCTTAACAAGTTAATCTGAGTCTGTGATTTCTTCTATTATTCACTTTACCAACTGTTTAATTGTATTTGTGTATTATATTATAAATAAATCCTTTAATGATCATAAATATGTCATTTTTCTCTTTCTTATTCTTCTATTTCTCTCATCTAGGTTAGATTTTCAGATCTCAAAATAACTTCTTCAAACTAAGATGTCGCCGCCACATCCATTCATTCTATTGTATCACCACCACTTCGCTACCATTTCATATCTTTCATTAAAAAAATTCATCACTTTCTTTTCTAGTAATCAAACTTCTATTCTCATTTAATTAGCAGACAAATTCTTCCAAGTAAGCAACTATCATCTTAATTTTTTCTTGTCGGTCATTCTTCTTCTTTAATCTGGTTAATATGTTCTCTTTCTTCTTTTCAATTCGATTGGAAACTAATCATTAATCACTCTTTTTCTCTAAGTCTGTGTCATTTTTTTAATGTCATAATCTTCCTCGACTTTATCTAATATCAGTAATTTTTTTTTGCAAAAACTATCTCGAGTTGTGCTCAAGTTTGTCTTGATCTAGGGTTTGGTACTTTGTTCATATCTTTTGATTTTCTAGACCAAATTGAGTCTTTTTTTCAATTTGCATCATTTTCATAGCTCTATTAACTATGAAAATGTATCCTAAAAGAAGGAAGAAACATGTTATAATTCCATTTGATAAGGTTGAAAGTGGCATACTAGGAATGCTTCTTCTACTCCTAGAATTTTCTTGTGTCCAGAAGTTGAAAGAATGTGATGTTGCTGTTTTCTATTTAGTGAACCAGTGGAAGTTTAAGGTACTATTATATCTTATATGTGGACACATGAAAATTCTAGAAATCCAAAGCTTTATAGTGTTTTTCAGATTTCAAAAGAAGAGGATGCTAACCTTTTCTATAGTCTTATAAAGGTAAACCACATCATTATCTATTAAGACCTTACTTAATTGAATAATGTGACTAGTAAGATTAATTTTCCTATTGTTCAATGTAGGACGATGTGACTTAAAGTGATCAAGTCAGGTGTGCTTAAGATAGTTGGTCATGTCATTTCATTAAGAAATCAACTTTCACTAGTCTCCATGGTAAGGTTTATATGAGGTTTTATCAATAATTATCTAAGCCTGTAAACATACTAATTATTCGTTATCATGTGTATGTATTAATAGGTGAGAGAATTTAATGGAGATAATAGACATAATTTTATCTTTATCTTCTCTTAAGCTGATCGTAGAAGAATCCAGGGGCAGCTTAAAAACCACCATACTTTCCTTATGAAGCGAAAAAAGTGATTTTAATTTTTTCTTCCATGATTAGCTTTTACTATACTTGGTTTTTGTATATAGTTGGGTCTCCATTATTTAAATAAAATTATGAATTTGTTTGTAATATTTGTCATGATTCATTAACAAAGTTGATATTATTTGTAAAAAACCATATATTGATTCAAGCTCTTTAGCATTTAATTCTAGTTTTTTCCTTTAGTTAATACTTTATGCATAATTTGAGATTTTAAAGTTGTATAAGATACAAACTGCAAAAATTGGCATGAGTACATAGCATATACACTACACATCATTATGATATCAAAAGGATGAAACTATACATGAGATCCTATGAGTGTTAATGTTTATAGATATGGAAAATAATGTCAAGTCTAGAAGCTTTAAATGGTGAACAATGCGTTGAACTCTCATTCATGATGAGTCTTTAGGTTCAAAGCCAATGTATACCTTTAGAATTTTGACTATGCATTTATGTGTATAGGGAGGAATTTGTATTTCCATTCAAAGTAAGTTGCAACAATTAGTATTGTGGATAATTAAAAAAATTTGCAACGTATGACTGTCTTGTGAAAATCATTTATGTGTTGAAAATACATTTTTATTTAATCATTATTTAAGTGGCTTTCATCCTCCTAATTTTCATGAATCATGCCGCAATTAATATCAATATGGCATAAAGAGGACTCTTCTAATCCTTCTCAGTCGATAGTTCTAGTTATTTTCATTAGAAAACTCTCTGACTCAGTTGAATACCCATACCACAATAAGCAGCTACTATTACCTTAAATAACATCTGAATTGGTGTAAGATATTCAAGAACAATTTTTTAAACATCCTGTCTTACATTAATTTAGGATCATATTTAGCTTAAACTCAAACGACAACATATCATGCAATTTTATCACCAAAACAATTGTTCGTAGTATGAATGAAACATTAGCTCTAGTGGAATATCAAACCTGTTATGAGGAAATTTGCGAATTTTATTGCTCATTATGGAAGCGTAATGATTTATCGTAATCATCAACAAATGAGTGAATTGCAGATAATTTAGTTAGGAAAACGGGCTCAATTATCTCCATTGATTTAAAAACTATCGACCATCACTCTTAACTTTCTTAGTCAAGGGTTTACTAGATAGAACTAGAGTCAGTTGATTGTAACTATATTTTGTAACTCCTTTAATTTCAATGCAAGTTAAATAATAATGAAAACCTTAGTGTGGAATTATCAAGGATTGAATATCCCGATAATAAATTAACATTTGAGATACACGGTATGAAATGGGGTACAAGGTTCGATTCCCTTCCTGAACACTATCAACCTATTCTGATTTACTTAAGGGTATGCAAGATTAACATGCATAATCTCTGTAGGACTAGTTGAGGTGCGAGCAAATTTGACTAGACCACCACGTCATAAAAAGGATGTGAGAAACATGGTCTCTTAACACAAACATGCCTTTATTTTCCCGACAAAACTAAAATAAAGTGAAACAAACTATCTAGAATATAGTTACATCACTTATATATAAATTATTAAATTGTTTTTAAGTGTGCTTAGTTGTGTAAATAAATCCGGTAGGATCTACCAAGGGTAATTTACAAGAAATCCCCATTTGACACCCCTTACTTTCAAGTTTTTAACTTGGACACCTAACTTAAAAATAAATAAAAACCAAGGTTGTTTATCCTTCACAAGAGTCATAGCCACAATGTGGTCAAGGGCATCAACTCCACTTTAACTTTTGGTTGTTTAAATCATATAGTCTTTTCTAAAGAAAAGGCCAGGTTATTAATTTTCATAACCCATAACCAATAATCCAAGTCTTTAAAATCGATCCATGTAATTATAAATTCTCATGTCCTTTTCTAACCCAACACAAATGTCATGCTTTATATCGATTAGGTATGTAGAATGTCTAAGCCTACTCTATCATCTCTCACACTACCTTTACTTATCTTCAAATCTGGATCTAAATTGATATGTTTATTCGTCACTTTCTTCTATCGAAACAAACATCTAAGTATGCTCATATATAATAATTAGTACTTTTAAAACGACATAAAAGTATTAATTTGTAAAATTACATATCAATCTTTTAAGTATTTGTGTGTTATTTTTATTTATTTATACTCAAAATAATTATTATATACTTTATCATTTTGCAATCAACTTTTCTCTTACGCCTATTAAAAAAATAAAACTTATGATATAATTATAATTTAGGATGTTCATTCAGTTACTTCAATCAAATCACTATTAGATTAAATTTTGATAGTAAAATTTAATGAGGTATGTATAGAGAAGATTTGATATATATTCATTGATTTTGCACATATTTCCATCTAGCTCATATCAAAGATAAGATCAAAAAGAAGAAATGGACATGCTATTTAAATGAACCAACAAAATCTCAGTAATTGTTGAGTTAATATTTTCTTGTTTGTCATTACCTTTCGAGTCTTCAAACAAACTCGGTTCCCTGATCTCGGACACGGAACATTTTATAGTCGCAACTAATTTTTCGTCACTAACGTCGATTACTAGTGACGACAATTATGTCGTTGCTAAAAAATTCGTCCCTAAAATAATAATAGAGAAAAAAAATTAATTCTCAAATTTCATGAAAATTACTCCAATTTAGATTATGAGACTAAATTCCAATTAAGTCAGTAAAAAACAAGGTTAGGATTATTAGCTGCTTAAGTTGGCCAAGTGTAAAACTTTTTTATAGTAAATGAGTCAACGGGCCGAGTTCTCTAACCCGATTTTAATTTTACAAACTTGAAATCTATTTATTATGGTTTGTTATAACAGTGTGAATACCATTGGTTAAAATGATCTACCACCTACTTTATCTAACATCTCATTTTCAGATTATTTGAAATCTCACGCAAGTGTAATTGAATAGACAATCTCGCGGGGTAACTAACCGACCAACACAGTGAAATTATTTTAGAAACAAATAATATCATTAATATCAATTTTAGAAGATAAAAGGACTCCTTAAATAATTGAGTTTTCAGATCAAACTTGCAATAAAATCTTAATAACGACAAAACTAAAGAAATCCAAAACCAAACAATATATCAAAATAACAAAAGATATAATCAATTAAATAAATGAAAAAATACTAGTAAAAAAAATACAAGCAACAAAACTAACTACCACATATACAAAAATATTTTTCTAAAAAAACGAAGCCAATATTTGTACAAATTCATTGTGTACAATGTACCTAACAACAACACGAGCCCATAAAACTAACCGCTTGACCCATAACCCTATATCCACAAGCCCAAATCATTAGACAACCAATCCAAGTCATTATAAATTCTCGGATCCAATTTTAATCCAAAGAAAATCTATTCTTAAACTCTATCGAGGAATGTCGACGCCTACCATATAATCTCTCAGGCTACCTTTATTTATTTTCAAACCTGGATCTGAATGGGTATGTTTATTTAGTCATTTTCTTATGTCAAAACACACACTTCTAAGTATGCTCAAATATATATATATATATATATATATATATATATATATATACCTGGGGAAGGGATCTAGAATATATTTCCTCGAAAAAGTATCTGGTTTAGGGAATCAGAATCTATATATATTTTTTTTTTGTGTAATTTTAGGATGGAGGCGATTTCAAAGGGTTTATTAAGAATTTTTTCTAATATTTTTATTGGTCATTTTTATCACCTGGAAAGGACCACTGTCTTAGATCTGGCATGTATATAATAATTAGTAATTTTAAAGTGAAAGAACAATATTAATTTGGCTAAGTATGTATTCATCTTTTAAGTATTTGTGTTTATTTTTTTGTAATTTTTCACCGATTAATTATTGTATACTTTAACAGACAGTTCGTAATTATACTTTCTTGTGCATCTATTTAAAAATAAAGTATATGATATGATTTGAGTTTAGGTTTTTCATTTTGTTATAACAATCAAACCATTATTAAATGTAGTCTTGAGAGGAAATTTATAACGTATGTAAGGAAAATATTTGATATATATATTCATGGTTCTTGCGCACAGGTAGATATAACTCATGTCAAGGATAAGAATTAGATCGATGGACATGCCATTTCAGTCAACCAGCAAATTTCATTAATTTTTAATGGTAAGATTTTCTTTTTCGTGTAAATTAAAATACCTTAATGTTGTCGTATTTAAATGAATGTGGGAGTAGAGTGTTTTTTTCCATTTCTTGTGTAATTGGATGCGAAACTAATAGACTAATATTGTTAAATGCAACACAATGCATAAGCAATCTAGTTCTCATTTTATAATTTTTTTCACCACACATTATAATGGTGGAAGCCAGAGATGTAATTAATTGAAGTATGTTTCTTTTTTTGAATATTATAGGGCCCTATAGTGCAATTTTTTGATATTACATGTCTATAAGTTTTTATGCTTTGCCCCTCATGTCTATAAGTTTTTATGCTTTGCCCCACATGTTTATATAAGTAGGAAATTTAGATAGTCTTTTTAAGTTCTCTTAACTATATACAGTAATAGAAGTTATTGCAAAGGTGTCCTAACATACTTTGAGGAACTGATGTGAGGAAAACAGAACAAAATCTTTTAATTGTCAAGGGAGAAAGAACATAAAAAAAAATGCAAATACTTAGTCTGAATTTGTGCTTTATTATTCTTCAAGTTAATCTAAATCCCTGTATAAAATGAGTGGCAACTCCTTAATACGAGTGGTTCTAGTATAATGATCATTGAATCTTAACAAGTTAATCTGAATCTGTGATTTCTTCTATTATTCACTTTACCAACTGTTTAATTGTATTTGTGTATTATATTATAAATAAATCCTTTAATGATCATAAATATGTCATTTTTCTCTTTCTTATTCTTCTATTTCTCTCATCTAGGTTAGATTTTCAGATCTCAAAATAACTTCTTCAAACTAAGATGTCGCCGCCACATCCATTCATTCTATTGTATCACCACCACTTCGCTACCATTTCATATCTTCCATTAAAAAAATTCATCACTTTCTTTTCTAGTAATCAAACTTCTATTCTCATTTAATTAGCAGACAAATTCTTCCAAGTAAGCAACTATCATCTTAATTTTTTCTTGTCGGTCATTCTTCTTCTTTAATCTGGTTAATATGTTCTCTTTCTTCTTTTCAATTCGATTGGAAACTAATCATTAATCATTCTTTTTCTCTAAGTCTGTGTCTTTTTTTTAATGTCATAATCTTCCTCGACTTTTTCTAATATCAGTAATTTTTTTTTACAAAAACTATCTCGAGTTGTGCTCAAGTTTGTCTTGATCTAGGGTTTGGTACTTTGTTCATATCTTTTGATTTTCTAGACCAAATTGAGTCTTTTTTTCAATTTGCATCATTTTCATAGCTCTATTAACTATGAAAATGTCTCCTAAAAGAAGGAAGAAACATGTTATAATTCTATTTGATAAGGTTGAAAGTGGCATACTAGGAATGCTTCTTCTACTCCTAGAATTTTCTTGTGTCCAGAAGTTGAAAGAATGTGATGTTGCTGTTTTCTATTTAGTGAACCAGTGGAAGTTTAAGGTACTATTATATCTTATATGTGGACACATGAAAATTCTAGAAATCCAAAGCTTTATAGTGTTTTTCAGATTTCAAAAGAAGAGGATGCTAACCTTTTCTATAGTCTTATAAAGGTAAACCACATCATTATCTATTAAGACCTTACTTAATTGAATAATGTGACTAGTAAGATTAATTTTCCTATTGTTCAATGTAGGACGATGTGACTTAAAGTGATCAAGTCAGGTGTGCTTAAGATAGTTGGTCATGTCATTTCATTAAGAAATCAACTTTCACTAGTCTCCATGGTAAGGTTTATATGAGGTTTTATCAATAATTATCTAAGCCTGTAAACATACTAATTATTCGTTATCATGTGTATGTATTAATAGGTGAGAGAATTTAATGGAGATAATAGACATAATTTTATCTTTATCTTCTCTTAAGCTGATCGTAGAAGAATCCAGGGGCAGCTTAAAAACCACCATACTTTCCTTATGAAGCGAAAAAAGTGATTTTAATTTTTTCTTCCATGATTAGCTTTTACTATACTTGGTTTTTGTATATAGTTGGGTCTCCATTATTTAAATAAAATTATGAATTTGTTTGTAATATTTGTCATGATTCATTAACAAAGTTGATATTATTTGTAAAAAACCATATATTGATTCAAGCTCTTTAGCATTTAATTCTAGTTTTTTCCTTTAGTTAATACTTTATGCATAATCTGAGATTTTAAAGTTGTATAAGATACAAACTGCAAAAATTGGCATGAGTACATAGCATATACACTACACATCATTATGATATCAAAAGGATGAAACTATACATGAGATCCTATGAGTGTTAATGTTTATAGATATGGAAAATAATGTCAAGTCTAGAAGCTTTAAATGGTGAACAATGCGTTGAACTCTCATTCATGATGAGTCTTTAGGTTCAAAGCCAATGTATACCTTTAGAATTTTGACTATGCATTTATGTGTATAGGGAGGAATTTGTATTTCCATTCACAGTAAGTTGCAACAATTAGTATTGTGGATAATTAAAAAAATTGGCAACGTATGACTGTCTTGTGAAAATCATTTATGTGTTGAAAATACATTTTTATTTAATCATTATTTAAGTGGCTTTCATCCTCCTAATTTTCATGAATCATGCCGCAATTAATATCAATATGGCCTAAAGAGGACTCTTCTAATCCTTCTCAGTCGATAGTTCTAGTTATTTTCATTAGAAAACTCTCTGACTCAGTTGAATACCCATACCACAATAAGCAGCTACTATTACCTTAAATAACATCTGAATTGGTGTAAGATATTCAAGAACAATTTTTTAAACATCCTGTCTTACATTAATTTAGGATCATATTTAGCTTAAACTCAAACGACAACATATCATGCAATTTTATCACCAAAACAATTGTTCGTAGTATGAATGAAACATTAGCTCTAGTGGAATATCAAACCTGTTATGAGGAAATTTGCGAATTTTATTGCTCATTATGGAAGCGTAATGATTTATCGTTCTCATCAACGAATGAGTGAATTGCAGATAATTTAGTTAGGAAAACGGGCTCAATTATCTCCATTGATTTAAAAACTATCGACCATCAATCTTAACTTTCTTAGTCAACGGTTTACTAGATAGAACTAGAGTCGGTTGATTGTAACTATATTTTGTAACTCCTTTAATTTCAATGCAAGTTAAATAATAATGAAAACCTTAGTGTGGAATTATCAAGGATTGAATATCCCGATAATAACTTAACATTTGAGATACACGGTATGAAATGGGGTACAAGGTTCGATTCCCTTCCTGAACACTATCAACCTATTCTGATTTACTTAAGGGTATGCAAGATTAACATGCATAATCTCTGTAGGACTAGTTGAGGTGCGAGCAAATTTGACTAGACCACCACGTCATAAAAAGGATGTGAGAAACATGGTCTCTTAACACAAACATGCCTTTATTTTCCCGACAAAACTAAAATAAAGTGAAACAAACTATCTAGAATATAGTTACATCACTTATATATAAATTATTAAATTGTTTTTAAGTGTGCTTAGTTGTGTAAATAAATCCGGTAGGATCTACCAACGGTAATTTACAAGAAATCCCCATTTGACCCCCTTACTTTCAAGTTTTTAACTTGGACACCTAACTTAAAAATAAATAAAAACCAAGGTTGTTTATCCTTCACAAGAGTCATAGCCACAATGTGGTCAAGGGCATCAACTCCACTTTAACTTTTGGTTGTTTAAATCATATAGTCTTTTCTAAAGAAAAGGCCAGGTTATTAATTTTCATAACCCATAACCAATAATCCAAGTCTTTAAAACCGATTCATGTAATTATAAATTCTCATGTCCTTTTCTAACCCAACACAAATGTCATGCTTTATATCGATTAGGTATGTAGAATGTCGAAGCCTACTCTATCATCTCTCACACTACCTTTACTTATCTTCAAATCTGGATCTAAATTGATATGTTTATTCGTCACTTTCTTCTATCGAAACAAACATCTAAGTATGCTCATATATAATAATTAGTACTTTTAAAACGACATAAAAGTATTAATTTGTAAAATTACATATCAATCTTTTAAGTATTTGTGTGTTATTTTTATTTATTTATACTCAAAATAATTATTATATACTTTATCATTTTGCAATCAACTTTTCTCTTACGCCTATTAAAAAAATAAAACTTATGATATAATTATAATTTAGGATGTTCATTCAGTTACTTCAATCAAATCACTATTAGATTAAATTTTGATAGTAAAATTTAATGAGGTATGTATAGAGAAGCTTTGATATATATTCATTGATTTTGCACATATTTCCATCTAGCTCATATCAAAGATAAGATCAAAAAAAAGAAATGGACATGCTATTTAAATGAACCAACAAAATCTCAGTAATTGTTGAGTTAATATTTTCTTGTTTGTCATTACCTTTTGAGTCTTCAAACAAACTCGGTTCCCTGATCTCGGACACGGAACATTTTATAGTCGCAACTAATTTTTCGTCACTAACGTCGATTACTAGTGACGACAATTATGTCGTTGCTAAAAAATTCGTCCCTAAAATAATAATAGAGAAAAAAAATTAATTCTCAAATTTCATGAAAATTACTCCAATTTAGATTATGAGACTAAATTCCAATTAAGTCAGTAAAAAACAAGATTAGGATTATTAGCTGCTTAAGTTGGCCAAGTGTAAAACTTTTTTATAGTAAATGAGTCAACGGGCCGAGTTCTCTAACCCGATTTTAATTTTACAAACTTGAAATCTATTTATTATGGTTTGTTATAATACCATTGGTTAAAATGATCTACCACCTACTTTATCTAACATCTCATTTTCAGATTATTTGAAATCTCACGCAAGTGTAATTGAATAGACAATCTCGCGGGGTAACTAACCGACCAACACAGTGAAATTATTTTAGAAACAAATAATATCATTAATATCAATCTTAGAAGATAAAAGGACTCCTTAAATAATTGAGTTTTCAGATCAAACTTGCAATAAAATCTTAATAACGACAAAACTAAAGAAATCCAAAACCAAACAATATATCAAAATAACAAAAGATATAATCAATTAAATAAATGAAAAAATATTAGTAAAAAAAATACAAGCAACAAAACTAACTACCACACATACAAAAATATTTTTCTAAAAAAACCAAGCCAATATTTGTACAAATTCATTGTGTACAATGTACCTAACAACAACACGAGCCCATAAAACTAACCGCTTGACCCATAACCCTATATCCACAAGCCCAAATCATTAGACAACCAATCCAAGTCATTATAAATTCTCGGATCCAATTTTAATCCAAAGAAAATCTATTCTTAAACTCTATCGAGGAATGTCGACGCCTACCATATAATCTCTCAGGCTACCTTTATTTATTTTCAAACCTGGATCTGAATGGGTATGTTTATTTAGTCATTTTCTTATGTCAAAACACACACTTCTAAGTATGCTCAAATATATATATATATATATATATATATATATATATATATATACCTGGGGAAGGGATCTAGAATATATTTCCTCGAAAAAGTATCTGGTTTAGGGAATCAGAATCAGAATATTTTTTTTTTGTGTAATTTTAGGATGGAGGCGATTTCAAAGGGTTTATTAAGAATTTTTTCTAATATTTTTATTGGTCATTTTTATCACCTGGAAAGGACCACTGTCTTAGATCTGGCATGTATATAATAATTAGTAATTTTAAAGTGAAAGAACAATATTAATTTGGCTAAGTATGTATTCATCTTTTAAGTATTTGTGTTTATTTTTGTGTAATTTTTCACCGAGTAATTATTGTATACTTTAACAGACAGTTCGTAATTATACTTTCTTGTGCATCTATTTAAAAATAAAGTATATGATATGATTTGAATTTAGGTTTTTCATTTTGTTATAACAATCAAATCATTATTAAATGTAGTCTTGAGAGGAAATTTATAACGTATGTAAGGAAAATATTTGATATATATATTCATGGTTCTTGCGCACAGGTAGATATAACTCATGTCAAGGATAAGAATTAGATCGATGGACATGCCATTTCAGTCAACCAGCAAATTTCATTAATTTTTAATGGTACGATTTTCTTTTTCGTGTAAATTAAAATACCTTAATGTTGTCGTATTTAAATGAATGTGGGAGTAGAGTGTTTTTTTCCATTTCTTGTGTAATTGGATGCGAAACTAATAGACTAATATTGTTAAATGCAACACAATGCATAAGCAATCTAGTTCTCATTTTATAATTTTTTTCACCACACATTATAATGGTGGAAGCCAGAGATGTAATTAATTGAAGTATGTTTCTTTTTTTGAATATTATAGGGCCCTATAGTGCAATTTTTTGATATTACATGTCTATAAGTTTTTATGCTTTGCCCCTCATGTCTATAAGTTTTTATGCTTTGCCCCACATGTTTATATAAGTAGGAAATTTAGATAGTCTTTTTAAGTTCTCTTAACTATATACAGTAATAGAAGTTATTGCAAAGGTGTCCTAACATACTTTGAGGAACTGATGTGAGGAAAACAGAACAAAATCTTTTAATTGTCAAGGGAGAAAGAACATAAAAAAAAATGCAAATACTTAGTCTGAATTTGTGCTTTATTATTCTTCAAGTTAATCTAAATCCCTGTATAAAATGAGTGGCAACTCCTTAATACGAGTGGTTCTAGCATAATGATCATTGAATCTTAACAAGTTAATCTGAATCTGTGATTTCTTCTATTATTCACTTTACCAACTGTTTAATTGTATTTGTGTATTATATTATAAATAAATCCTTTAATGATCATAAATATGTCATTTTTCTCTTTCTTATTCTTCTATTTCTCTCATCTAGGTTAGATTTTCAGATCTCAAAATAACTTCTTCAAACTAAGATGTCGCCGCCACATCCATTCATTCTATTGTATCACCACCACTTCGCTACCATTTCATATCTTCCATTAAAAAAATTCATCACTTTCTTTTTTAGTAATCAAACTTCTATTCTCATTTAATTAGCAGACAAATTCTTCCAAGTAAGCAACTATCATCTTAATTTTTTCTTGTCGGTCATTCTTCTTCTTTAATCTGGTTAATATGTTCTCTTTCTTCTTTTCAATTCGATTGGAAACTAATCATTAATCATTCTTTTTCTCTAAGTCTGTGTCTTTTTTTTAATGTCATAATCTTCCTCGACTTTTTCTAATATCAGTAATTTTTTTTTTGCAAAAACTATCTCGAGTTGTGCTCAAGTTTGTCTTGATCTAGGGTTTGGTACTTTGTTCATATCTTTTGATTTTCTAGACCAAATTGAGTCTTTTTTTCAATTTGCATCATTTTCATAGCTCTATTAACTATGAAAATGTCTCCTAAAAGAAGGAAGAAACATGTTATAATTCCATTTGATAAGGTTGAAAGTGGCATACTAGGAATGCTTCTTCTACTCCTAGAATTTTCTTGTGTCCAGAAGTTGAAAGAATGTGATGTTGCTGTTTTCTATTTAGTGAACCAGTGGAAGTTTAAGGTACTATTATATCTTATATGTGGACACATGAAAATTCTAGAAATCCAAAGCTTTATAGTGTTTTTCAGATTTCAAAAGAAGAGGATGCTAACCTTTTCTATAGTCTTATAAAGGTAAACCACATCATTATCTATTAAGACCTTACTTAATTGAATAATGTGACTAGTAAGATTAATTTTCCTATTGTTCAATGTAGGACGATGTGACTTAAAGTGATCAAGTCAGGTGTGCTTAAGATAGTTGGTCATGTCATTTCATTAAGAAATCAACTTTCACTAGTCTCCATGGTAAGGTTTATATGAGGTTTTATCAATAATTATCTAAGCCTGTAAACATACTAATTATTCGTTATCATGTGTATGTATTAATAGGTGAGAGAATTTAATGGAGATAATAGACATAATTTTATCTTTATCTTCTCTTAAGCTGATCGTAGAAGAATCCAGGGGCAGCTTAAAAACCACCATACTTTCCTTATGAAGCGAAAAAAGTGATTTTAATTTTTTCTTCCATGATTAGCTTTTACTATACTTGGTTTTTGTATATAGTTGGGTCTCCATTATTTAAATAAAATTATGAATTTGTTTGTAATATTTGTCATGATTCATTAACAAAGTTGATATTATTTGTAAAAAACCATATATTGATTCAAGCTCTTTAGCATTTAATTCTAGTTTTTTCCTTTAGTTAATACTTTATGCATAATTTGAGATTTTAAAGTTGTATAAGATACAAACTGCCAAAATTGGCATGAGTACATAGCATATACACTACACATCATTATGATATCAAAAGGATGAAACTATACATGAGATCCTATGAGTGTTAATGTTTATAGATATGGAAAATAATGTCAAGTCTAGAAGCTTTAAATGGTGAACAATGCGTTGAACTCTCATTCATGATGAGTCTTTAGGTTCAAAGCCAATGTATACCTTTAGAATTTTGACTATGCATTTATGTGTATAGGGAGGAATTTGTATTTCCATTCACAGTAAGTTGCAACAATTAGTATTGTGGATAATTAAAAAAATTGGCAACGTATGACTGTCTTGTGAAAATCATTTATGTGTTGAAAATATATTTTTATTTAATCATTATTTAAGTAGCTTTCATCCTCCTAATTTTCATGAATCATGCCGCAATTAATATCAATATGGCATAAAGAGGACTCTTCTAATCCTTCTCAGTCGATAGTTCTAGTTATTTTCATTAGAAAACTCTCTGACTCAGTTGAATACCCATACCACAATAAGCAGCTACTATTACCTTAAATAACATCTGAATTGGTGTAAGATATTCAAGAACAATTTTTTAAACATCCTGTCTTACATTAATTTAGGATCATATTTAGCTTAAACTCAAACGACAACATATCATGCAATTTTATCACCAAAACAATTGTTCGTAGTATGAATGAAACATTAGCTCTAGTGGAATATCAAACCTGTTATGAGGAAATTTGCGAATTTTATTGCTCATTATGGAAGCGTAATGATTTATCGTGCTCATCAACGAATGAGTGAATTGCAGATAATTTAGTTAGGAAAACGGGCTCAATTATCTCCATTGATTTAAAAACTATCGACCATCACTCTTAACTTTCTTAGTCAAGGGTTTACTAGATAGAACTAGAGTCGGTTGATTGTAACTATATTTTGTAACTCCTTTAATTTCAATGCAAGTTAAATAATAATGAAAACCTTAGTGTGGAATTATCAAGGATTGAATATCCCGATAATAAATTAACATTTGAGATACACGGTATGAAATGGGGTACAAGGTTCGATTCCCTTCCTGAACACTATCAACCTATTCTGATTTACTTAAGGGTATGCAAGATTAACATGCATAATCTCTGTAGGACTAGTTGAGGTGCGAGCAAATTTGACTAGACCACCACGTCATAAAAAGGATGTGAGAAACATGGTCTCTTAACACAAACATGCCTTTATTTTCCCGACAAAACTAAAATAAAGTGAAACAAACTATCTAGAATATTGTTACATCACTTATATATAAATTATTAAATTGTTTTTAAGTGTGCTTAGTTGTGTAAATAAATCCGGTAGGATCTACCAAGGGTAATTTACAAGAAATCCCCATTTGACACCCCTTACTTTCAAGTTTTTAACTTGGACACCTAACTTAAAAATAAATAAAAACCAAGGTTGTTTATCCTTCACAAGAGTCATAGCCACAATGTGGTCAAGGGCATCAACTCCACTTTAACTTTTGGTTGTTTAAATCATATAGTCTTTTCTAAAGAAAAGGCCAGGTTATTAATTTTCATAACCCATAACCAATAATCCAAGTCTTTAAAACCGATCCATGTAATTATAAATTCTCATGTCCTTTTCTAACCCAACACAAATGTCATGCTTTATATCGATTAGGTATGTAGAATGTCGAAGCCTACTCTATCATCTCTCACACTATCTTTACTTATCTTCAAATCTGGATCTAAATTGATATGTTTATTCGTCACTTTCTTCTATCGAAACAAACATCTAAGTATGCTCATATATAATAATTAGTACTTTTAAAACGACATAAAAGTATTAATTTGTAAAATTACATATCAATCTTTTAAGTATTTGTGTGTTATTTTTATTTATTTATACTCAAAATAATTATTATATACTTTATCATTTTGCAATCAACTTTTCTCTTACGCCTATTGAAAAAATAAAACTTATGATATAATTATAATTTAGGATGTTCATTCAGTTACTTCAATCAAATCACTATTAGATTAAATTTTGATAGTAAAATTTAATGAGGTATGTATAGAGAAGATTTGATATATATTCATTGATTTTGCACATATTTCCATCTAGCTCATATCAAAGATAAGATCAAAAAAAAGAAATGGACATGCTATTTAAATGAACCAACAAAATCTCAGTAATTGTTGAGTTAATATTTTCTTGTTTGTCATTACCTTTTGAGTCTTCAAACAAACTCGGTTCCCTGATCACGGACACGGAACATTTTATAGTCGCAACTAATTTTTCGTCACTAACGTCGATTACTAGTGACGACAATTATGTCGTTGCTAAAAAATTCGTCCCTAAAATAATAATAGAGAAAAAAAATTAATTCTCAAATTTCATGAAAATTACTCCAATATAGATTATGAGACTAAATTCCAATTAAGTCAGTAAAAAACAAGATTAGGATTATTAGCTGCTTAAGTTGGCCAAGTGTAAAACTTTTTTATAGTAAATGAGTCCACGGGCAGAGTTCTCTAACCCGATTTTAATTTTACAAACTTGAAATCTATTTATTATGGTTTGTTATAACAGTGTGAATACCATTGGTTAAAATGATCTACCACCTACTTTATCTAACATCTCATTTTCAGATTATTTGAAATCTCACGCAAGTGTAATTGAATAGACAATCTCGCGGGGTAACTAACCGACCAACACAGTGAAATTATTTTAGAAACAAATAATATCATTAATATCAATTTTAGAAGATAAAAGGACTCCTTAAATAATTGAGTTTTCAGATCAAACTTGCAATAAAATCTTAATAACGACAAAACTAAAGAAATCCAAAACCAAACAATATATCAAAATAACAAAAGATATAATCAATTAAATAAATGAAAAAATACTAGTAAAAAAAATACAAGCAACAAAACTAACTACCACACATACAAAAATATTTTTCTAAAAAAACGAAGCCAATATTTGTACAAATTCATTGTGTACAATGTACCTAACAACAACACGAGCCCATAAAACTAACCGCTTGACCCATAACCCTATATCCACAAGCCCAAATCATTAGACAACCAATCCAAGTCATTATAAATTCTCGGATCCAATTTTAATCCAAAGAAAATCTATTCTTAAACTCTATCGAGGAATGTCGACGCCTACCATATAATCTCTCAGGCTACCTTTATTTATTTTCAAACCTGGATCTGAATGGGTATGTTTATTTAGTCATTTTCTTATGTCAAAACACACACTTCTAAGTATGCTCAAATATATATATATATATATATATATATATATATAGATATATATATATACCTGGGGAAGGGATCTAGAATATATTTCCTCTAAAAAGTATATGGTTTAGGGAATCAGAATCAGAATATTTTTTTTTTTGTGTAATTTTAGGATGGAGGCGATTTCAAAGGGTTTATTAAGAATTTTTTCTAATATTTTTATTGGTCATTTTTATCACCTGGAAAGGACCACTGACTTAGATCTGGCATGTATATAATAATTAGTAATTTTAAAGTGAAAGAACAATATTAATTTGGCTAAGTATGTATTCATCTTTTAAGTATTTGTGTTTATTTTTGTGTAATTTTTCACCGATTAATTATTGTATACTTTAACAGACAGTTAGTAATTATACTTTCTTGTGCATCTATTTAAAAATAAAGTATATGATATGATTTGAATTTAGGTTTTTCATTTTGTTATAACAATCAAATCATTATTAAATGTAGTCTTGAGAGGAAATTTATAACGTATGTAAGGAAAATATTTGATATATATATTCATGGTTCTTGCGCACAGGTAGATATAACTCATGTCAAGGATAAGAATTACATCGATGGACATGCCATTTCAGTCAACCAGCAAATTTCATTAATTTTTAATGGTACGATTTTCTTTTTCGTGTAAATTAAAATACCTTAATGTTGTCGTATTTAAATGAATGTGGGAGTAGAGTGTTTTTTTCCATTTCTTGTGTAATTGGATGCGAAACTAATAGACTAATATTGTTAAATGCAACACAATGCATAAGCAATCTAGTTCTCATTTTATAATTTTTTTTACCACACATTATAATGGTGGAAGCCAGAGATGTAATTAATTGAAGTATGTTTCTTTTTTTGAATATTATAGGGCCCTATAGTGCAATTTTTTGATATTACATGTCTATAAGTTTTTATGCTTTGCCCCTCATGTCTATAAGTTTTTATGCTTTGCCCCACATGTTTATATAAGTAGGAAATTTAGATAGTCTTTTTAAGTTCTCTTAACTATATACAGTAATAGAAGTTATTGCAAAGGTGTCCTAACATACTTTGAGGAACTGATGTGAGGAAAACAGAACAAAATCTTATAATTGTCAAGGGAGAAAGAACATAAAAAAAATGCAAATACTTAGTCTGAATTTGTGCTTTATTATTCTTCAAGTTAATCTAAATCCCTGTATAAAATGAGTGGCAACTCCTTAATACGAGTGGTTCTAGTATAATGATCATTGAATCTTAACAAGTTAATCTGAATCTGTGATTTCTTCTATTATTCACTTTACCAACTGTTTAATTGTATTTGTGTATTATATTATAAATAAATCCTTTAATGATCATAAATATGTCATTTTTCTCTTTCTTATTCTTCTATTTCTCTCATCTAGGTTAGATTTTCAGATCTCAAAATAACTTCTTCAAACTAAGATGTCGCCGCCACATCCATTCATTCTATTGTATCACCACCACTTCGCTACCATTTCATATCTTCCATTAAAAAAATTCATCACTTTCTTTTTTAGTAATCAAACTTCTATTCTCATTTAATTAGCAGACAAATTCTTCCAAGTAAGCAACTATCATCTTAATTTTTTCTTGTCGGTCATTCTTCTTCTTTAATCTGGTTAATATGTTCTCTTTCTTCTTTTCAATTCGATTGGAAACTAATCATTAATCATTCTTTTTCTCTAAGTCTGTGTCTTTTTTTTAATGTCATAATCTTCCTCGACTTTTTCTAATATCAGTAATTTTTTTTTGCAAAAACTATCTCGAGTTGTGCTCAAGTTTGTCTTGATCTAGGGTTTGGTACTTTGTTCATATCTTTTGATTTTCTAGACCAAATTGAGTCTTTTTTTCAATTTGCATCATTTTCATAGCTCTATTAACTATGAAAATGTCTCCTAAAAGAAGGAAGAAACATGTTATAATTCCATTTGATAAGGTTGAAAGTGGCATACTAGGAATGCTTCTTCTACTCCTAGAATTTTCTTGTGTCCAGAAGTTGAAAGAATGTGATGTTGCTGTTTTCTATTTAGTGAACCAGTGGAAGTTTAAGGTACTATTATATCTTATATGTGGACACATGAAAATTCTAGATATCCAAAGCTTTATAGTGTTTTTCAGATTTCAAAAGAAGAGGATGCTAACCTTTTCTATAGTCTTATAAAGGTAAACCACATCATTATCTATTAAGACCTTACTTAATTGAATAATGTGACTAGTAAGATTAATTTTCCTATTGTTCAATGTAGGACGATGTGACTTAAAGTGATCAAGTCAGGTGTGCTTAAGATAGTTGGTCATGTCATTTCATTAAGAAATCAACTTTCACTAGTCTCCATGGTAAGGTTTATATGAGGTTTTATCAATAATTATCTAAGCCTGTAAACATACTAATTATTCGTTATCATGTGTATGTATTAATAGGTGAGAGAATTTAATGGAGATAATAGACATAATTTTATCTTTATCTTCTCTTAAGCTGATCGTAGAAGAATCCAGGGGCAGCTTAAAAACCACCATACTTTCCTTATGAAGCGAAAAAAGTGATTTTAATTTTTTCTTCCATGATTAGCTTTTACTATACTTGGTTTTTGTATATAGTTGGGTCTCCATTATTTAAATAAAATTATGAATTTGTTTGTAATATTTGTCATGATTCATTAACAAAGTTGATATTATTTGTAAAAAACCATATATTGATTCAAGCTCTTTAGCATTTAATTCTAGTTTTTTCCTTTAGTTAATACTTTATGCATAATTTGAGATTTTAAAGTTGTATAAGATACAAACTGCAAAAATTGGCATGAGTACATAGCATATACACTACACATCATTATGATATCAAAAGGATGAAACTATACATGAGATCCTATGAGTGTTAATGTTTATAGATATGGAAAATAATGTCAAGTCTAGAAGCTTTAAATGGTGAACAATGCGTTGAACTCTCATTCATGATGAGTCTTTAGGTTCAAAGCCAATGTATACCTTTAGAATTTTGACTATGCATTTATGTGTATAGGGAGGAATTTGTATTTCCATTCACAGTAAGTTGCAACAATTAGTATTGTGGATAATTAAAAAAATTGGCAACGTATGACTGTCTTGTGAAAATCATTTATGTGTTCAAAATACATTTTTATTTAATCATTATTTAAGTGGCTTTCGTCCTCCTAATTTTCATGAATCATGCCGCAATTAATATCAATATGGCATAAAGAGGACTCTTCTAATCCTTCTCAGTCGATAGTTCTAGTTATTTTCATTAGAAAACTCTCTGACTCAGTTGAATACCCATACCACAATAAGCAGCTACTATTACCTTAAATAACATCTGAATTGGTGTAAGATATTCAAGAACAATTTTTTAAACATCCTGTCTTACATTAATTTAGGATCATATTTAGCTTAAACTCAAACGACAACATATCATGCAATTTTATCACCAAAACAATTGTTCGTAGTATGAATGAAACATTAGCTCTAGTGGAATATCAAACCTGTTATGAGGAAATTTGCGAATTTTATTGCTCATTATGGAAGCGTAATGATTTATCGTGCTCATCAACGAATGAGTGAATTGCAGATAATTTAGTTAGGAAAACGGGCTCAATTATCTCCATTGATTTAAAAACTATCGACCATCACTCTTAACTTTCTTAGTCAAGGGTTTACTAGATAGAACTAGAGTCGGTTGATTGTAACTATATTTTGTAACTCCTTTAATTTCAATGCAAGTTAAATAATAATGAAAACCTTAGTGTGGAATTATCAAGGATTGAATATCCCGATAATATATTAACATTTGAGATACACGGTATGAAATGGGGTACAAGGTTCGATTCCCTTCCTGAACACTATCAACCTATTCTGATTTACTTAAGGGTATGCAAGATTAACATGCATAATCTCTGTAGGACTAGTTGAGGTGCGAGCAAATTTGACTAGACCACCACGTCATAAAAAGGATGTGAGAAACATGGTCTCTTAACACAAACATGCCTTTATTTTCCCGACAAAACTAAAATAAAGTGAAACAAACTATCTAGAATATAGTTACATCACTTATATATAAATTATTAAATTGTTTTTAAGTGTGCTTAGTTGTGTAAATAAATCTGGTAGGATCTACCAACGGTAATTTACAAGAAATCCCCATTTGACACCCCTTACTTTCAAGTTTTTAACTTGGACACCTAACTTAAAAATAAATAAAAACCAAGGTTGTTTATCCTTCACAAGAGTCATAGCCACAATGTGGTCAAGGGCATCAACTACACTTTAACTTTTGGTTGTTTAAATCATATAGTCTTTTCTAAAGAAAAGGCCAGGTTATTAATTTTCATAACACATAACCAATAATCCAAGTCTTTAAAACCGATCCATGTAATTATAAATTCTCATGTCCTTTTCTAACCCAACACAAATGTCATGCTTTATATCGATTAGGTATGTAGAATGTCGAAGCCTACTCTATCATCTCTCACACTACCTTTACTTATCTTCAAATCTGGATCTAAATTGATATGTTTATTCGTCACTTTCTTCTATCGAAACAAACATCTAAGTATGCTCATATATAATAATTAGTACTTTTAAAACGACATAAAAGTATTAATTTGTAAAATTACATATCAATCTTTTAAGTATTTGTGTGTTATTTTTATTTATTTATACTCAAAATAATTATTATATACTTTATCATTTTGCAATCAACTTTTCTCTTACGCCTATTAAAAAAATAAAACTTATGATATAATTATAATTTAGGATGTTCATTCAGTTACTTCAATCAAATCACTATTAGATTAAATTTTGATAGTAAAATTTAATGAGGTATGTATAGAGAAGATTTGATATATATTCATTGATTTTGCACATATTTCCATCTAGCTCATATCAAAGATAAGATCAAAAAAAAGAAATGGACATGCTATTTAAATGAACCAACAAAATCTCAGTAATTGTTGAGTTAATATTTTCTTGTTTGTCATTACCTTTTGAGTCTTCAAACAAACTCGGTTCCCTGATCTCGGACACGGAACATTTTATAGTCGCAACTAATTTTTCGTCACTAACGTCGATTACTAGTGACGACAATTATGTCGTTGCTAAAAAATTCGTCCCTAAAATAATAATAGAGAAAAAAAATTAATTCTCAAATTTCATGAAAATTACTCCAATTTAGATTATGAGACTAAATTCCAATTAAGTCAGTAAAAAACAAGATTAGGATTATTAGCTGCTTAAGTTGGCCAAGTGTAAAACTTTTTTATAGTAAATGAGTCAACGGGCCGAGTTCTCTAACCCGATTTTAATTTTACAAACTTGAAATCTATTTATTATGGTTTGTTATAACAGTGTGAATACCATTGGTTAAAATGATCTACCACCTACTTTATCTAACATCTCATTTTCAGATTATTTGAAATCTCACGCAAGTGTAATTGAATAGACAATCTCGCGGGGTAACTAACCGACCAACACAGTGAAATTATTTTAGAAACAAATAATATCATTAATATCAATTTTAGAAGATAAAAGGACTCCTTAAATAATTGAATTTTCAGATCAAACTTGCAATAAAATCTTAATAACGACAAAACTAAAGAAATCCAAAACCAAACAATATATCAAAATAACAAAAGATATAATCAATTAAATAAATGAAAAAATACTAGTAAAAAAAATACAAGCAACAAAACTAACTACCAAACATACAAAAATATTTTTCTAAAAAAACGAAGCCAATATTTGTACAAATTCATTGTGTACAATGTACCTAACAACAACACGAGCCCATAAAACTAACCGCTTGACCCATAACCCTATATCCACAAGCCCAAATCATTAGACAACCAATCCAAGTCATTATAAATTCTCGGATCCAATTTTAATCCAAAGAAAATCTATTCTTAAACTCTATCGAGGAATGTCGACGCCTACCATATAATCTCTCAGGCTACCTTTATTTATTTTCAAACCTGGATCTGAATGGGTATGTTTATTTAGTCATTTTCTTATGTCAAAACACACACTTCTAAGTATGCTCAAATATATATATATATATATATATATATATATATATATATATATATATATACCTGGGGAAGGGATCTAGAATATATTTCCTCGAAAAAGTATCTGGTTTAGGGAATCAGAATCAGAATATTTTTTTTTTGTGTAATTTTAGGATGGAGGCGATTTCAAAGGGTTTATTAAGAATTTTTTCTAATATTTTTATTGGTCATTTTTATCACCTGGAAAGGACCACTGTCTTAGATCTGGCATGTATATAATAATTAGTAATTTTAAAGTGAAAGAACAATATTAATTTGGCTAAGTATGTATTCATCTTTTAAGTATTTGTGTTTATTTTTGTGTAATTTTTCACCGATTAATTATTGTATACTTTAACAGACAGTTAGTAATTATACTTTCTTGTGCATCTATTTAAAAATAAAGTATATGATATGATTTGAATTTAGGTTTTTCATTTTGTTATAACAATCAAATCATTATTAAATGTAGTCTTGAGAGGAAATTTATAACGTATGTAAGGAAAATATTTGATATATATATTCATGGTTCTTGCGCACAGGTAGATATAACTCATGTCAAGGATAAGAATTAGATCGATGGACATGCCATTTCAGTCAACCAGCAAATTTCATTAATTTTTAATGGTAAGATTTTCTTTTTCGTGTAAATTAAAATACCTTAATGTTGTCGTATTTAAATGAATGTGGGAGTAGAGTGTTTTTTTCCATTTCTTGTGTAATTGGATGCGAAACTAATAGACTAATATTGTTAAATGCAACACAATGCATAAGCAATCTAGTTCTCATTTTATAATTTTTTTCACCACACATTATAATGGTGGAAGCCAGAGATGTAATTAATTGAAGTATGTTTCTTTTTTTGAATATTATAGGGCCCTATAGTGCAATTTTTTGATATTACATGTCTATAAGTTTTTATGCTTTGCCCCTCATGTCTATAAGTTTTTATGCTTTGCCCCACATGTTTATATAAGTAGGAAATTTAGATAGTCTTTTTAAGTTCTCTTAACTATATACAGTAATAGAAGTTATTGCAAAGGTGTCCTAACATACTTTGAGGAACTGATGTGAGGAAAACAGAACAAAATCTTATAATTGTCAAGGGAGAAAGAACATAAAAAAAATGCAAATACTTAGTCTGAATTTGTGCTTTATTATTCTTCAAGTTAATCTAAATCCCTGTATAAAATGAGTGGCAACTCCTTAATACGAGTGGTTCTAGTATAATGATCATTGAATCTTAACAAGTTAATCTGAATCTGTGATTTCTTCTATTATTCACTTTACCAACTGTTTAATTGTATTTGTGTATTATATTATAAATAAATCCTTTAATGATCATAAATATGTCATTTTTCTCTTTCTTATTCTTCTATTTCTCTCATTTAGGTTAGATTTTCAGATCTCAAAATAACTTCTTCAAACTAAGATGTCGCCGCCACATCCATTCATTCTATTGTATCACCACCACTTCGCTACCATTTCATATCTTCCATTAAAAAAATTCATCACTTTCTTTTTTAGTAATCAAACTTCTATTCTCATTTAATTAGCAGACAAATTCTTCCAAGTAAGCAACTATCATCTTAATTTTTTCTTGTCGGTCATTCTTCTTCTTTAATCTGGTTAATATGTTCTCTTTCTTCTTTTCAATTCGATTGGAAACTAATCATTAATCATTCTTTTTCTCTAAGTCTGTGTCTTTTTTTTAATGTCATAATCTTCCTCGACTTTTTCTAATATCAGTAATTTTTTTTTGCAAAAACTATCTCGAGTTGTGCTCAAGTTTGTCTTGATCTAGGGTTTGGTACTTTGTTCATATCTTTTGATTTTCTAGACCAAATTGAGTCTTTTTTTCAATTTGCATCATTTTCATAGCTCTATTAACTATGAAAATGTCTCCTAAAAGAAGGAAGAAACATGTTATAATTCCATTTGATAAGGTTGAAAGTGGCATACTAGGAATGCTTCTTCTACTCCTAGAATTTTCTTGTGTCCAGAAGTTGAAAGAATGTGATGTTGCTGTTTTCTATTTAGTGAACCAGTGGAAGTTTAAGGTACTATTATATCTTATATGTGGACACATGAAAATTCTAGAAATCCAAAGCTTTATAGTGTTTTTCAGATTTCAAAAGAAGAGGATGCTAACCTTTTCTATAGTCTTATAAAGGTAAACCACATCATTATCTATTAAGACCTTACTTAATTGAATAATGTGACTAGTAAGATTAATTTTCCTATTGTTCAATGTAGGACGATGTGACTTAAAGTGATCAAGTCAGGTGTGCTTAAGATAGTTGGTCATGTCATTTCATTAAGAAATCAACTTTCACTAGTCTCCATGGTAAGGTTTATATGAGGTTTTATCAATAATTATCTAAGCCTGTAAACATACTAATTATTCGTTATCATGTGTATGTATTAATAGGTGAGAGAATTTAATGGAGATAATAGACATAATTTTATCTTTATCTTCTCTTAAGCTGATCGTAGAAGAATCCAGGGGCAGCTTAAAAACCACCATACTTTCCTTATGAAGCGAAAAAAGTGATTTTAATTTTTTCTTCCATGATTAGCTTTTACTATACTTGGTTTTTGTATATAGTTGGGTCTCCATTATTTAAATAAAATTATGAATATGTTTGTAATATTTGTCATGATTCATTAACAAAGTTGATATTATTTGTAAAAAACCATATATTGATTCAAGCTCTTTAGCATTTAATTCTAGTTTTTTCCTTTAGTTAATACTTTATGCATAATTTGAGATTTTAAAGTTGTATAAGATACAAACTGCAAAAATTGGCATGAGTACATAGCATATACACTACACATCATTATGATATCAAAAGGATGAAACTATACATGAGATCTTATGAGTGTTAGTGTTTATAGATATGGAAAATAATGTCAAGTCTAGAAGCTTTAAATGGTGAACAATGCGTTGAACTCTCATTCATGATGAGTCTTTAGGTTCAAAGCCAATGTATACCTTTAGAATTTTGACTATGCATTTATGTGTATAGGGAGGAATTTGTATTTCCATTCACAGTAAGTTGCAACAATTAGTATTGTGGATAATTAAAAAAATTGGCAACGTATGACTGTCTTGTGAAAATCAATTATGTGTTGAAAATACATTTTTATTTAATCATTATTTAAGTGGCTTTCATCCTCCTAATTTTCATGAATCATGCCGCAATTAATAGCAATATGGCATAAAGAGGACTCTTCTAATCCTTCTCAGTCGATAGTTCTAGTTATTTTCATTAGAAAACTCTCTGACTCAGTTGAATACCCATACCACAATAAGCAGCTACTATTACCTTAAATAACATCTGAATTGGTGTAAGATATTCAAGAACAATTTTTTAAACATCCTGTCTTACATTAATTTAGGATCATATTTAGCTTAAACTCAAACGACAACATATCATGCAATTTTATCACCAAAACAATTGTTCGTAGTATGAATGAAACATTAGCTCTAGTGGAATATCAAACCTGTTATGAGGAAATTTGCGAATTTTATTGCTCATTATGGAAGCGTAATGATTTATCGTGCTCATCAACGAATGAGTGAATTGCAGATAATTTAGTTAGGAAAACGGGCTCAATTATCTCCATTGATTTAAAAACTATCGACCATCACTCTTAACTTTCTTAGTCAAGGGTTTACTAGATAGAACTAGAGTCGGTTGATTGTAACTATATTTTGTAACTCCTTTAATTTCAATGCAAGTTAAATAATAATGAAAACCTTAGTGTGGAATTATCAAGGATTGAATATCCCGATAATAAATTAACATTTGAGATACACGGTATGAAATGGGGTACAAGGTTCGATTCCCTTCCTGAACACTATCAACCTATTCTGATTTACTTAAGGGTATGCAAGATTAACATGCATAATCTCTGTAGGACTAGTTGAGGTGCGAGCAAATTTGACTAGACCACCGCGTCATAAAAAGGATGTGAGAAACATGGTCTCTTAACACAAACATGCCTTTATTTTCCCGACAAAACTAAAATAAAGTGAAACAAACTATCTAGAATATAGTTACATCACTTATATATAAATTATTAAATTGTTTTTAAGTGTGCTTAGTTGTGTAAATAAATCCGGTAGGATCTACCAAGGGTAATTTACAAGAAATCCCCATTTGACACCCCTTACTTTCAAGTTTTTAACTTGGACACCTAACTTAAAAATAAATAAAAACCAAGGTTGTTTATCCTTCACAAGAGTCATAGCCACAATGTGGTCAAGGGCATCAACTCCACTTTAACTTTTGGTTGTTTAAATCATATAGTCTTTTCTAAAGAAAAGGCCAGGTTATTAATTTTCATAACCCATAACCAATAATCCAAGTCTTTAAAATCGATCCATGTAATTATAAATTCTCATGTCCTTTTCTAACCCAACACAAATGTCATGCTTTATATCGATTAGGTATGTAGAATGTCGAAGCCTACTCTATCATCTCTCACACTACCTTTACTTATCTTCAAATCTGGATCTAAATTGATATGTTTATTCGTCACTTTCTTCTATCGAAACAAACATCTAAGTATGCTCATATATAATAATTAGAACTTTTAAAACGACATAAAAGTATTAATTTGTAAAATTACATATCAATCTTTTAAGTATTTGTGTGTTATTTTTATTTATTTATACTCAAAATAATTATTATATACTTTATCATTTTGCAATCAACTTTTCTCTTACGCCTATTAAAAAAATAAAACTTATGATATAATTATAATTTAGGATGTTCATTCAGTTACTTCAATCAAATCACTATTAGATTAAATTTTGATAGTAAAATTTAATGAGGTATGTATAGAGAAGATTTGATATATATTCATTGATTTTGCACATATTTCCATCTAGCTCATATCAAAGATAAGATCAAAAAGAAGAAATGGACATGCTATTTAAATGAACCAACAAAATCTCAGTAATTGTTGAGTTAATATTTTCTTGTTTGTCATTACCTTTTGAGTCTTCAAACAAACTCGGTTCCCTGATCTCGGACACGGAACATTTTATAGTCGCAACTAATTTTTCGTCACTAACGTCGATTACTAGTGACGACAATTATGTCGTTGCTAAAAAATTCGTCCCTAAAATAATAATAGAGAAAAAAAATTAATTCTCAAATTTCATGAAAATTACTCCAATTTAGATTATGAGACTAAATTCCAATTAAGTCAGTAAAAAACAAGATTAGGATTATTAGCTGCTTAAGTTGGCCAAGTGTAAAACTTTTTTATAGTAAATGAGTCAACGGGCCGAGTTCTCTAACCCGATTTTAATTTTACAAACTTGAAATCTATTTATTATGGTTTGTTATAACAGTGTGAATACCATTGGTTAAAATGATCTACCACCTACTTTATCTAACATCTCATTTTCAGATTATTTGAAATCTCACGCAAGTGTAATTGAATAGACAATCTCGCGGGGTAACTAACCGACCAACACAGTGAAATTATTTTAGAAACAAATAATATCATTAATATCAATTTTAGAAGATAAAAGGACTCCTTAAATAATTGAGTTTTCAGATCAAACTTGCAATAAAATCTTAATAACGACAAAACTAAAGAAATCCAAAACCAAACAATATATCAAAATAACAAAAGATATAATCAATTAAATAAATGAAAAAATACTAGTAAAAAAAATACAAGCAACAAAACTAACTACCACACATACAAAAAATTTTTTCTAAAAAAACGAAGCCAATATTTGTACAAATTCATTGTGTACAATGTACCTAACAACAACACGAGCCCATAAAACTAACCGCTTGACCCATAACCCTATATCCACAAGCCCAAATCATTAGACAACCAATCCAAGTCATTATAAATTCTCGGATCCAATTTTAATCCAAAGAAAATCTATTCTTAAACTCTATCGAGGAATGTCGACGCCTACCATATAATCTCTCAGGCTACCTTTATTTATTTTCAAACCTGGATCTGAATGGGTATGTTTATTTAGTCATTTTCTTATGTCAAAACACACACTTCTAAGTATGCTCAAATATATATATATATATATATATATATATATATATATATATATATATATATATATATATATATATATATATACCTGGGGAAGGGATCTAGAATATATTTCCTCGAAAAAGTATCTGGTTTAGGGAATCAGAATCAGAATATTTTTTTTTTGTGTAATTTTAGGATGGAGGCGATTTCAAAGGGTTTATTAAGAATTTTTTCTAATATTTTTATTGGTCATTTTTATCACCTGGAAAGGACCACTGTCTTAGATCTGGCATGTATATAATAATTAGTAATTTTAAAGTGAAAGAACAATATTAATTTGGCTAAGTATGTATTCATCTTTTAAGTATTTGTGTTTATTTTTGTGTAATTTTTCACCGATTAATTATTGTATACTTTAACAGACAGTTAGTAATTATACTTTCTTGTGCATCTATTTAAAAATAAAGTATATGATATGATTTGAATTTAGGTTTTTCATTTTGTTATAACAATCAAATCATTATTAAATGTAGTCTTGAGAGGAAATTTATAACGTATGTAAGGAAAATATTTGATATATATATTCATGGTTCTTGCGCACAGGTAGATATAACTCATGTCAAGGATAAGAATTAGATCGATGGACATGCCATTTCAGTCAACCAGCAAATTTCATTAATTTTTAATGGTAAGATTTTCTTTTTCGTGTAAATTAAAATACCTTAATGTTGTCGTATTTAAATGAATGTGGGAGTAGAGTGTTTTTTTCCATTTCTTGTGTAATTGGATGCGAAACTAATAGACTAATATTGTTAAATGCAACACAATGCATAAGCAATCTAGTTCTCATTTTATAATTTTTTTCACCACACATTATAATGGTGGAAGCCAGAGATGTAATTAATTGAAGTATGTTTCTTTTTTTGAATATTATAGGGCCCTATAGTGCAATTTTTTGATATTACATGTCTATAAGTTTTTATGCTTTGCCCCTCATGTCTATAAGTTTTTATGCTTTGCCCCACATGTTTATATAAGTAGGAAATTTAGATAGTCTTTTTAAGTTCTCTTAACTATATACAGTAATAGAAGTTATTGCAAAGGTGTCCTAACATACTTTGAGGAACTGATGTGAGGAAAACAGAACAAAATCTTATAATTGTCAAGGGAGAAAGAACATAAAAAAAATGCAAATACTTAGTCTGAATTTGTGCTTTATTATTCTTCAAGTTAATCTAAATCCCTGTATAAAATGAGTGGCAACTCCTTAATACGAGTGGTTCTAGTATAATGATCATTGAATCTTAACAAGTTAATCTGAATCTGTGATTTCTTCTATTATTCACTTTACCAACTGTTTAATTGTATTTGTGTATTATATTATAAATAAATCCTTTAATGATCATAAATATGTCATTTTTCTCTTTCTTATTCTTCTATTTCTCTCATCTAGGTTAGATTTTCAGATCTCAAAATAACTTCTTCAAACTAAGATGTCGCCGCCACATCCATTCATTCTATTGTATCACCACCACTTCGCTACCATTTCATATCTTCCATTAAAAAAATTCATCACTTTCTTTTCTAGTAATCAAACTTCTATTCTCATTTAATTAGCAGACAAATTCTTCCAAGTAAGCAACTATCATCTTAATTTTTTCTTGTCGGTCATTCTTCTTCTTTAATCCGGTTAATATGTTCTCTTTCTTCTTTTCAATTCGATTGGAAACTAATCATTAATCATTCTTTTTCTCTAAGTCTGTGTCTTTTTTTTAATGTCATAATCTTCCTCGACTTTTTCTAATATCAGTAATTTTTTTTTGCAAAAACTATCTCGAGTTGTGCTCAAGTTTGTCTTGATCTAGGGTTTGGTACTTTGTTCATATCTTTTGATTTTCTAGACCAAATTGAGTCTTTTTTTCAATTTGCATCATTTTCATAGCTCTATTAACTATGAAAATGTCTCCTAAAAGAAGGAAGAAACATGTTATAATTCCATTTGATAAGGTTGAAAGTGGCATACTAGGAATGCTTCTTCTACTCCTAGAATTTTCTTGTGTCCAGAAGTTGAAAGAATGTGATGTTGCTGTTTTCTATTTAGTGAACCAGTGGAAGTTTAAGGTACTATTATATCTTATATGTGGACACATGAAAATTCTAGAAATCCAAAGCTTTATAGTGTTTTTCAGATTTCAAAAGAAGAGGATGCTAACCTTTTCTATAGTCTTATAAAGGTAAACCACATCATTATCTATTAAGACCTTACTTAATTGAATAATGTGACTAGTAAGATTAATTTTCCTATTGTTCAATGTAGGACGATGTGACTTAAAGTGATCAAGTCAGGTGTGCTTAAGATAGTTGGTCATGTCATTTCATTAAGAAATCAACTTTCACTAGTCTCCATGGTAAGGTTTATATGAGGTTTTATCAATAATTATCTAAGCCTGTAAACATACTAATTATTCGTTATCATGTGTATGTATTAATAGGTGAGAGAATTTAATGGAGATAATAGACATAATTTTATCTTTATCTTCTCTTAAGCTGATCGTAGAAGAATCCAGGGGCAGCTTAAAAACCACCATACTTTCCTTATGAAGCGAAAAAAGTGATTTTAATTTTTTCTTCCATGATTAGCTTTTACTATACTTGGTTTTTGTATATAGTTGGGTCTCCATTATTTAAATAAAATTATGAATTTGTTTGTAATATTTGTCATGATTCGTTAACAAAGTTGATATTATTTGTAAAAAACCATATATTGATTCAAGCTCTTTAGCATTTAATTCTAGTTTTTTCCTTTAGTTAATACTTTATGCATAATTTGAGATTTTAAAGTTGTATAAGATACAAACTGCAAAAATTGGCATGAGTACATAGCATATACACTACACATCATTATGATATCAAAAGGATGAAACTATACATGAGATCCTATGAGTGTTAATGTTTATAGATATGGAAAATAATGTCAAGTCTAGAAGCTTTAAATGGTGAACAATGCGTTGAACTCTCATTCATGATGAGTCTTTAGGTTCAAAGCCAATGTATACCTTTAGAATTTTGACTATGCATTTATGTGTATAGGGAGGAATTTGTATTTCCATTCACAGTAAGTTGCAACAATTAGTATTGTGGATAATTAAAAAAATTGGCAACGTATGACTGTCTTGTGAAAATCATTTATGTGTTGAAAATACATTTTTATTTAATCATTATTTAAGTGTCTTTCATCCTCCTAATTTTCATGAATCATGCAGCAATTAATATCAATATGGCATAAAGAGGACTCTTCTAATCCTTCTCAGTCGATAGTTCTAGTTATTTTCATTAGAAAACTCTCTGACTCAGTTGAATACCCATACCACAATAAGCAGCTACTATTACCTTAAATAACATCTGAATTGGTGTAAGATATTCAAGAACAATTTTTTAAACATCCTGTCTTACATTAATTTAGGATCATATTTAGCTTAAACTCAAACGACAACATATCATGCAATTTTATCACCAAAACAATTGTTCGTAGTATGAATGAAACATTAGCTCTAGTGGAATATCAAACCTGTTATGAGGAAATTTGCGAATTTTATTGCTCATTATGGAAGCGTAATGATTTATCGTGCTCATCAACGAATGAGTGAATTGCAGATAATTTAGTTAGGAAAACGGGCTCAATTATCTCCATTGATTTAAAAACTATCGACCATCACTCTTAACTTTCTTAGTCAAGGGTTTACTAGATAGAACTAGAGTCGGTTGATTGTAACTATATTTTGTAACTCCTTTAATTTCAATGCAAGTTAAATAATAATGAAAACCTTAGTGTGGAATTATCAAGGATTGAATATCCCGATAATAAATTAACATTTGAGATACACGGTATGAAATGGGGTACAAGGTTCGATTCCCTTCCTGAACACTATCAACCTATTCTGATTTACTTAAGGGTATGCAAGATTAACATGCATAATCTCTGTAAGACTAGTTGAGGTGCGAGCAAATTTGACTAGACCACCACGTCATAAAAAGGATGTGAGAAACATGGTCTCTTAACACAAACATGCCTTTATTTTCCCGACAAAACTAAAATAAAGTGAAACAAACTATCTAGAATATAGTTACATCACTTATATATAAATTAGTAAATTCTTTTTAAGTGTGCTTAGTTGTGTAAATAAATCCGGTAGGATCTACCAAGGGTAATTTACAAGAAATCCCCATTTGACACCCCTTACTTTCAAGTTTTTAACTTGGACACCTAACTTAAAAATAAATAAAAACCAAGGTTGTTTATCCTTCACAAGAGTCATAGCCACAATGTGGTCAAGGGCATCAACTCCACTTTAACTTTTGGTTGTTTAAATCATATAGTCTTTTCTAAAGAAAAGGCCAGGTTATTAATTTTCATAACCCATAACCAATAATCCAAGTCTTTAAAACCGATCCATGTAATTATAAATTCTCATGTCCTTTTCTAACCCAACACAAATGTCATGCTTTATATCGATTAGGTATGTAGAATGTCGAAGCCTACTCTATCATCTCTCACACTACCTTTACTTATCTTCAAATCTGGATCTAAATTGATATGTTTATTCGTCACTTTCTTCTATCGAAACAAACATCTAAGTATGCTCATATATAATAATTAGTACTTTTAAAACGACATAAAAGTATTAATTTGTAAAATTACATATCAATCTTTTAAGTATTTGTGTGTTATTTTTATTTATTTATACTCAAAATAATTATTATATACTTTATCATTTTGCAATCAACTTTTCTCTTACGCCTATTAAAAAAATAAAACTTATGATATAATTATAATTTAGGATGTTCATTCAGTTACTTCAATCAAATCACTATTAGATTAAATTTTGATAGTAAAATTTAATGAGGTATGTATAGAGAAGATTTGATATATATTCATTGATTTTGCACATATTTCCATCTAGCTCATATCAAAGATAAGATCAAAAAAAGAAATGGACATGCTATTTAAATGAACCAACAAAATCTCAGTAATTGTTGAGTTAATATTTTCTTGTTTGTCATTACCTTTTGAGTCTTCAAACAAACTCGGTTCCCTGATCTCGGACACGGAACATTTTATAGTCGCAACTAATTTTTCGTCACTAACGTCGATTACTAGTGACGACAATTATGTCGTTGCTAAAAAATTCGTCCCTAAAATAATAATAGAGAAAAAAAATTAATTCTCAAATTTCATGAAAATTACTGCAATTTAGATTATGAGACTAAATTCCAATTAAGTCAGTAAAAAACAAGATTAGGATTATTAGCTGCTTAAGTTGGCCAAGTGTAAAACTTTTTTATAGTAAATGAGTCAACGGGCCGAGTTCTCTAACCCGATTTTAATTTTACAAACTTGAAATCTATTTATTATGGTTTGTTATAACAGTGTGAATACCATTGGTTAAAATGATCTACCACCTACTTTATCTAACATCTCATTTTCAGATTATTTGAAATCTCACGCAAGTGTAATTGAATAGACAATCTCGCGGGGTAACTAACCGACCAACACAGTGAAATTATTTTAGAAACAAATAATATCATTAATATCAATTTTAGAAGATAAAAGGACTCCTTAAATAATTGAGTTTTCAGATCAAACTTGCAATATAATCTTAATAACGACAAAACTAAAGAAATCCAAAACCAAACAATATATCAAAATAACAAAAGATATAATCAATTAAATAAATGAAAAAATACTAGTAAAAAAAATACAAGCAACAAAACTAACTACCACACATACAAAAATATTTTTCTAAAAAAACGAAGCCAATATTTGTACAAATTCATTGTGTACAATGTACCTAACAACAACACGAGCCCATAAAACTAACCGCTTGACCCATAACCCTATATCCACAAGCCCAAATCATTAGACAACCAATCCAAGTCATTATAAATTCTCGGATCCAATTTTAATCCAAAGAAAATCTATTCTTAAACTCTATCGAGGAATGTCGACGCCTACCATATAATCTCTCAGGCTACCTTTATTTATTTTCAAACCTGGATCTGAATGGGTATGTTTATTTAGTCATTTTCTTATGTCAAAACACACACTTCTAAGTATGCTCAAATATATATATATATATATATATATATATATATATATATATATATATATATATATACCTGGGGAAGGGATCTAGAATATATTTCCTCGAAAAAGTATCTGGTTTAGGGAATCAGAATCAGAATATTTTTTTTTTTGTGTAATTTTAGGATGGAGGCGATTTCAAAGGGTTTATTAAGAATTTTTTCTAATATTTTTATTGGTCATTTTTATCACCTGGAAAGGACCACTGTCTTAGATCTGGCATGTATATAATAATTAGTAATTTTAAAGTGAAAGAACAATATTAATTTGGCTAAGTATGTATTCATCTTTTAAGTATTTGTGTTTATTTTTGTGTAATTTTTCACCGATTAATTATTGTATACTTTAACAGACAGTTAGTAATTATACTTTCTTGTGCATCTATTTAAAAATAAAGTATATGATATGATTTGAATTTAGGTTTTTCATTTTGTTATAACAATCAAATCATTATTAAATGTAGTCTTGAGAGGAAATTTATAACGTATGTAAGGAAAATATTTGATATATATATTCATGGTTCTTGCGCACAGGTAGATATAACTCATGTCAAGGATAAGAATTAGATCGATGGACATGCCATTTCAGTCAACCAGCAAATTTCATTAATTTTTAATGGTAAGATTTTCTTTTTCGTGTAAATTAAAATACCTTAATGTTGTCGTATTTAAATGAATGTGGGAGTAGAGTGTTTTTTTCCATTTCTTGTGTAATTGGATGCGAAACCAATAGACTAATATTGTTAAATGCAACACAATGCATAAGCAATCTAGTTCTCATTTTATAATTTTTTTCACCACACATTATAATGGTGGAAGCCAGAGATGTAATTAATTGAAGTATGTTTCTTTTTTTGAATATTATAGGGCCCTATAGTGCAATTTTTTGATATTACATGTCTATAAGTTTTTATGCTTTGCCCCACATGTTTATATAAGTAGGAAATTTAGATAGTCTTTTTAAGTTCTCTTAACTATATACAGTAATAGAAGTTATTGCAAAGGTGTCCTAACATACTTTGAGGAACTGATGTGAGGAAAACAAAACAAAATCTTATAATTGTCAAGGGAGAAAGAACATAAAAAAAAATGCAAATACTTAGTCTGAATTTGTGCTTTATTATTCTTCAAGTTAATCTAAATCCCTGTATAAAATGAGTGGCAACTCCTTAATACGAGTGGTACTAGCATAATGATCATTGAATCTTAACAAGTTAATCTGAATCTGTGATTTCTTCTATTATTCACTTTACCAACTGTTTAATTGTATTTGTGTATTATATTATAAATAAATCCTTTAATGATCATAAATATGTCATTTTTCTCTTTCTTATTCTTCTATTTCTCTCATCTAGGTTAGATTTTCAGATCTCAAAATAAGTTCTTCAAACTAAGATGTCGCCGCCACATCCATTCATTCTATTGTATCACCACCACTTCGCTACCATTTCATATCTTCCATTAAAAAAATTCATCACTTTCTTTTTTAGTAATCAAACTTCTATTCTCATTTAATTAGCATACAAATTCTTCCAAGTAAGCAACTATCATCTTAATTTTTTCTTGTCGGTCATTCTTCTTCTTTAATCTGGTTAATATGTTCTCTTTCTTCTTTTCAATTCGATTGGAAACTAATCATTAATCATTCTTTTTCTCTAAGTCTGTGTCTTTTTTTTAATGTCATAATCTTCCTCGACTTTTTCTAATATCAGTAATTTTTTTTTGCAAAAACTATCTCGAGTTGTGCTCAAGTTTGTCTTGATCTAGGGTTTGGTACTTTGTTCATATCTTTTGATTTTCTAGACCAAATTGAGTCTTTTTTTCAATTTGCATCATTTTCATAGCTCTATTAACTATGAAAATGTCTCCTAAAAGAAGGAAGAAACATGTTATAATTCCATTTGATAAGGTTGAAAGTGGCATACTAGGAATGCTTCTTCTACTCCTAGAATTTTCTTGTGTCCAGAAGTTGAAAGAATGTGATGTTGCTGTTTTCTATTTAGTGAACCAGTGGAAGTTTAAGGTACTATTATATCTTATATGTGGACACATGAAAATTCTAGAAATCCAAAGCTTTATAGTGTTTTTCAGATTTCAAAAGAAGAGGATGCTAACCTTTTCTATAGTCTTATAAAGGTAAACCACATCATTATCTATTAAGACCTTACTTAATTGAATAATGTGACTAGTAAGATTAATTTTCCTATTGTTCAATGTAGGACGATGTGACTTAAAGTGATCAAGTCATGTGTGCTTAAGATAGTTGGTCATGTCATTTCATTAAGAAATCAACTTTCACTAGTCTCCATGGTAAGGTTTATATGAGGTTTTATCAATAATTATCTAAGCCTGTAAACATACTAATTATTCGTTATCATGTGTATGTATTAATAGGTAAGAGAATTTAATGGAGATAATAGACATAATTTTATCTTTATCTTCTCTTAAGCTGATCGTAGAAGAATCCAGGGGCAGCTTAAAAACCACCATACTTTCCTTATGAAGCGAAAAAAGTGATTTTAATTTTTTCTTCCATGATTAGCTTTTACTATACTTGGTTTTTGTATATAGTTGGGTCTCCATTATTTAAATAAAATTATGAATTTGTTTGTAATATTTGTCATGATTCATTAACAAAGTTGATATTATTTGTAAAAAACCATATATTGATTCAAGCTCTTTAGCATTTAATTCTAGTTTTTTCCTTTAGTTAATACTTTATGCATAATTTGAGATTTTAAAGTTGTATAAGATACAAACTGCAAAAATTGGCATGAGTACATAGCATATACACTACACATCATTATGATATCAAAAGGATGAAACTATACATGAGATCCTATGAGTGTTAATGTTTATAGATATGGAAAATAATGTCAAGTCTAGAAGCTTTAAATGGTGAACAATGCGTTGAACTCTCATTCATGATGAGTCTTTAGGTTCAAAGCCAATGTATACCTTTAGAATTTTGACTATGCATTTATGTGTATAGGGAGGAATTTGTATTTCCATTCACAGTAAATTGCAACAATTAGTATTGTGGATAATTAAAAAAATTGGCAACGTATGACTGTCTTGTGAAAATCATTTATGTGTTGAAAATACATTTTTATTTAATCATTATTTAAGTGGCTTTCATCCTCCTAATTTTCATGAATCATGCCGCAATTAATATCAATATGGCATAAAGAGGACTCTTCTAATCCTTCTCAGTCGATAGTTCTAGTTATTTTCATTAGAAAACTCTCTGACTCAGTTGAATACCCATACCACAATAAGCAGCTACTATTACCTTAAATAACATCTAAATTGGTGTAAGATATTCAAGAACAATTTTTTACATTAATTTAGGATCATATTTAGCTTAAACTCAAACGACAACATATCATGCAATTTTATCACCAAAACAATTGTTCGTAGTATGAATGAAACATTAGCTGTAGTGGAATATCAAACCTGTTATGAGGAAATTTGCGAATTTTATTGCTCATTATGGAAGCGTAATGATTTATCGTGCTCATCAACGAATGAGTGAATTGCAGATAATTTAGTTAGGAAAACGGGCTCAATTATCTCCATTGATTTAAAAACTATCGACCATCACTCTTAACTTTCTTAGTCAAGGGTTTACTAGATAGAACTAGAGTCGGTTGATCGTAACTATATTTTGTAACTCCTTTAATTTCAATGCAAGTTAAATAATAATGAAAACCTTAGTGTGGAATTATCAAGGATTGAATATCCCGATAATAAATTAACATTTGAGATACACGGTAAGAAATGGGGTACAAGGTTCGATTCCCTTCCTGAACACTATCAACCTATTCTGATTTACTTAAGGGTATGCAAGATTAACATGCATAATCTCTGTAGGACTAGTTGAGGTGCGAGCAAATTTGACTAGACCACCACGTCATAAAAAGGATGTGAGAAACATGGTCTCTTAACACAAACATGCCTTTATTTTCCCGACAAAACTAAAATAAAGTGAAACAAACTATCTAGAATATAGTTACATCACTTATATATAAATTATAAATTGTTTTTAAGTGTGCTTAGTTGTGTAAATAAATCCGGTAGGATCTACCAAGGGTAATTTACAAGAAATCCCCATTTGACACCCCTTACTTTCAAGTTTTTAACTTGGACACCTAACTTAAAAATAAATAAAACCAAAGGTTGTTTATCCTTCACAAGAGTCATAGCCACAATGTGGTCAACGGCATCAACTCCACTTTAACTTTTGGTTGTTTAAATCATATAGTCTTTTCTAAAGAAAAGGCCAGGTTATTAATTTTCATAACCCATAACCAATAATCCAAGTCTTTAAAACCGATCCATGTAATTATAAATTCTCATGTCCTTTTCTAACCCAACACAAATGTCATGCTTTATATCGATTAGGTATGTAGAATGTCGAAGCCTACTCTATCATCTCTCACACTACCTTTACTTATCTTCAAATCTGGATCTAAATTGATATGTTTATTCGTCACTTTCTTCTATCGAAACAAACATCTAAGTATGCTCATATATAATAATTAGTACTTTTAAAACGACATAAAAGTATTAATTTGTAAAATTACATATCAATCTTTTAAGTATTTGTGTGTTATTTTTATTTATTTATACTCAAAATAATTATTATATACTTTATCATTTTGCAATCAACTTTTCTCTTACGCCTATTAAAAAAATAAAACTTATGATATAATTATAATTTAGGATGTTCATTCAGTTACTTCAATCAAATCACTATTAGATTAAATTTTGATAGTAAAATTTAATGAGGTATGTATAGAGAAGATTTGATATATATTCATTGATTTTGCACATATTTCCATCTAGCTCATATCAAAGATAAGATCAAAAAAAAGAAATGGACATGCTATTTAAATGAACCAACAAAATCTCAGTAATTGTTGAGTTAATATTTTTTTGTTTGTCATTACCTTTTGAGTCTTCAAACAAACTCGGTTCCCTGATCTCGGACACGGAACATTTTATAGTCGCAACTAATTTTTCGTCACTAACGTCGATTACTAGTGACGACAATTATGTCGTTGCTAAAAAATTCGTCACTAAAATAATAATAGAGAAAAAAAATTAATTCTCAAATTTCATGAAAATTACTCCAATTTAGATTATGAGACTAAATTCCAATTAAGTCAGTAAAAAACAAGATTAGGATTATTAGCTGCTTAAGTTGGCCAAGTGTAAAACTTTTTTATAGTAAATGAGTCAACGGGCCGAGTTCTCTAACCCGATTTTAATTTTACAAACTTGAAATCTATTTATTATGGTTTGTTATAACATTGTGAATACCATTGGTTAAAATGATCTACCACCTACTTTATCTAACATCTCATTTTCAGATTATTTGAAATCTCACGCAAGTGTAATTGAATAGACAATCTCGCGGGGTAACTAACCGACCAACACAGTGATATTATTTTAGAAACAAATAATATCATTAATATCAATTTTAGAAGATAAAAGGACTCCTTAAATAATTGAGTTTTCAGATCAAACTTGCAATAAAATCTTAATAACGACAAAACTAAAGAAATCCAAAACCAAACAATATATCAAAATAACAAAAGATATAATCAATTAAATAAATGAAAAAATACTAGTAAAAAAAATACAAGCAACAAAACTAACTACCACACATACAAAAATATTTTTCTAAAAAAACGAAGCCAATATTTGTACAAATTCATTGTGTACAATGTACCTAACAACAACACGAGCCCATAAAACTAACCGCTTGACCCATAACCCTATATCCACAAGCTCAAATCATTAGACAACCAATCCAAGTCATTATAAATTCTCGGATCCAATTTTAATCCAAAGAAAATCTATTCTTAAACTCTATCGAGGAATGTCGACGCCTACCATATAATCTCTCAGGCTACCTTTATTTATTTTCAAACCTGGATCTGAATGGGTATGTTTATTTAGTCATTTTCTTATGTCAAAACACACACTTCTAAGTATGCTCAATATATATATATATATATATATATATATATATATATATATATATATATATATATATATATATATATATATATATATATATATATATATATATACCTGGGGAAGGGATCTAGAATATATTTCCTCGACAAAGTATCTGGTTTAGGGAATCAGAATCAGAATTTTTTTTTTTGTGTAATTTTAGGATGGAGGCGATTTCAAAGGGAGACTGTTTTATTAAGAATTTTTTCTAATATTTTTATTGGTCATTTTTATCACCTGGAAAGGACCACTGTCTTAGATCTGGCATGTATATAATAATTAGTAATTTTAAAGTGAAAGAAAAATATTAATTTGGCTAAGTATGTATTCATCTTTTAAGTATTTGTGTTTATTTTTGTGTAATTTTACACCGATTAATTATTGTATACTTTAACAGACAGTTCGTAATTATACTTTCTTGTGCATCTATTTAAAAATAAAGTATATGATGTGATTTGAATTTAGGTTTTTCATTTTGTTATAACAATCAAATCATTATTAAATGTAGTCTTGAGAGGAAATTTATAACGTATGTAAGGAAAATATTTGATATATATATTCATGGATCTTGCACACAGGTAGATATAACTCATGTCAAGGATAAGAATTAGATCGATGGACATGCCATTTCAGTCAACCAGCAAAATTTCATTAATTTTTAATGGTAAGATTTTCTTTTTCGTGTAAATTAAAATACCTTAATGTTGTCGTATTTAAATGAATGTGGGAGTAGAGTGTTTTTTTCCATTTCTTGTGTAATTGGATGTGAAACTAATAGACTAATATTGTTAAATGCAACACAATGCATAAGCAATCTAGTTCTCATTCTATAATTTTTTGCGCCACACATTATAATGGTGGAAGCCGGAGATGTAATTAATTGAAGTATGTTTCTTTTTTTGAATATTATAGGGCCCTATAGTGCAATTTTTTGATATTACATGTCTATAAGTTTTTATGCTTTGCCCCTCATGTCTATAAGTTTTTATGCTTTGCCCCACATGTTTATATAAGTAGGAAATTTAGATAGTCTTTTTAAGTTCTCTTAACTATATAGAGTAATAGAAGTTATTGCAAAGGTGTCCTAACATACTTTGAGGAACTGATGTGAGGAAAACAGAACAAAATCTTATAATTGTCAAGGGAGAAAGAACATAAAAAAAATGCAAATACTTAGTCTGAATTTGTGCTTTATTATTCTTCAAGTTAATCTAAATCCCTGTATAAAATGAGTGGCAACTCCTTAATACGAGTGGTTCTAGCATAATGATCATTGAATCTTAACAAGTTAATCTGAATCTGTGATTTCTTCTATTATTCAATTTACCAACTGTTTAATTGTATTTGTGTATTATATTATAAATAAATCCTTTAATAATCATAAATATGTCATTTTTCTCTTTCTTATTCTTCTATTTCTCTCATCTAGGTTAGATTTTCAGATCTCAAAATAACTTCTTCAAACTAAGATGTCGCCGCCACATTCATTCATTCTATTGTATCACCACCACTTCGCTACCATTTCATATCTTCCATTAAAAAAATTCATCACTTTCTTTTTTAGTAATCAAACTTCTATTCTCATTTAATTAGCAGACAAATTCTTCCAAGTAAGCAACTATCATCTTAATTTTTTCTTGTCGGTCATTCTTCTTCTTTAATCTGGTTAATATGTTCTCTTTCTTCTTTTCAATTCGATTGGAAACTAATCATTAATCATTCTTTTTCTCTAAGTCTGTGTCTTTTTTTTAATGTCATAATCTTCCTCGACTTTTTCTAATATCAGTAATTTTTTTTTGCAAAAACTATCTCGAGTTGTGCTCAAGTTTGTCTTGATCTACAGTTTGGTACTTTGTTCATATCTTTTGATTTTCTAGACCAAATTGAGTCTTTTTTTCAATTTGCATCATTTTCATAGCTCTATTAACTATGAAAATGTCTCCTAAAAGAAGGAAGAAACATGTTATAATTCCATTTGATAAGGTTGAAAGTGGCATACTAGGAATGCTTCTTCTACTCCTAGAATTTTCTTGTGTCCAGAAGTTGAAAGAATGTGATGTTGCTGTTTTCTATTTAGTGAACCAGTGGAAGTTTAAGGTACTATTATATCTTATATGTGGACACATGAAAATTCTAGAAATCCAAAGCTTTATAGTGTTTTTCAGATTTCAAAAGAAGAGGATGCTAACCTTTTCTATAGTCTTATAAAGGTAAACCACATCATTATCTATTAAGACCTTACTTAATTGAATAATGTGACTAGTAAGATTAATTTTCCTATTGTTCAATGTAGGACGATGTGACTTAAAGTGATCAAGTCAGGTGTGCTTAAGATAGTTGGTCATGTCATTTCATTAAGAAATCAACTTTCACTAGTCTCCATGGTAAGGTTTATATGAGGTTTTATCAATAATTATCTAAGCCTGTAAACATACTAATTATTCGTTATCATGTGTATGTATTAATAGGTGAGAGAATTTAATGGAGATAATAGACATAATTTTATCTTTATCTTCTCTTAAGCTGATCGTAGAAGAATCCAGGGGCAGCTTAAAAACCACCATACTTTCCTTATGAAGCGAAAAAAGTGATTTTAATTTTTTCTTCCATGATTAGCTTTTACTATACTTGGTTTTTGTATATAGTTGGGTCTCCATTATTTAAATAAAATTATGAATATGTTTGTAATATTTGTCATGATTCATTAACAAAGTTGATATTATTTGTTAAAAACCATATATTGATTCAAGCTCTTTAGCATTTAATTCTAGTTTTTTCCTTTAGTTAATACTTTATGCATAATTTGAGAGTTTAAAGTTGTATAAGATACAAACTGCAAAAATTGGCATGAGTACATAGCATATACACTACACATCATTATGATATCAAAAGGATGAAACTATACATGAGATCCTATGAGTGTTAATGTTTATAGATATGGAAAATAATGTCAAGTCTAGAAGCTTTAAATGGTGAACAATGCGTTGAACTCTCATTCATGATGAGTCTTTAGGTTCAAAGCCAATGTATACCTTTAGAATTTTGACTATGCATTTATGTGTATAGGGAGGAATTTGTATTTCCATTCACAGTAAATTGCAACAATTAGTATTGTGGATAATTAAAAAAATTGGCAACGTATGACTGTCTTGTGAAAATCATTTATGTGTTGAAAATACATTTTTATTTAATCATTATTTAAGTGGCTTTCATCCTCCTAATTTTCATGAATCATGCCGCAATTAATATCAATATGGCATAAAGAGGACTCTTCTAATCCTTCTCAGTCGATAGTTCTAGTTATTTTCATTAGAAAACTCTCTGACTCAGTTGAATACCCATACCACAATAAGGAGCTACTATTACCTTAAATAATATCTGAATTGGTGTAAGATATTCAAGAACAATTTTTTACATTAATTTAGGATCATATTTAGCTTAAACTCAAACGACAACATATCATGCAATTTTATCACCAAAACAATTGTTCGTAGTACGAATGAAACATTAGCTGTAGTGGAATATCAAACCTGTTATGAGGAAATTTGCGAATTTTATTGCTCATTATGGAAGCGTAATGATTTATCGTGCTCATCAACGAATGAGTGAATTGCAGATAATTTAGTTAGGAAAACGGGCTCAATTATCTCCATTGATTTAAAAACTATCGACCATCACTCTTAACTTTCTTAGTCAAGGGTTTACTAGATAGAACTAGAGTCGGTTGATTGTAACTATATTTTGTAACTCCTTTAATTTCAATGCAAGTTAAATAATAATGAAAACCTTAGTGTGGAATTATCAAGGATTGAATATCCCGATAATAAATTAACATTTGAGATACACGGTAAGAAATGGGGTACAAGGTTCGATTCCCTTCCTGAACACTATCAACCTATTCTGATTTACTTAAGGGTATGCAAGATTAACATGCATAATCTCTGTAGGACTAGTTGAGGTGCGAGCAAATTTGACTAGACCACCACGTCATAAAAAGGATGTGAGAAACATGGTCTCTTAACACAAACATGCCTTTATTTTCCCGACAAAACTAAAATAAAGTGAAACAAACTATCTAGAATATAGTTACATCACTTATATATAAATTATAAATTGTTTTTAAGTGTGCTTAGTTGTGTAAATAAATCCGGTAGGATCTACCAAGGGTAATTTACAAGAAATCCCCATTTGACATCCCTTACTTTCAAGTTTTTAACTTGGACACCTAACTTAAAAATAAATAAAACCAAAGGTTGTTTATCCTTCACAAGAGTCATAGCCACAATGTGGTCAAGGGCATCAACTCCACTTTAACTTTTGGTTGTTTAAATCATATAGTCTTTTCTAAAGAAAAGGCCAGGTTATTAATTTTCATAACCCATAACCAATAATCCAAGTCTTTAAAACCGATCCATGTAATTATAAATTCTCATGTCCTTTTCTAACCCAACACAAATGTCATGCTTTATATCGATTAGGTATGTAGAATGTCGAAGCCTACTCTATCATCTCTCACACTACCTTTACTTATCTTCAAATCTGGATCTAAATTGATATGTTTATTCGTCACTTTCTTCTATCGAAACAAACATCTAAGTATGCTCATATATAATAATTAGTACTTTTAAAACGACATAAAAGTATTAATTTGTAAAATTACATATCAATCTTTTAAGTATTTGTGTGTTATTTTTATTTATTTATACTCAAAATAATTATTATATACTTTATCATTTTGCAATCAACTTTTCTCTTACGCCTATTAAAAAAATAAAACTTATGATATAATTATAATTTAGGATGTTCATTCAGTTACTTCAATCAAATCACTATTAGATTAAATTTTGATAGTAAAATTTAATGAGGTATGTATAGAGAAGATTTGATATATATTCATTGATTTTGCACATATTTCCATCTAGCTCATATCAAAGATAAGATCAAAAAAAAGAAATGGACATGCTATTTAAATGAACCAACAAAATCTCAGTAATTGTTGAGTTAATATTTTCTTGTTTGTCATTACCTTTTGAGTCTTCAAACAAACTCGGTTCCCTGATCTCGGACACGGAACATTTTATAGTCGCAACTAATTTTTCGTCACTAACGTCGATTACTAGTGACGACAATTATGTCGTTGCTAAAAAATTCGTCCCTAAAATAATAATAGAGAAAAAAAATTAATTCTCAAATTTCATGAAAATTACTCCAATTTAGATTATGAGACTAAATTCCAATTAAGTCAGTAAAAAACAAGATTAGGATTATTAGCTGCTTAAGTTGGCCAAGTGTAAAACTTTTTTATAGTAAATGAGTCAACGGGCCGAGTTCTCTAACCCGATTTTAATTTTACAAACTTGAAATCTATTTATTATGGTTTGTTATAACATTGTGAATACCATTGGTTAAAATGATCTACCACCTACTTTATCTAACATCTCATTTTCAGATTATTTGAAATCTCACGCAAGTGTAATTGAATAGACAATCTCGCGGGGTAACTAACCGACCAACACAGTGAAATTATTTTAGAAACAAATAATATCATTAATATCAATTTTAGAAGATAAAAGGACTCCTTAAATAATTGAGTTTTCAGATCAAACTTGCAATAAAATCTTAATAACGACAAAACTAAAGAAATCCAAAACCAAACAATATATCAAAATAACAAAAGATATAATCAATTAAATAAATGAAAAAATATTAGTAAAAAAAATACAAGCAACAAAACTAACTACCACACATACAAAAATATTTTTCTAAAAAAACGAAGCCAATATTTGTACAAATTCATTGTGTAGAATGTACCTAACAACAACACGAGCCCATAAAACTAACCGCTTGACCCATAACCCTATATCCACAAGCCCAAATCATTAGACAACCAATCCAAGTCATTATAAATTCTCGGATCCAATTTTAATCCAAAGAAAATCTATTCTTAAACTCTATCGAGGAATGTCGACGCCTACCATATAATCTCTCAGGCTACCTTTATTTATTTTCAAACCTGGATCTGAATGGGTATGTTTATTTAGTCATTTTCTTATGTCAAAACACACACTTCTAAGTATGCTCAAATATATATATATATATATATATATATATATATATATATATATATATATATATATATATATATATATATATATATATATATATATATATATATATATATATATATATATATATATATATATATATATATATATATATATATATACCTGGGGAAGGGATCTAGAATATATTTCCTCGACAAAGTATCTGGTTTAGGGAATCAGAATCAGAATTTTTTTTTTTTGTGTAATTTTAGGATGGAGGCGATTTCAAAGGGAGTCTGTTTTATTAAGAATTTTTTCTAATATTTTTATTGGTCATTTTTATCACCTGGAAAGGACCACTGTCTTAGATCTGGCATGTATATAATAATTAGTAATTTTAAAGTGAAAGAAAAATATTAATTTGGCTAAGTATGTATTCATCTTTTAAGTATTTGTGTTTATTTTTGTGTAATTTTACACCGATTAATTATTGTATACTTTAACAGACAGTTCGTAATTATACTTTCTTGTGCATCTATTTAAAAATAAAGTATATGATATGATTTGAATTTAGGTTTTTCATTTTGTTATAACAATCAAATCATTATTAAATGTAGTCTTGAGAGGAAATTTATAACGTATGTAAGGAAAATATTTGATATATATATTCATGGATCTTGCACACAGGTAGATATAACTCATGTCAAGGATAAGAATTAGATCGATGGACATGCCATTTCAGTCAACCAGCAAAATTTCATTAATTTTTAATGGTAAGATTTTCTTTTTCGTGTAAATTAAAATACCTTAATGTTGTCGTATTTAAATGAATGTGGGAGTAGAGTGTTTTTTTCCATTTCTTGTGTAATTGGATGTGAAACTAATAGACTAATATTGTTAAATGCAACACAATGCATAAGCAATCTAGTTCTCATTCTATAATTTTTTGCGCCACACATTATAATGGTGGAAGCCGGAGATGTAATTAATTGAAGTATGTTTCTTTTTTTGAATATTATAGGGCCCTATAGTGCAATTTTTTGATATTACATGTCTATAAGTTTTTATGCTTTGCCCCTCATGTCTATAAGTTTTTATGCTTTGCCCCACATGTTTATATAAGTAGGAAATTTAGATAGTCTTTTTAAGTTCTCTTAACTATATAGAGTAATAGAAGTTATTGCAAAGGTGTCCTAACATACTTTGAGGAACTGATGTGAGGAAAACAGAACAAAATCTTATAATTGTCAAGGGAGAAAGAACATAAAAAAAATGCAAATACTTAGTCTGAATTTGTGCTTTATTATTCTTCAAGTTAATCTAAATCCCTGTATAAAATGAGTGGCAACTCCTTAATACGAGTGGTTCTAGCATAATGATCATTGAATCTTAACAAGTTAATCTGAATCTGTGATTTCTTCTATTATTCAATTTACCAACTGTTTAATTGTATTTGTGTATTATATTATAAATAAATCCTTTAATAATCATAAATATGTCATTTTTCTCTTTCTTATTCTTCTATTTCTCTCATCTAGGTTAGATTTTCAGATCTCAAAATAACTTCTTCAAACTAAGATGTCGCCGCCACATTCATTCATTCTATTGTATCACCACCACTTCGCTACCATTTCATATCTTCCATTAAAAAAATTCATCACTTTCTTTTTTAGTAATCAAACTTCTATTCTCATTTAATTAGCAGACAAATTCTTCCAAGTAAGCAACTATCATCTTAATTTTTTCTTGTCGGTCATTCTTCTTCTTTAATCTGGTTAATATGTTCTCTTTCTTCTTTTCAATTCGATTGGAAACTAATCATTAATCATTCTTTTTCTCTAAGTCTGTGTCTTTTTTTTAATGTCATAATCTTCCTCGACTTTTTCTAATATCAGTAATTTTTTTTTGCAAAAACTATCTCGAGTTGTGCTCAAGTTTGTCTTGATCTACAGTTTGGTACTTTGTTCATATCTTTTGATTTTCTAGACCAAATTGAGTCTTTTTTTCAATTTGCATCATTTTCATAGCTCTATTAACTATGAAAATGTCTCCTAAAAGAAGGAAGAAACATGTTATAATTCCATTTGATAAGGTTGAAAGTGGCATACTAGGAATGCTTCTTCTACTCCTAGAATTTTCTTGTGTCCAGAAGTTGAAAGAATGTGATGTTGCTGTTTTCTATTTAGTGAACCAGTGGAAGTTTAAGGTACTATTATATCTTATATGTGGACACATGAAAATTCTAGAAATCCAAAGCTTTATAGTGTTTTTCAGATTTCAAAAGAAGAGGATGCTAACCTTTTCTATAGTCTTATAAAGGTAAACCACATCATTATCTATTAAGACCTTACTTAATTGAATAATGTGACTAGTAAGATTAATTTTCCTATTGTTCAATGTAGGACGATGTGACTTAAAGTGATCAAGTCAGGTGTGCTTAAGATAGTTGGTCATGTCATTTCATTAAGAAATCAACTTTCACTAGTCTCCATGGTAAGGTTTATATGAGGTTTTATCAATAATTATCTAAGCCTGTAAACATACTAATTATTCGTTATCATGTGTATGTATTAATAGGTGAGAGAATTTAATGGAGATAATAGACATAATTTTATCTTTATCTTCTCTTAAGCTGATCGTAGAAGAATCCAGGGGCAGCTTAAAAACCACCATACTTTCCTTATGAAGCGAAAAAAGTGATTTTAATTTTTTCTTCCATGATTAGCTTTTACTATACTTGGTTTTTGTATATAGTTGGGTCTCCATTATTTAAATAAAATTATGAATATGTTTGTAATATTTGTCATGATTCATTAACAAAGTTGATATTATTTGTTAAAAACCATATATTGATTCAAGCTCTTTAGCATTTAATTCTAGTTTTTTCCTTTAGTTAATACTTTATGCATAATTTGAGAGTTTAAAGTTGTATAAGATACAAACTGCAAAAATTGGCATGAGTACATAGCATATACACTACACATCATTATGATATCAAAAGGATGAAACTATACATGAGATCCTATGAGTGTTAATGTTTATAGATATGGAAAATAATGTCAAGTCTAGAAGCTTTAAATGGTGAACAATGCGTTGAACTCTCATTCATGATGAGTCTTTAGGTTCAAAGCCAATGTATACCTTTAGAATTTTGACTATGCATTTATGTGTATAGGGAGGAATTTGTATTTCCATTCACAGTAAGTTGCAACAATTAGTATTGTGGATAATTAAAAAAATTGGCAACGTATGACTGTCTTGTGAAAATCATTTATGTGTTGAAAATACATTTTTATTTAATCATTATTTAAGTGGCTTTCATCCTCCTAATTTTCATGAATCATGCCGCAATTAATATCAATATGGCATAAAGAGGACTCTTCTAATCCTTCTCAGTCGATAGTTCTAGTTATTTTCATTAGAAAACTCTCTGACTCAGTTGAATACCCATACCACAATAAGGAGCTACTATTACCTTAAATAATATCTGAATTGGTGTAAGATATTCAAGAACAATTTTTTACATTAATTTAGGATCATATTTAGCTTAAACTCAAACGACAACATATCATGCAATTTTATCACCAAAACAATTGTTCGTAGTACGAATGAAACATTAGCTGTAGTGGAATATCAAACCTGTTATGAGGAAATTTGCGAATTTTATTGCTCATTATGGAAGCGTAATGATTTATCGTGCTCATCAACGAATGAGTGAATTGCAGATAATTTAGTTAGGAAAACGGGCTCAATTATCTCCATTGATTTAAAAACTATCGACCATCACTCTTAACTTTCTTAGTCAAGGGTTTACTAGATAGAACTAGAGTCGGTTGATTGTAACTATATTTTGTAACTCCTTTAATTTCAATGCAAGTTAAATAATAATGAAAACCTTAGTGTGGAATTATCAAGGATTGAATATCCCGATAATAAATTAACATTTGAGATACACGGTAAGAAATGGGGTACAAGGTTCGATTCCCTTCCTGAACACTATCAACCTATTCTGATTTACTTAAGGGTATGCAAGATTAACATGCATAATCTCTGTAGGACTAGTTGAGGTGCGAGCAAATTTGACTAGACCACCACGTCATAAAAAGGATGTGAGAAACATGGTCTCTTAACACAAACATGCCTTTATTTTCCCGACAAAACTAAAATAAAGTGAAACAAACTATCTAGAATATAGTTACATCACTTATATATAAATTATAAATTGTTTTTAAGTGTGCTTAGTTGTGTAAATAAATCCGGTAGGATCTACCAAGGGTAATTTACAAGAAATCCCCATTTGACATCCCTTACTTTCAAGTTTTTAACTTGGACACCTAACTTAAAAATAAATAAAACCAAAGGTTGTTTATCCTTCACAAGAGTCATAGCCACAATGTGGTCAAGGGCATCAACTCCACTTTAACTTTTGGTTGTTTAAATCATATAGTCTTTTCTAAAGAAAAGGCCAGGTTATTAATTTTCATAACCCATAACCAATAATCCAAGTCTTTAAAACCGATCCATGTAATTATAAATTCTCATGTCCTTTTCTAACCCAACACAAATGTCATGCTTTATATCGATTAGGTATGTAGAATGTCGAAGCCTACTCTATCATCTCTCACACTACCTTTACTTATCTTCAAATCTGGATCTAAATTGATATGTTTATTCGTCACTTTCTTCTATCGAAACAAACATCTAAGTATGCTCATATATAATAATTAGTACTTTTAAAACGACATAAAAGTATTAATTTGTAAAATTACATATCAATCTTTTAAGTATTTGTGTGTTATTTTTATTTATTTATACTCAAAATAATTATTATATACTTTATCATTTTGCAATCAACTTTTCTCTTACGCCTATTAAAAAAATAAAACTTATGATATAATTATAATTTAGGATGTTCATTCAGTTACTTCAATCAAATCACTATTAGATTAAATTTTGATAGTAAAATTTAATGAGGTATGTATAGAGAAGATTTGATATATATTCATTGATTTTGCACATATTTCCATCTAGCTCATATCAAAGATAAGATCAAAAAAAAGAAATGGACATGCTATTTAAATGAACCAACAAAATCTCAGTAATTGTTGAGTTAATATTTTCTTGTTTGTCATTACCTTTTGAGTCTTCAAACAAACTCGGTTCCCTGATCTCGGACACGGAACATTTTATAGTCGCAACTAATTTTTCGTCACTAACGTCGATTACTAGTGACGACAATTATGTCGTTGCTAAAAAATTCGTCCCTAAAATAATAATAGAGAAAAAAAATTAATTCTCAAATTTCATGAAAATTACTCCAATTTAGATTATGAGACTAAATTCCAATTAAGTCAGTAAAAAACAAGATTAGGATTATTAGCTGCTTAAGTTGGCCAAGTGTAAAACTTTTTTATAGTAAATGAGTCAACGGGCCGAGTTCTCTAACCCGATTTTAATTTTACAAACTTGAAATCTATTTATTATGGTTTGTTATAACATTGTGAATACCATTGGTTAAAATGATCTACCACCTACTTTATCTAACATCTCATTTTCAGATTATTTGAAATCTCACGCAAGTGTAATTGAATAGACAATCTCGCGGGGTAACTAACCGACCAACACAGTGAAATTATTTTAGAAACAAATAATATCATTAATATCAATTTTAGAAGATAAAAGGACTCCTTAAATAATTGAGTTTTCAGATCAAACTTGCAATAAAATCTTAATAACGACAAAACTAAAGAAATCCAAAACCAAACAATATATCAAAATAACAAAAGATATAATCAATTAAATAAATGAAAAAATATTAGTAAAAAAAATACAAGCAACAAAACTAACTACCACACATACAAAAATATTTTTCTAAAAAAACGAAGCCAATATTTGTACAAATTCATTGTGTACAATGTACCTAACAACAACACGAGCCCATAAAACTAACCGCTTGACCCATAACCCTATATCCACAAGCCCAAATCATTAGACAACCAATCCAAGTCATTATAAATTCTCGGATCCAATTTTAATCCAAAGAAAATCTATTCTTAAACTCTATCGAGGAATGTCGACGCCTACCATATAATCTCTCAGGCTACCTTTATTTATTTTCAAACCTGGATCTGAATGGGTATGTTTATTTAGTCATTTTCTTATGTCAAAACACACACTTCTAAGTATGCTCAAATATATATATATATATATATATATATATATATATATATATATATATATATATATATATATATATATATACCTGGGGAAGGGATCTAGAATATATTTCCTCGACAAAGTATCTGGTTTAGGGAATCAGAATCAGAATTTTTTTTTTTTGTGTAATTTTAGGATGGAGGCGATTTCAAAGGGAGTCTGTTTTATTAAGAATTTTTTCTAATATTTTTATTGGTCATTTTTATCACCTGGAAAGGACCACTGTCTTAGATCTGGCATGTATATAATAATTAGTAATTTTAAAGTGAAAGAGAAATATTAATTTGGCTAAGTATGTATTCATCTTTTAAGTATTTGTGTTTATTTTTGTGTAATTTTACACCGATTAATTATTGTATACTTTAACAGACAGTTCGTAATTATACTTTCTTGTGCATCTATTTAAAAATAAAGTATATGATATGATTTGAATTTAGGTTTTTCATTTTGTTATAACAATCAAATCATTATTAAATGTAGTCTTGAGAGGAAATTTATAACGTATGTAAGGAAAATATTTGATATATATATTCATGGATCTTGCACACAGGTAGATATAACTCATGTCAAGGATAAGAATTAGATCGATGGACATGCCATTTCAGTCAACCAGCAAAATTTCATTAATTTTTAATGGTAAGATTTTCTTTTTCGTGTAAATTAAAATACCTTAATGTTGTCGTATTTAAATGAATGTGGGAGTAGAGTGTTTTTTTCCATTTCTTGTGTAATTGGATGTGAAACTAATAGACTAATATTGTTAAATGCAACACAATGCATAAGCAATCTAGTTCTCATTCTATAATTTTTTGCGCCACACATTATAATGGTGGAAGCCGGAGATGTAATTAATTGAAGTATGTTTCTTTTTTTGAATATTATAGGGCCCTATAGTGCAATTTTTTGATATTACATGTCTATAAGTTTTTATGCTTTGCCCCTCATGTCTATAAGTTTTTATGCTTTGCCCCACATGTTTATATAAGTAGGAAATTTAGATAGTCTTTTTAAGTTCTCTTAACTATATAGAGTAATAGAAGTTATTGCAAAGGTGTCCTAACATACTTTGAGGAACTGATGTGAGGAAAACAGAACAAAATCTTATAATTGTCAAGGGAGAAAGAACATAAAAAAAATGCAAATACTTAGTCTGAATTTGTGCTTTATTATTCTTCAAGTTAATCTAAATCCCTGTATAAAATGAGTGGCAACTCCTTAATACGAGTGGTTCTAGCATAATGATCATTGAATCTTAACAAGTTAATCTGAATCTGTGATTTCTTCTATTATTCAATTTACCAACTGTTTAATTGTATTTGTGTATTATATTATAAATAAATCCTTTAATAATCATAAATATGTCATTTTTCTCTTTCTTATTCTTCTATTTCTCTCATCTAGGTTAGATTTTCAGATCTCAAAATAACTTCTTCAAACTAAGATGTCGCCGCCACATTCATTCATTCTATTGTATCACCACCACTTCGCTACCATTTCATATCTTCCATTAAAAAAATTCATCACTTTCTTTTTTAGTAATCAAACTTCTATTCTCATTTAATTAGCAGACAAATTCTTCCAAGTAAGCAACTATCATCTTAATTTTTTCTTGTCGGTCATTCTTCTTCTTTAATCTGGTTAATATGTTCTCTTTCTTCTTTTCAATTCGATTGGAAACTAATCATTAATCATTCTTTTTCTCTAAGTCTGTGTCTTTTTTTTAATGTCATAATCTTCCTCGACTTTTTCTAATATCAGTAATTTTTTTTTGCAAAAACTATCTCGAGTTGTGCTCAAGTTTGTCTTGATCTACAGTTTGGTACTTTGTTCATATCTTTTGATTTTCTAGACCAAATTGAGTCTTTTTTTCAATTTGCATCATTTTCATAGCTCTATTAACTATGAAAATGTCTCCTAAAAGAAGGAAGAAACATGTTATAATTCCATTTGATAAGGTTGAAAGTGGCATACTAGGAATGCTTCTTCTACTCCTAGAATTTTCTTGTGTCCAGAAGTTGAAAGAATGTGATGTTGCTGTTTTCTATTTAGTGAACCAGTGGAAGTTTAAGGTACTATTATATCTTATATGTGGACACATGAAAATTCTAGAAATCCAAAGCTTTATAGTGTTTTTCAGATTTCAAAAGAAGAGGATGCTAACCTTTTCTATAGTCTTATAAAGGTAAACCACATCATTATCTATTAAGACCTTACTTAATTGAATAATGTGACTAGTAAGATTAATTTTCCTATTGTTCAATGTAGGACGATGTGACTTAAAGTGATCAAGTCAGGTGTGCTTAAGATAGTTGGTCATGTCATTTCATTAAGAAATCAACTTTCACTAGTCTCCATGGTAAGGTTTATATGAGGTTTTATCAATAATTATCTAAGCCTGTAAACATACTAATTATTCGTTATCATGTGTATGTATTAATAGGTGAGAGAATTTAATGGAGATAATAGACATAATTTTATCTTTATCTTCTCTTAAGCTGATCGTAGAAGAATCCAGGGGCAGCTTAAAAACCACCATACTTTCCTTATGAAGCGAAAAAAGTGATTTTAATTTTTTCTTCCATGATTAGCTTTTACTATACTTGGTTTTTGTATATAGTTGGGTCTCCATTATTTAAATAAAATTATGAATAGTTTGTAATATTTGTCATGATTCATTAACAAAGTTGATATTATTTGTAAAAAACCATATATTGATTCAAGCTCTTTAGCATTTAATTCTAGTTTTTTCCTTTAGTTAATACTTTATGCATAATTTGAGAGTTTAAAGTTGTATAAGATACAAACTGCAAAAATTGGCATGAGTACATAGCATATACACTACACATCATTATGATATCAAAAGGATGAAACTATACATGAGATCCTATGAGTGTTAATGTTTATAGATATGGAAAATAATGTCAAGTCTAGAAGCTTTAAATGGTGAACAATGCGTTGAACTCTCATTCATGATGAGTCTTTAGGTTCAAAGCCAATGTATACCTTTAGAATTTTGACTATGCATTTATGTGTATAGGGAGGAATTTGTATTTCCATTCACAGTAAGTTGCAACAATTAGTATTGTGGATAATTAAAAAAATTGCAACGTATGACTGTCTTGTGAAAATCATTTATGTGTTGAATATACATTTTTATTTAATCATTATTTAAGTGGCTTTCATCCTCCTAATTTTCATGAATCATGCCGCAATTAATATCAATATGGCATAAAGAGGACTCTTCTAATCCTTCTCAGTCGATAGTTCTAGTTATTTTCATTAGAAAACTCTCTGACTCAGTTGAATACCCATACCACAATAAGCAGCTACTATTACCTTAAATAACATCTGAATTGGTGTAAGATATTCAAGAACAATTTTTTAAACATCCTGTCTTACATTAATTTAGGATCATATTTAGCTTAAACTCAAACGACAACATATCATGCAATTTTATCACCAAAACAATTGTTCGTAGTATGAATGAAACATTAGCTCTAGTGGAATATCAAACCTGTTATGAGGAAAGTTGCGAATTTTATTGCTCATTATGGAAGCGTAATGATTTATCGTGCTCATCAACGAATGAGTGAATTGCAGATAATTTAGTTAGGAAAACGAGCTCAATTATCTCCATTGATTTAAAAACTATCGACCATCACTCTTAACTTTCTTAGTCAAGGGTTTACTAGATAGAACTAGAGTCGGTTGATTGTAACTATATTTTGTAACTCCTTTAATTTCAATGCAAGTTAAATAATAATGAAAACCTTAGTGTGGAATTATCAAGGATTGATATCCCGATAATAAATTAACATTTGAGATACACGGTATGAAATGGGGTACAAGGTTCAATTCCCTTCCTGAACACTATCAACCTATTCTGATTTACTTAAGGGTATGCAAGATTAACATGCATAATCTCTGTAGGACTAGTTGAGGTGCGAGCAAATTTGACTAGACCACCACGTCATAAAAAGGATGTGAGAAACATGGTCTCTTAACACAAACATGCCTTTATTTTCCCGACAAAACTAAAATAAAGTGAAACAAACTATCTAGAATATAGTTACATCACTTATATATAAATTATTAAATTGTTTTTAAGTGTTCTTAGTTGTGTAAATAAATCCAGTAGGATCTACCAAGGGTAATTTACAAGAAATCCCCATTTGACACCCCTTACTTTCATGTTTTTAACTTGGACACCGAACTTAAAAATAAATAAAAACCAAGGTTGTTTATCCTTCACAAGAGTCATAGCCACAATGTGGTCAAGGGCATCAACTCCACTTTAACTTTTGGTTGTTTAAATCATATAGTCTTTTCTAAAGAAAAGGCCAGGTTATTAATTTTCATAACCCATAACCAATAATCCAAGTCTTTAAAACCGATCCATGTAATTATAAATTCTCATGTCCTTTTCTAACCCAACACAAATGTCATGCTTTATATCGATTAGGTATGTAGAATGTCGAAGCCTACTCTATCATCTCTCACACTACCTTTACTTATCTTCAAATCTGGATCTAAATTGATATGTTTATTCGTCACTTTCTTCTATCGAAACAAACATCTAAGTATGCTCATATATAATAATTAGTACTTTTAAAACGACATAAAAGTATTAATTTGTAAAATTACATATCAATCTTTTAAGTATTTGTGTGTTATTTTTATTTATTTATACTCAAAATAATTATTATATACTTTATCATTTTGCAATCAACTTTTCTCTTACGCCTATTAAAAAAATAAAACTTATGATATAATTATAATTTAGGATGTTCATTCAGTTACTTCAATCAAATCACTATTAGATTAAATTTTGATAGTAAAATTTAATGAGGTATGTATAGAGAAGATTTGATATATATTCATTGATTTTGCACATATTTCCATCTAGCTCATATCAAAGATAAGATCAAAAAAAAGAAATGGACATGCTATTTAAATGAACCAACAAAATCTCAGTAATTGTTGAGTTAATATTTTCTTGTTTGTCATTACCTTTTGAGTCTTCAAACAAACTCGGTTCCCTGATCTTGGACACGGAACATTTTATAGTCGCAACTAATTTTTCGTCACTAACGTCGATTACTAGTGACGACAATTATGTCGTTGCTAAAAAATTCGTCCCTAAAATAATAATAGAGAAAAAAAATTAATTCTCAAATTTCATGAAAATTACTCCAATTTAGATTATGAGACTAAATTCCAATTAAGTCAGTAAAAAACAAGATTAGGATTATTAGCTGCTTAAGTTGGCCATGTGTAAAACTTTTTTATAGTAAATGAGTCAACGGGCCGAGTTCTCTAACCCGATTTTAATTTTACAAACTTGAAATCTATTTATTATGGTTTGTTATAACAGTGTGAATACCATTTGTTAAAATGATCTACCACCTACTTTATCTAACATCTCATTTTCAGATTATTTGAAATCTCACGCAAGTGTAATTGAATAGACAATCTCGCGGGGTAACTAACCGACCAACACAGTGAAATTATTTTAGAAACAAATAATACATTAATATCAATTTTAGAAGATAAAAGGACTCCTTAAATAATTGAGTTTTCAGATCAAAGTTGCAATAAAATCTTAATAACGACAAAACTAAAGAAATCCAAAACCAAACAATATATCAAAATAACAAAAGATATAATCAATTAAATAAATGAAAAAATACTAGTAAAAAAAATACAAGTAACAAAACTAACTACCACACATACAAAAATATTTTTCTAAAAAAACGAAGCCAATATTTGTACAAATTCATTGTGTACAATGTACCTAACAACAACACGAGCCCATAAAACTAACCGCTTGACCCATAACCCTATATCCACAAGCCCAAATCATTAGAAAACCAATCCAAGTCATTATAAATTCTCGGATCCAATTTTAATCCAAAGAAAATCTATTCATAAACTCTATCGAGGAATGTCGACGCCTACCATATAATCTCTCAGGCTACCTTTATTTATTTTCAAACCTGGATCTGAATGGGTATGTTTATTTAGTCATTTTCTTATGTCAAAACACACACTTCTAAGTATGCTCAAATATATATATATATATATACCTGGGGAAGGGATCTAGAATATATTTCCTCGACAAAGTATCTGGTTTAGGGAATCAGAATCAGAATATTTTTTTTTATGTAATTTTAGGATGGAGGCGATTTCAAAGGGAGTCTGTTTTATTAAGAATTTTTTCTAATATTTTTATTGGTCATTTTTATCACCTGGAAAGGACCACTGTCTTAGATCTGGCATGTATATAATAATTAGTAATTTTAAAGTGAAAGAATAATATTAATTTGGCTAAGTATGTATTCATCTTTTAAGTATTTGTGTTTATTTTTGTGTAATTTTACACCGATTATTTATTGTATACTTTAAAAGACAGTTCGTAATTATACTTTCTTGTGCATCTATTTAAAAATAAAGTATATGATATGATTTGAATTTAGGTTTTTCATTTTGTTATAACAATCAAATCATTATTAAATGTAGTCTTGAGAGGAAATTTATAACGTATGTAAGGAAAATATTTGATATATATATATTCATGGATCTTGCGCACAGCTAGAAATAACTCATGTCAAGGATAAGAATTAGATCGATGGACATGCCATTTCAGTTAACCAGCAAAATTTCATTAATTTTTAATGGTAAGATTTTCTTTTTCGCGTAAATTAAAATACCTTAATGTTGTCGTATTTAAATGAATGTGGGAGTAGAGTGTTTTTTTCCATTTCTTGTGTAATTGGATGTGAAACTAATAGACTAATATTGTTAAATGCAACACAATGCATAAGCAATCTAGTTCTCATTCTATAATTTTTTGCACCACACATTATAATGGTGGAAGCCGGAGATGTAATTAATTGAAGTATGTTTCTTTTTTTGAATATTATAGGGCCCTATAGTGCAATTTTTTGATATTACATGTCTATAAGTTTTTATGCTTTGCCCCTCATGTCTATAAGTTTTTATGCTTTGCCCCACATGTTTATATAAGTAGGAAATTTAGATAGTCTTTTTAAGTTCTCTTAACTATATACAGTAATAGAAGTTATTGCAAAGGTGTCCTAACATACTTTGAGGAACTGATGTGAGGAAAACAGAACAAAATCTTATAATTGTCAAGGGAGAAAGAACATAAAAAAATGCAAATACTTAGTCTGAATTTGTGCTTTATTATTCTTCAAGTTAATCTAAATCCCTGTATAAAATGAGTGGCAACTCCTTAATACGAGTGGTTCTAGCATAATGATCATTGAATCTTAACAAGTTAATCTGAATCTGTGATTTCTTCTATTATTCACTTTACCAACTGTTTAATTGTATTTGTGTATTATATTATAAATAAATCCTTTAATGATCATAAATATGTCATTTTTCTCTTTCTTATTCTTCTATTTCTCTCATCTAGGTTAGATTTTCAGATCTCAAAATAACTTCTTCAAACTAAGATGTCGCCGCCACATCCATTCATTCTATTGTATCACTACCACTTCGCTACCATTTCATATCTTCCATTAAAAAAATTCATCACTTTCTTTTTTAGTAATCAAACTTCTATTCTCATTTAATTAGCAGACAAATTCTTCCAAGTAAGCAACTATCATCTTAATTTTTTCTTGTCGGTCATTCTTCTTCTTTAATCTGGTTAATATGTTCTCTTTCTTCTTTTCAATTCGATTGGAAACTAATCATTAATCATTCTTTTTCTCTAAGTCTGTGTCTTTTTTTTAATGTCATAATCTTCCTCGACTTTTTCTAATATCAGTAATTTTTTTTTGCAAAAACTATCTCGAGTTGTGCTCAAGTTTGTCTTGATCTAGGGTTTGGTACTTTGTTCATATCTTTTGATTTTCTAGACCAAATTGAGTCTTTTTTTCAATTTGCATCATTTTCATAGCTCTATTAACTATGAAAATGTCTCCTAAAAGAAGGAAGAAACATGTTATAATTCCATTTGATAAGGTTGAAAGTGGCATGCTAGGAATGCTTCTTCTACTCCTAGAATTTTCTTGTGTCCAGAAGTTGAAAGAATGTGATGTTGCTGTTTTCTATTTAGTGAACCAGTGGAAGTTTAAGGTACTATTATATCTTATATGTGGACACATGAAAATTCTAGAAATCCAAAACTTTATAGTGTTTTTCAGATTTCAAAAGAAGAGGATGCTAACCTTTTCTATAGTCTTATAAAGGTAAACCACATCATTATCTATTAAGACCTTACTTAATTGAATAATGTGACTAGTAAGATTAATTTTCCTATTGTTCAATGTAGGACGATGTGACTTAAAGTGATCAAGTCAGGTGTGCTTAAGATAGTTGGTCATGTCATTTCATTAAGAAATCAACTTTCACTAGTCTCCATGGTAAGGTTTATATGAGGTTTTATCAATAATTATCTAAGCCTGTAAACATACTAATTATTCGTTATCATGTGTATGTATTAATAGGTGAGAGAATTTAATGGAGATAATAGACATAATTTTACCTTTATCTTCTCTTAAGCTGATCCTAGAAGAATCCGGGGACAGCTTAGAAACCACAATACTTGCCTTATGAAGCGAAAAAAGTTATCTTAATTTTGTCTTCCATGATTGCCTTTTACTAAACTTGGTTTTTTTATATAGTTGGGTCTCTATTATATAAATATAATGATGAATTTGTTTGTAATATTTTCCGTGATTCATTAACGAAGTTGATAGTATGTAAAAATACAATATAATGATTCAAGCTCTTATACATTTAATTCTAGTTTTTTCCCTCGTTGATAATTTATGCATAATTTGGGATTTGCAAGTTATATAAGTTACAAACTGCAAAAATTGGTAGGAGTACATTATGATATTAAAAGGAAGAAATTATACATGAGCCCATGTGTGTTAATGTTGATAAATATGGAAAATAATGTCAAGTCTAGAAGCTTTAGGTGGTGAACCATGCTTTGAACTCTCATTCATGACCAGTCTTTAGAGGTTCAAAGTCAATGTACACCTTTAGAACTTCGACTATGCTTTTTTTTATTGTAAGATCTAAATAATGTTTTGTAAGTCACATGTTGGATGTCGTTCTCTATTTTTTATTTCTAGAAAACTAAAATCTTTCTCCACTACATAAGGGAACCTAATATGCTGCATGATACATATATAAGAAGAGAAACGTGTATGGTGCTCATATGAACCTACAATAATGTCTTAACACATGAATGTCATAATCTTTTTTGTTGTGTTGTATTTAGCTTATTCGCCTTTATGATGTTTGTTTTGATTTACCTATATTTTTCCTGAACTTGTTAAGAGTAGGAGTCCCGTTCTCCAAGTCACGGGGGGAAAGTGAAGTCGAGGCAGGATGTTGTGTCATCTCTATTAGAAATGTTATTGTACAATTCGTTGTACTCCATAAATTTTTGTTGATGGGTAAAATTATACATGTTTTGTCAATACAACAGAGGTATAAACGACCAAAGATTATTGATGGGTTCAAAAGAAGAGATTTCTTTTTTGAGTCGATGAATATATAAAAATGCATGAATTATAATTTGTACAACGTTTTTCGAATTAACAAATTAGAATCAGTCTAACTATATACTAAGACAAAACTAAAAAAGAATGTTAAGCTACTTTACTCCATCCTATACATTGCGTCTATGTGTGAAGAAACAAAATTCCACTATCTTCCAAAGAGACGAGATGAGAATAAAATTTAAAAAAAGAGGTAAATATGAATCTTAATATTGTTTACTATGGCCTTCAGGTTGGGGAGCTCACCGTCGGTACTTAATCTGTTTCAAACTTTCCATGTCATATACACGGTTGTTGTAAGGGCTATCTTCCATGCCTTGTATTTTTAAACTACTCTCGCCTTATCTTTTTTCAACCACTTGAGCGCACTTTATATAGTAGATATAATTCTCCCTATGCCTACCCAACTCCATATAGTTTTACATAACTCATCGGTGAAAGTCCATTTGAAGAAAAGATGTTTTGCCGACTGTATCCCTTCTTTGCAATATATATCAGATCTAACTCCATGTTGGTAATTCGATAATTTGTATTGATGTTGATTTACTCATGGATGAATCCATATAATTCTTTTATTTGGGTTAAAATATTTAAGAAAATAGTGTATATATACTAATAATAATTTTTTTTTTCAAAAACAAAAGAGATAATCATAAAAGATTATTTAGATTCTAGAGGTTATAAGTATTATTCAATAGGGTTAATATTTTTTAAAATTATGTTTATCTTTAAATAAATAAAGGTAAAATGACCACTAAAATTATAGGTAAGTAAAGTAATTTTATTTTTGTTTAAGTTGATATTTTAATTTTATAATATAACCTTCACGTACTTATTTCTGAATTAAGTAGATGCCTTCTTTTCTATTCTTAAAACACCCTATATCTATTTTATTAAACTTTATTAACCAATTAATTATCTCATTATTTCATTGATTAAGTAAACTTGTTGATCTAATTCCCTATACATCTCTAATTTTTTCACGTTACTCTGCTCTCATCAAATAAAAACACATGAAAGCTTCAAAAAATCTACATAACCTATTATTAAATTTTTTCAGCAGTTTCTTCTTTAACATAAAATCTCTAACTATCACGGCATATTTTTCCATCTCAAGGTTTTCATTTTTTTTGGTTTTGATTTATTTTTTTTGCAATTCTTATTGTATTAAACTAGATGATTTTTATGTGTGTTGATTGTTTTTTTAGTATTTGAATTTGTGAGGTTCTCAAATTCTTACTTTGTTTTTGTTTAATGTGTATGGATTTTATGATTTTTAGTTGTTATTTTTCTATAAGTTTGATTGATTAAGTGTTTTTAGGTTGATATTTGTTAAAAATTCGTACAAAATTTCACCAACATCAACAGGGAATTCCTTGTTTAGTCTAGGTTTAAAACAATGAATTCCTTGTTTCATGCATTTTCAAAACTAAACTAAACATGTAATTCACTATTATATAATAGACTAAACAAGGACTTCTATGTTTAGTCTTGTTTTTTAAAGCTAAATCTAATTTTTTTGCTTCTTAACTTATGTGACCTTTTATATATGCTTTAATTATTTATTTCCATGTTATGCAGATAGTAATGGTTGTTCTTAGATTTGGTCTACATATTTTATGAGGTAATTTGATCGTTTTGTGCATCTCAGATTGTTTTTTACTATGTTCATCTGATTGTCTAGTTTTCAAATTATCTTCAACATGTTTATCTACGTGCTCGGTGAGAATGTTAAATGTTTGTTGAACTATGTTAAGGAATTTGAGGATATGGTTTTTTTAACTAGTCGGTCTAGTTTGTAAAGAATGAAATTATGTGTCACCAATGATATGTATTAGAGACCGAGCATTCCATGACTAGTCTGCATACCACACATGTTGATTCTTGTGATGTCCCAAAAAAGTTGCAGAAGACTTTTTTGTGATTTCCTTTGCTTTTTATTTAGTTTTTGCCATTGAATTGATAGTTACGCATTTTTACATTTAACAAATTTGGTGAATTTGTAGTTCGTTTCATTTGGATTGATAATTGAATATTTCTTATGCATTTGATTTATTGATTTTGTTATTGTTTTGTTGTTTTTAAGATGTTTAGCATCTTTGTCTCTTGTTATTGAAAATATTTCTAAAACTACCTTGAACATGAAATTTCTAGTTTTCAAACAGGGAATTATCATTTTTCTTATAGTAATCTAAATAGTTCTACCATTTGTGCCTCCGTATCTAGTCCTTAATGTTTAGCAATCGATAAAAAATTTATAGATTTTGGCTCGTAACTATTGCACTGCATTCAGAAACTATCCCAGCATTATGGATGTCATGTGCATTCATTACGAGAAATACTCGACAGTTCATGTTTCCTGGTTCCCGTTAGGGGATTCATGTGAGTTAGAATTTGTTGATATTGATTTTCAAAATCTAATTTCTTTTCCAAGTAATGGAATATCTTCTCAGCAATTTTTGTTGTTCTTTTTCGACCATTATCTTCTCCGATTATTAATTGGAACCAAGAGACTCGAGTTAGATTTTATAATTTTGCATTATCCTATTCAACCTCCTTTAGGATATATTATTGGGTTTTTAATTGGTATCAGGGCCTATGTCTAATATTTATTGTGCTTAATAACAACTAGAGTTTTTTATGACATGGAATCTAACAAATTGGAATCAAACGTGTTTCACTAGTACATCATTAATTGTAGGTATAATTCTAGACTTTGAAGAAGGTTCATGGAGGTGATTTGTATATCACTTGAAGAACGTAGGCAGAAAAGCGATGGAGATGACTCGAGTCCACATCGAAGCGACTACTCACTTAGGCCACTAGAAAGTGTTGCTTCAAGTAGTCAATTGAGAAGAGTAGAAGAAGTTGAAGATGTAACACAGAGAAGCCATGATTGTGCTTCTAAAGCTCACGTCATTGGTAGACTGGACGAGATATCCTTTAGCACTTGCTCGTTTTTTAGAAAATTTTGAATATATTCAAAATGCTTTCTTTTCAGTACATCAAAATTTATTGCTCTCCATATTAGAAAACTATATCATGTTGATAGATCAAAATATGAGAAAATGAGGCATCTTGAAATTTCAAAAAATTTATTAGACTTTCAAAATCAAACTAAGTTCTTTGGAAAAATTAGTTTAAATGAATGAAAAAATATCTCGATTAGTAACGATTCTTTAAACAGAAGATTGAAGATCTTAAGATCATCATCTAAAAATTTAAAAGAGATCCAGATAGTTGAATTCCATTTTGAGTATGCAAAAATTCCTTTTGAAAAATGTGGAATTAAATATTAGTATAATTCTAATTAAAAGGATTCAAAATTTGTTTAAATTAAGGCTTTCAATTCTAATATTGCATATTCTCCCTCAACTAAAATGACCCCTACACTATGCATGTATTGAAAAAGGGTGGCCATAGATAATTTGTACGCTTGGTGCATAAAAGGATGGAAAATGGATCAAAGACGCCTATCAAACAAGTACGGAATTGGGTTTTTAAAAGGCATGATCTCAATCTAAAAAACTAGCTACAAATGAAGAATGAGCATAGATGAATAAGGAGGATCAAATAAATGCATAAAAAGGCAATATTAAGACATATATATTTCATATTTCTCTTATAAACTATTCTTTGTTTCTGTGTGCTTTTATTTCTGTCTTAACTATTGTTTAATTCATTTTCTTTTGATTTTGGTTCCTTTAGCCGTCTAGATACTTTTTATATTCAAATATGTATTAATTATTAGTTATGATAGTTAGAAAACCTCCTAGTATTACACACCTTAGGTTCCATCGGATACCCTATAATTAGATATACTATCCATAAGTTTATAATTTTCCTTCTAAGTGTTCTCATGGATTATATGTACCTTTACATATTATGCGAGAATTACACCTATCTGTTTTATTTTAGGAATTTTATTAGGTTAGAAGATGGAAATCTTATAGGCTGGCCATTCTTTTTGCTTAAATTTAGTAAAGATTTTGGGGATGCCCATTGAAAACTTCTTTTGGCCAGAAAAGGACAACCCTCTTGTACCAAAAGTCACATCATTGTCAATATTTTCACTCCCCACTAAAAGTATCTTGTCTTCTTATTTAAACCATCTCATTATACAACTCTCAAAAAGTAACTTATTCAAATATCCCTATCATGGAAAAGTCTATTATAAAGCCTAACCTAAACCCTATTGTAAACTTTGCTCATCTACTGTTGATAGAATTCAACCTAATATATATATATATATATATATATATATATATATATATATATATATATATATATATATATGTTCCAATTGATGAAATTTCTCTCAACACTCAAATAGTTGAAGAAGTAGAAATTCTCATCGACTAAATGCACAATACTAGAAAAATATCTTTTAATTCAACACCCATTAGAAGAATCGTAGGAAGTGCACTTATAGGTACAAACATCAATTTTATCAGATTTACATATATTGAATGTTCTCATTACATACCCCTTGTTCAATAATTTTATCAAAATTTAGCTTATTCTAGTGAGAACCACTCCATCACCTCAAAAAATACAAAAAATTGATATATGTTTTGATTTTCTCATATTTTAAATTTCTTCTCTCTTAAAAATGAGGGGGAAATATATATTTAATGGGTATACAGAATAGTGCCCTAGGAAGAGGATTAATCAGGAACATCAAGAATTTTATTATTTCTCAAATGAGTAAAGAGAACACCCATCTCTATTATGTGAGAAATTCATCTATTAAATTCTGCATTCCTTATCAAGATATCAGTAAAGAAGCTCTTTGCTAATAAAAGAAGAATATGATCATCTATTACATCAAATCATATTTTCTATATTGCTTCTTTACAAAAAGACAAATAAATTTCTATACTTGATCATTTTCATATGGAGGAAGCACACGAGTACTTTATCCAAGTTTTATTCGGTATAGCCCTAAGTTTTATATGTAGCCTCCTACAAGTAGATAAGTTTGTATTAGATATTATATCAATATTTTCATATAAGTGGAAGCATTGAGATTTTAATGTTTAGCAAAATGGGCATTTAGTTCTACAATGGGCATCAGTAAGAAAGTCAAATTCAATATGCTTGAGAAGTCTACTAAAAAACTCATCAAGAGAGAGGCTAGAAAACGAAAAGTAATCAAGGGTCCAGAGCCAAAAACTCCTAAGAAAAGCTACTCTCACACTAAAAACTCCTCTTGTATAAAAAATTACATTGATGGCACTATGATATATAGAGTTGTAGATCACATCACTACACATATCCTACCATCTGTGAAAGACAAATTTATCACACTTGATAACAAATTGAGTCAATAAATAACACTTGGAAAGAGAAAAGAACAAAAACAAGTTTTGTTCGTGAACATACATTTACCGTGACACCTTTAATCCTAGGCTACGATACTTAAAGTGCTACCTGTCTCTATATCTTTGTTTAGTAATAGTCAATTAAATCTCTTTTGATCTATTATATGTCATTTCATTGTCCTCAGTGAATTTTTTCCGTTCTGTTTAATTTAACCTTTTTCTTCTCTATTTTATGCCTTTTTTTGATATTGACAAAAAGGAAGAAATATGCATGTAATCACTACATGGGAGTTATATTTTATGGGGGACAATTAGACTAGCCTTTTCCATGCTTTAGATTGCTTATGGTTATATTGACTAATTAGTGTCCGTTAGAGAGTGATAAAAATATGGTAATAATAGATGCAACTAACACCCTAGCCTGAACACGGTACTCACTGCAAGTATCACAACTTGTACGCAAGTTTAAATGATAAGTAAGATTTGTTCCTCATAGACTACGAAAGTTATGAAGACCTTATGAAATATAAAGTGCATAAAGAAAGCTAGGAGAATAATATGTTGAAAATAAAATACAAAAGAAATATTTGTTTGGTTTTAAGACTCTAATCAATTAACTAAATAAAGTAACAGCAGTCAAATAAATAACAAAAATAAGTTAGTATGAGAGTTTAGATCTAGATCTAACAAGTAATCCCCACTAGCCTTGTTTATCCTATTAAAGTAAGGGTGAATTGTGTGATATGCAATAGCTAGGATTCTGTATTCCTACTAACCCCCTTCTGGGTGGACTTAGGTGGTGACCTAACAATTACCAGGGGACTTGGTTAAGGGGACCCTTCGCAATGATTGGTGGTTAATCACAAACCATAATGTCTATTTAGTTAGGCAAGCCCTTCCGGGTCACTACCACACACTAGAGGTTATATGATGTTTTAATAATTAGACACCCCTTACGGGTGACCATCAAATTGGTAATACTATACGTTTGCAAGCGCAAGAACTACATATAATCAATCAAAACACATAAAACCATAGAATAAAGCACTAATTTCAATTAAATGCAAAATCCCAAATAAAAATATTTGTTATCCATAATAAATAATGAGCTGAACCTTCAAAATATGGTTATCCACAACATCTGACAAACAATTGTTCGTGGTACGAATGATCCATTAGCTCTGGATGGAATATCAAACTTATTACGAGGAAAGTTGCAAATTTTATAGCTCATTATGGAAGCGTAATGATTCTCCGTGATCATCAACGAACGAATGAATGGGCATATAATTTAGTTAGAAAGACGGACTCAATTATTTCCATTGATTTTAAAAACTATCGACCATCACTCTTAACCTTCTTAGTCAAGTGTTTACTAGATAGAACTGGAGTCAGTTTATTGTAACTATATTTTGCAACTCCTTTAATTTTAACGCAAATTTTATTGACACAAAGAATAATGAAAACCTTATTATGGAACTATCAGACATTGAGAATCCCGGTAATAAATTAACATTTGAGATACATGGTATGAAAGGGGGTTCAAGGTTTGATTCCCTTCCTGAACATTGTCAACCATTTCCGATTTACTTAAGGGTATGCAAGGAAAACATGCATAATCTATGTAGGATTAGTTGAGATAAGAGAAAATTTGCCTAGCCCACCACGTCATATAAAGGATTTGAGAAACGTGATCTCTCAACATAAACTTTCCCGACAAAAACAAAAATGAAGGGACACAAACTATCTATATTAATTACATCACTCGTATATAAATTCTTAAATTGTTTTGAAGTGTGCTTAGTTTTGTAGAAAATCTGGTAGGATCTACCATGGGTAAATTACAAGTAATTCCTATTGGACACCCCTACCTTTCAAGATTTTTAACTTGGACACCTAACTAAAAAATAAATAAAAACCAAGGTTGTTTATCCTTAACCAGATTCGTAGTCACAATGTGGTCAAGAGCATCAAATCCACCTTAACTTTTGTTTGTTTTAATCATATAGGCTTTTCTAAATAAAAGGCCCAGGTTATTAATTTCATAACCCATAATCCAAGTCTTCAAAACCGACCCAAGTAATTATAAACTCTCATGTACGTTTCTAACCCAACACAAATGCCATTTTTAATTGTATCGATCAACTTCATGGAATGTCGAAGCCTACTCTATCCTCTCTCACACTATCTTTTTTTATCGTCAAACCTGGATCTAAATCGATATGTTTATTCGTCGCTTTCTTTTATCAAAACACACAAATAAGTATGTTCAAACATAGTAATTAGCACTTTTAAAATGACAGAATTAATTTGGCAAATTACGTATCAATCTTTTATGTATTTGTGTGTTATTTTTATTTTATATACTCAAAATAATTATTATATACTTTATCATTTAGAAATAACCTTTCTCTTACGCCTATTAAAAAAATAAAATTTATGATATAATTATAATTTAGGATGTTCATTTGTTACTTCAATCAAATCATTTTTAGATTAAATTTTGATGGTAAAATTAAATGAGGTATGTATGGAGAATATTTTATATATACTCATGGATTTCGCACACATGTCAATCTAGATCGTGTCAAGGATAAGATCAAAACAAGAAGAAGAATTGGACATGCCATTTCAATGAGCCAACAAATTCTCAGTAATTGTTCAGTTAAGATTTTCTTGTTCGTCATTACCCTTTCCGTCTCCAAACAAACTCGGTTCCCCGATCTACGACACAGAGCACTATACGATCCCAAAGAAGAATTGAATCAACGAGTTTTTGGGTATGGAGAGGTGTCCATATGCCATCTTCAAGTGCTCATTCCCTCAATTTGGGCATACAAAATCTGTTTATTCTATTTGGATTTTATTCTCTAATAAACATTTATTGAAGTTTCAAGCGCGTCTCAACCCATATTAGAGACGAGTCCTACACTGCTTTCTAAAGTAAACACATTTCGAAGAGTTCCACTCGCCGGAATGAAAGAATGAAATTTTAGATTCAGTTGTTGATCGGAGAATTACTATCATTACTAAGAGTTACCATACATTTTCGCTCTTTAATCTTTACCCGGTTTTTTAGATTAAATTTGCTTAAATTGTTAACATTTTCTAAAGACAATGTGCAATATTAGTAGTTTGAGTGCCATTTACCATTTATTGGGTAATTGGATGAGAGATTAGTAGAGTAATATTGACAAATGCACCACAACACATTAAGCAATCTAGTGCTCAATCTAGGAAATCTAGGACCCTATTCTTATTATGTTTACTTAGGAACTCCAAATATATTCCATTGAGGAAAGATTCTCTTGTTCATCCTATGAAAAATTCCCAATCTATGCTAGACTTAGCAGGCGACAATCAAAATTTGAGAGATATAGCCTCTAAACACAAACATGCCTTCCTTTTCCTCTCAAACAAAAATGAAAGAGTACAAAATCTATAGAATAATTAAGTCACTCAAATACAAAGTCTTACTTTGTGTTTAACCTTGTGGGTATTGTGGGACCATCCCTGGAAGTAAAAAACTCCTTGTAAACATTAGTAATGATCCGAATATAGGATAAGGAAATCAAGGAATGACTGAAAAAAATAACTGAACAAACATTTTTAAGATAATTTTTATAGCGGTTGGTTTAGCTCTCATATATGGCACTTCTGTTGCATCTACAGTTTTAGAATATCATGTACAAACCTTAAACCTCAAAAAAATTAATTTTCTACATGTAAATAAACTTAAAAATAAATTCCATGTTGTAAAATATGTTCGTAACAATAATTAGTACTCATCATTGAGGTATTCTTTTTTCAAAAAATAAAAGAACTTCTAAATGGAAGCAACTATTTTAATTTTTATTTGGAATATTTGGAAAAATATCAAAATTGTTTTAAAGGGGTTTATAGGTATGATTTCTCAAACAAAGTTGTTTAATTAATATTTTCTTGTTGTCTTTATGTTGATATTACTCAATAATTGAAACCTTGTGCTAGTGAAAACCAATTGTTTAATCCAACTGGAGGATTACACCCATAATTAGAGTTCTAGTTGACATGGAAATGTTTCGGTAAAATGCTCATATCAAACACACAAATCATAATAGATCACCAAATTATTTTTTCGACAATTTTTTTTACTCAAACTAAAAATCAATATAACGACTACATTGTTCGTCATAACTAATTTTTCTTCGCTAATGTCGATTACTAGCGATGACAATTATGTCGTCGCTAAAAAATTAATTGCGACAATCATAATACAGTAACAAATTAATTCGCAAACTTTATGAAAATAACTCCCATCCAGATTTTGAGATGATAAAATTCCTTTTAAGTCAGTAAAAAACAATATTAGGATTATTAGCTTCTTAAGTTGGCCAAATGTAAAACTTTTTTTATAGTAAATGAGTCAATGTGACAAGTTCTCTAACACAATTTTAGTTATACAAACTTGGAATCTATTTATTATGGTTTTTATAACATTGTAAATATCATTGTTTAAAGTGATCTACCACTCTACTTTATCCTAGCATTACATTTTCAGACTATATGAAATCTCACGCAAGTGTAAATGAATAGACAATCTCGTGAGGTAACTAATCAACCAACACAGTAAAATTATTTTAGAAATAAATAATACGTTAATATAAACTTTAGAAGATAAAGGACTCCTCAAAAATTGAATTTGCAGATCAACCTTGCAACAAAACCTTAATAACGACAAAACTACAGAAATCCAAAACCAAACAATATATTAAAATAACAACAAATATAATCAACTAAATAGAAGAAAAAATAATTGTATATAAAAATCCAAGAAACAAACCTAACTACCACCCATACAAAAATATTATTTAAAAGTAAAAGAAACAATATTTGTACAATAAATTAATTGAGAAGATTTAATCAAAAATATGATAAATAGATCCAATTTGTCTAACAACAATACGAGCCCATAAAACTAACCTCTTGACCCATAAACCATATATCAATAAGTCCAAGTTATTAGACAACCAATATAAATCCTCATATCCTATTTTAATCCAGAGAAAATGCCATTGGAATGTTGACATCTACCATATCATCTGTATTGCTACCTTTATTTATCTTCAAACCTGAATATCGGTATGTTTATTTAATCACTTTATTCTGTCAAAAACACACTTCTAAGTGTGCTCATATATATTCATCCGGGGAGGGATCTAGAATGGTTTCTGGCAAAAAGTAGCTGGTTTTGGGGAGTCAGGATCAGAATATTTGTGTGGGTAATTTTAGGATGGAGGCAATTTCACAGGTATTTCACAGGATTAGAAATAGATTGTTGGACATGCCATTTCAATCTAACTAATAAAATCTCATTAATTGTTAATGGTAAGATTTTCTGTTCGGTTTAAATTAAATCTCTTAAAATGTGGGAATAGAGTCTGATTACAAGTTTGACGGCCTTATTCCATTTCTTGTGTAATTGGATGAGAAACTAATAGACTAATATTGATAAATGCACCACAACGCATAAGCGATTTAGTTCTCATTCTATTTAAAAAAAATTATGAGTTTGAAATTATATTTAATTGCATTATTGCAATTAATTTTAATTCAGAATCATATTTTTTTAATTTTTTTTAAACATAAAAGTCATTAGCAACTACAAGTAGTCTAGAAAAACTTAACTGTAATCGCTATATATTAGCTTCTAGCGACTACATAAGTAAGTTATTTATGACTAGTTATACTTAAGTCATTCACGACTACTTGTAGTTGATAATAACTCATCAAACAGCGACTACATATGTAGTCGTTAATAAATCATTAAACAGCGACTACATATGTAGTCGATAGTAACTCATCAAATAGCGACTACTTTGTAGTCGTAAATTACTACAGAAATTTTCGCGACTACAATCTGACTTTCATCGCTAGAGATGACCTCTAACGACAAGTTTGTCGCCTCTAAGTAATAATGACTTCATGTAGTCGGTAAAGTCCAAATTCGTTTTCCGCGACTACTTTTTCCTTCTTTCACGACTACAAATGTAGTCGCGGAAAGTAGGACGTGGTGTAGTGATGCTATATTGTACTGCTCATTTTTAGTAAGTTCATAGATGTTCTATTTATGTCACACTTTTATTACATTTGGGATAATTCTATCTCACTATTGTTAGTAATTTATTGCAGGGCATGGGCCGAATCGTATACACAAACAAAGAGGGGCTTAAAATGTTGGGACTAACTATTGCAGATGCGTGTGACAATTCACTAAATGAGATAGTTTATCAGCGTTGTGTATCAAACCTATATTTTTGTCTACCAACATTGATGCGAGAGGTACTTTTAGAAGATTTTACTTTCTTCTCAATATTCCCTTAACATCTTAAAAATCGAAAGATGAGAAGAAGAAGTGGTTTAACAACGTTTCCTGTTTTTCAGGGATATGCATTTTTACCAGCGGGTATCTTTTATACAGGAACAACTCCCTATGTTAGGTATGATCGAGCTGTTGCTTAGAGAATTCCGAATCAGACATGGACGTCTTGTGATGTTCTCGCCTTTGCTTTCTTGAATTGGTAAATTATATAACCACTCTATGACATTTTTGTTCATAGCATAGTGAGGATTTTGTATTTTCATTCACAGTAAGTTGCAACAATTAGAATCGTGGATAATTAAAAAAATTGGCAACGTATGACTGTTATGTGAAAATCATTTATGTGTTGAAAATACATTTTGGTTTATTCATTATTTAAGTGGCTTCGATCATCCTCCTAATTTTCATGAATGATGCCACAATAAATATCAATATGGCATGAAGAGGACTCTTCTAATCCTTCTCGGTCGATAGTTCTAGTTATTTTCATTAGCAAACTCTCTGACTCATTCGAATACCCATACCACAATAAACAGCTACTATTGCCTTAAATAACGTCAGAATTGGTGTAAGTTATTCAAGAACAATTTTTTAAACATCCTGCCTTACATTAATTTAGGATCGTATTTAACTTAAACTCAAACGACAATATATCAGGCAATTTTATCACCAAATTAATGGTTCGTGGTATGAATGATCCATTAACTCTAATGGAATATCAAACCTATTATGAGGAAAGTTGTGAATTTATTGCTCATTATTTAAGGGTAATGATTTGTCGTGCTCATCAACAAATGAATGAATAGGTAGATAATTTTGTTAAGATGGGCTCAATTATTTCCATTGATTTAAAAACTATCGACAATCACTCTTAACTTTCTTAGTCAAGGGTTAACTGGATAGAACTGAAGTCAAATGATTGTAACTATATTTTGTAACTCCTTTAATTTCAATGCAAGTTAAAGAATAATGAATACCTTAGTATGGAACTATCAGGGATTGAGTATCCTGGTAATAAATTAACATTTGAGATACACGGTATAAAAGGGGGTACAAGGTTGATTCCCTTCCTGAAACACTATCAACCTGTTCTGATTTACTTAAGGGTATGCAAGAAAAACATGCATAATCTCTGTAGGACTAGTTAATGAGCGAGCAAATTTGATTAGACCACCACGTCATAAAAAGTATTTGAGAAACATCACAAACATGCCTTTATTTTCCCGGCAAAACTAAAATGAAGTGAAACAAACTGTCTAGAATATAGTTATATCACTCATATATAAATTCTTAAATTATTTTTAAGTGTGCTTAGTTGTGTAAATAAATCTGGTAGGATCTACCAAGGGTAATTTACAAGAAATCCCCATTTGACACACCTTACTTTCAAGTTTTTAACTTGGACACCTAACTTAAAAATAAATAAAAACCAAGGTTGTTTATCCTTAACAAGAGTCGTAACCACAATGTGATCAAGGGCATCAAATCCACTTTAATTTTTGGTTGTTTAAATCATATTATATTTTCTAAATAAAAGGCCTAGGTTATTTATTTTCATAACCCATAACCAATAATCCAAGTCTTTAAAACCGATCAAAGTAATTATAAATTCTCACGTCATTTTCTAACCGAACACATATGCCATGCTTTAACTCAATCGATCAACTCCGTGGAATATTGAAGCCTACTCTATCCTCTATCACACTAACTTTACTTATCTTCAAATATGGATCTAAATTGATATGTTTATTCGTCACTTTCTTCTATCAAAACACACATCTAAGTATGCTCATATATAATAATTAGTACTTGTAAAACGATATAAAAGTATTTATTTGGAAAATTACATACTTTATCTTTTTAGTATTTGTGTGTTATTTTTATTTAATTATACTCAAAATAATTATGAAAAACTCCCAATCTATGCTGGACTTAGTAGGCGACAGATCAAAATTTGAGAGATATAGTCTCTGAACAAAAACATGCCTTTATTTTCCTCTCAAACAAAAATGAAGGAGTACAAACTCTATAGAATAATTAAGTCACTCAAATAGAAAGTCTTACATCGTGTTGATTCGTTTAGGTATTGTGGCACCATCCCTGTAAGTAATAAATCTCCTTGTAAACATCAGTAATTATCTGAATATATGATAAGGAAATCGAGGAATGATTGAAAAAAATAACTGAACAAACATTTTATAGATAATTTTTATAGCGTTTATAGCGGTTGGTTTAGATCTCATATATGGCTCTTCTGTTGCATCTACAATTTTAGAATATCAGGCACAAACCTTAAAATACTCTTTTTAGAGTCAAAAATATTAATTTTTTACATGCAACCATGTTGTTAAATGTTGGTAACAATAATTAGTACTCATTATTGAGGTATTGTTTTTTTGGAAAATAAAAGAATTCCTAAATGGAAGCAACTATTTTAATTTATATTTGAAATATTTGGAAAAATATCAGAATTGTTTTAAAAGGGTTTATAAGTATAATTTCTCAAAAGAAGTTGTTTAATTAATAATTTCTTGTTTTCTTTATGATAATATTACTCATACATTGAAACTTTGTGCTAGTGAAAACACATTGTTTAATCCAACTGGGGATTATACCCATATTTATAGTTCAAGTTGACATGGAAATGTTTCGGTAACTTATACATATCAAACACACAAATCATAATAGATCACCAAAGTAATTTTCGACAAATTTTTTTGACTCAAACTGAATATCAATATAACGACTACATTGTTCGTCACAACTAATTTTTGGTCGCTAATGTCGATTACTAGTGACGACAATTGTGTCGTCGCTAAAAAAATTTATCGCTACAATCATAATATAATAAAAAATTAATTCACAAATTTTATGAAAATAACTCCCATTCATATTTTAAGATTCGCCAAAGGTAAAACTTTTTATATAGTAAATGAGTCAGTGTGCCAAGTTCTCTAACCTGATTTTAGTTATACAAACTTCGAATCTATTTATTATGGTTTGTTATAACATTGTTAAAATGATCTACCACTCTACTTTATCCTAGCATTACATTTTCAGACTATTTGAAATCTCGTGCAATTGTAAATGAATAGACAATCTCACGAGGTAACTAATCAAACCAATATAGTAAAATTATTTTAGAAATAAATAATACGTTAATATCAACTTTAGAAGATAAAAGGACTCCTCAAATAATTGAGTTTTCAGATCAACCTTGCAACAAAACCTTAATTACGACAAAACTAAAGATATCCAAAACCAAAAAATGTATTAAAATAACAAAAAATATAATCAACTAAATAGAAGAAACAATACTTGTAAATAAAAATTATAGCAACAAACCTAACTACCACCCATACCAAAAATATATTTATAAAATAAAAGAAACAATATTTGTACAGTAAATTAATTGAGAAGATTTAATGATAGAATATAATAAATAGATACCATGTGTCTAACAATAGTACGAGGCTATAAAACTAACTTCTTGACCCATAAACCATATATCCATAAACCAGTCATTAGACAACCAATCTAAGTCACTATAAATCCTCGGATCCTATTTTAATCCAAAGAAAATGTCATTCTTTAACTATGTTGATCAACTTTGCGGAATGTCAGATCTACCATATCATCTCTCAGGCTACCTTTATTTATCTTCAAACCTGAATCTGAATCGGTATGTTTATTTACTCACTTTCTTCCGTCAAAATACACAGTTTTAAGTATGCTCATATATATTCACCCAGGTTGGGGATCTAGAGTGGTTTCCGAAAAAAAGCAGCTGGGTTAGGGAGTTAGGATCAGAATATTTTTATGGGTAATTTTAGTTGAAAAAATTTCCTAATATTTTTTTGGCCATTTTTATCACCGGGCAAAGGTCATGTATATAATAATTAGTACTTTTTTAAAGTGAAAGAACAATATTTATTTGGCTATATATGTATAATTTTTAAGTATTTGTGTTTATTTTTGTGTAATTTTTCTCCAATTAATTATTGCATACTTTAACAATTCGTAATTATCCTATATTTTGTATCTATTTAAAAATAAAGTTTATGATATGATTTGAATTTAGGTATTTTATTCGGTTATAACAATCAAATCATTATTATATGTAATCTTGAGAGGATATAAGGTATGTAAGGAAAATATTCCATATATATTCTTGGATCTTGCGCATAGGTCCATCTAACTCGTGTCATGGATAAGAATTAGATAGTTGGACATTCCATCTCATTAATTGTTAATGGTAAAATTTTCTATTTACTTTAAATTAAATTCCTTAAAGTATTTAAATAAAATGTGAGAATAGAGTCTGATTACAAGTTTGACGGCCTTATTTCATTTCCTGTGTAATTGGATGAGAAACTAATAGACTAATATTGATAAATTCACCACAAACACATAAGCAATATAGTCATCATTCTATATTTATTTCCTATGGGTTAAGAGGTTAAAGAGTTTGTATGAGTTTTTTTTAGTTTATTTTAATACTCTGTGCTAGGCATGATTCTCTATTTATGCTTTAGGCTCGAAGGGGTTTTGCTTATGTTTTGCATTTACTTACTTTTCCAACTCTTTTAATGTTCTACGTCTGATTTGTGTTATTTACAGAGTAATAAGACAAATGATTGGTCAGTGAAGCTTTCAAGACACCTGATAGGGGATGCAGCTCCAATGGAGTCTGATACAGCGGCTCTTCAGTGTAAAGCAAATCATTCTAAGTGATGATTGTATTTTATACAGACACAAAGTAGTGATAGTACAAGGAAACTTGAGATTTTGTTGTTTCATCGGAGCTCTTGCGAATTCCATGATGGTGTCATAAAGAATTTTATTTTATACAGACACAAAGTAGTGATAGTACAAGGAAACTTGAGATTTTGTTGTTTCATCGGAGCTCTTGCGAATTCCATGATGGTGTCATAAATAATTTTAGCAACATTCATTGGTTTCTCCTCAATAATACACTTGATAAAAATTATATGCTCCTTCTTCAACTCGGATGTGTGTTTAATTCCAAAGAAAGTAGGGATTATGAAACGAGACCAAACCTTTGCACGAGGTGTTATATTACTGCTGTAAAAGTGACCAGGATACGTTTCTCCTTCCGGAATCGGGCTAGCCCCATTAATAAGCACAGTTCCCCAAAGGGATTCATAATCAAAGGATGGATCATTAAGGGTTTCTTGGAACGGACATAACCCAGAAAAGTTGGGTAACTTCAAAGATTTCCGAATAAGTTCAATAGAGAAAGGAACTACCTTTTTGCGAATTTCAATTGCCTCACGGGAAAGGGCTAAACCTTCATAAAATTCTCGCACAAAAGTAGGAATGAACTCAAGCTTCCTTTCTCACAATTCTTTCTAACCAAACTTGTCACAAGCAACAGCATATTCTTTGTGAGCACTACTCATAATGCCCTTAGGAAAATCCATCTCCTCACCAAACTTCAAAAATTCAATTCTTTCACGAACCTGATCATTCCAAGAAGTAGAAACCCTATTTGGCTTATGAGCACACACCTTTCTTCGCGGGGATTTCTGTTGAACTGGTACTTCCGGAACTTCTTGTTCGCTTTCATCCTCAATTTATTTCTCAATCTCATTTTCACGTTATTCCTCACTTTCTGGTTCATCAATTAATCTTCTCTTCTGACCTGTGATTTCTTTTCTCTTGGGAGCAAGCTTAACCTCTTCAATCTTGCGTTTAGGACGCGAATCAGGAATCTCAATAGCTTGTTCTTGAGTACCACCAATAGTGGTCTTCTTTCTAGGAGCAGTTCTTCGGAAATCACCGGTTCTGTTAGTCATCTCTTTCCACCCCAAACTCAAAACTTCAAATAGTGAGAAGCTAGAGAAAAGCTTAGAACTTTGATGTTTTGAGGCTTAGGAATTTAAGATTAAGGTGTAATATGAGATGGGTAATGGTTAATTTGTGTGGGAGAAGAAATAATTGGGTTTAATTTAAGTATTGGGTGAAGAACAATCTTGGTGAAAACCTAAGGATTTGATGATATTTTGGAGAGGAGGTGAGTTGATCTTGTGTTTTTGTGATGAAAGAGGGTAGGATTTGATGGTATTTATAGGTTTTAATGATGATTTTCGGAGGTGGAGAAGGTGTGGGTGCGTTTTTGGTAAAAACTTGCAGAAGAGGCTAAAGAAACTAGGTTAAAAAGCTGAAAACCGCCACATCACAGTGCAAACCGGGTTCTCGGTTTATGAAAATCGGGTTCCCGATTTCGCGTCGCTGTGTCGGCGCGAAAACAATTACCAAATTAATTAATTAATTTTTTTTTACCTCAAAACGCAAATTTTGGCTGGACCCCAAAACGCTGGGTCAGAGAATTATCCTTCGAAACCGGGTTCCCGGTTGGCGTCGCTGGCGCGAATGATGACGCAAATGGTGACGCAGCAATTGGCGGGACCCGAAACGCTGGGTCTGAAAGTGTGAAATTTTACAGCTCCAAAACCGGGTACCCGTTTTGTATGAAACCGGGATCCCGGTTTTCGTCGATGGCGCGAATGGTGACGCAGGTGGTGACGCGGCAGATGGCGGGACCGAAGACGCTGGGACAGAAAGTTCCAATTTTCAGCTCTCGAAACCGGGTTACCGGTTTCCCCTGGACAACCAACCTCTTTTTCTTCTATTTTCGCCCTTTCGACCCCAAACTCACGACCTTTTTACCCCTGAAATCATCAAAAACAACTACCCTTTCTCATTTCTTACTAATAAACACTAAACTTATGAAAATCGAAATAATTTACACTACGAAAATTAAAACTCAAACTAATATACAAAGAATTGGCTTTTGTTTAACGTCGTTAAGCTCGACGGGTTACCTCACGATTTTAAGGAGTCTCGAGGAAATACATGACCTCCCCGGGATGTGGATCTTCCAAGTGGTTGGTATCTTCACCTCCATGGTATATTTTTAATCGATGACCGTTCACCATGAAGGTGCGGTTCTCAAGTGGATGTTCTATTTCTATCGCCCCATGAGGTGTAACTTTGGTCACAATGTATGGACCCGACAACTTAGACCTTAACTTACCCGGATAATTGCTGAACTTTGAATTATACTTCAATACTTTTTGTCCCACTTCAAAGTTCTTCACACGAATCCGATTGTCATGCCATTTCTTAGTGTTTTCTTTGTAAAGTTTAGCATTTTCATAAGCATTCAATCGGAATTCGTCAAGTTCGTTAAGCTTCATCATACGATTCTCTCCGGCTAAGGTAGGATCTAAGTTCAACTGCGCAATTGCCCAATAGGCACCCATTTCAAGCTCAAGCGGTAAGTGACAAGTCTTACCATACACCATACTATATGGAGATGCACCCACTAGAGTCTTAAACGTAGTACGATAGGCCCACAACGCGTCATCTAACTTCATTGACCAATCTTTTCTTGTAGGACCAACGGTCTTCTCTAGGATTGACTTCAATATGCAGTAGATACACGGTGTCTTACTCCATACTTCTCTAGAACAGCCTTCAAATACTTATTAACGAAATGAGATCCTCCATCGCTAATAATCACTCTAGGTGTACCATGTCTAGTGAAAATATGTGATTTCAAGAACTTAATCATCACTCGTGAATCATTGGTTGGTAAAGCCACAGCTTCCACCCATTTAGACACGTAATCAATAGCTAATAAGATGTAGAGGTTACCATTTGAAGGAACGAACGGACCCATAAAATCTATACCCCACACATCGAATATTTCAACTTCCAACACATTATTACGTGGCATCTCATCCCTCTTGGATATGTTTCCGGTAAACTGGCATCTCGCACATTTCTTCACATATTCATGACAATCTTTTACAAGATTAGGCCAGTAAAAACCTGATTGGAATACCTTAGCAGCAGTTCTATCTCCCTTGAAGTGTCCTACGTAGAGTGAATCATGACATCCAGCTATAATTGCTTCTGTTTCTTCCTTGGCTACACATCTTCTTATCATTTGGTCAGCACACACTTTGTAGAGGAAAGGATCCTCCGAAAAGAATTATCTAGCACGATGAGCTAACCTCTTTCTCTCTTGATAAGTGGATCCTTCAGGAAAAGAACCACTTACAACTAAATTCTCAATATCTGCATACCAAGGAGCTTCACAGTCACGAACAGTAAATAAATTCTCGTCAGGAAACTCTTCTCTAACTACTTCAGTTCCACCGTTCGTCTCTGAACCTTCAAGACGCGATAGATGATCTGCAACCTGATTCTCACAACCCTTTCTATCTTTAATCTCTAAATCGAATTATAGAAGCAATAAAACCCATCGGATTAACCTCGGTTTAGCATCCTTCTTCTCCATAAGAAATCTAATCGCTGAATGATCTGTATAAACAATAACTTTCGCTCCAAGAAGATAAGAGCGAAACTTATCGAATGAATACACAACTGCTAGAAATTCTTTCTCTGTAACTGTATAATTAACTTGAGCACCATTGAAAGTCTTACTAGCATAATAAATCGAATGAAATATCTTCTCTTTTCTCTGTCCCAATACAGCTCCCATACACAAATCACTCGCATCACACATAACTTCAAACGGTAAACTCCAATCTGGAGGTAATACTATAGGAGTTGAAATAAGCTTTACTTTGATTGCTTGAAAGGCCGCTAAGCAAGCTTCATCAAAAAGGAATTTGGAATCCTTCTCAAGTAAGTTGCATAACGGTTTAGCAATCTTAGAAAAGTCTTTAATAAAACGCCTATAAAAGCCAGCATGGCCAAGAAAACTTCTTACCCCTTTAACAGAAACAGGAGGGGGAAGAGTTTTAATTACCTCTATCTTCGCTCTATCAACCTCTAATCTAGCACTTGAAACCTTGTGACCCAGAACAATACCTTCAAGTACCATGAAATGACACTTCTCCCAGTTTAAGACCAAATCTGTTTCCTTGCATCTGATTAACACTTTCTCCAAGTTATCTAAACATTTATCAAAATCATCACCAAACACGGAGAAAACGTCCATAAAAACTTCAAGAAAATTATCGATCATATCCCAGAAGATGGCCATCATGCATCTTTGAAAGGTAGCAGGTGCATTACACAACCCAAATGGCATTATGTGATATGCAAAAGTACCAAAGGGACATGTAAATGTTGTTTTATGTTGATCTTCTGAAGCCACATAGATCTTATTATACCCAGAATAGCCATCTAAGAAATAGTAGTACTCTCTACCCGCCAATTTATCTAACTTTTGATCAATGAAAGGAAGTGGGAATTGATCCTTTCTGGTGGCCTTGTTCAGTTTACGATAATCCATACAAACTCTCCAACCAACTACCGTTCTTGAAGGAATTACTTCATTTTGATCATTAAGAATTGTTGTGATTCCTTTTTTCTTCGGCACACACTGAACTGGGCTCACCCATTCATTACTCGTGATGGGATAAATAATCCCCGCGTCTAACAGCTTGATAATTTCCTTTTTCACTACCTCCTTCATAGCGGGCATCAATCTCCTTTGACCTTCAACTGAGCGTGTGTTATCATCTTCAAGTATGATTTTGTGTTGACAATAGGTTGGACTAATGCCTTTGATGTCAGCAATTTTCCAACCTATTGCCTCTTTGTTGTCTCTTAACACACGCGACAGTTTATCTTCTTGAGGACCTGTTAAATTTGCTGAAACAATAACAGGTAGAGTTTGATTAGTACCTAAATACGCATACCTCAAGTGTGCTGGTAATGGCTTTTCTTCCAATTCCGGAGGAGATTCAATTGAAGGCTTCTTTTTAGGAATAATCTCCCCCGGTTCTCTCCAGGTTCATAGGCAGGACGCCTATACTTTAGATTCTCCAAATTAAGAGCTGCCACTGTTTCGGCAAGCTCTTCTATCATCTCAGGTAGGTCTAATGTCAAAGCGGCCTGCAAGATATCATCATAATAAAAAACAATCAAATACCTCTTGCGTGTCCTGCTCAACTACATCCATTCGAAAGCAATCTTCTTGAGAATCTGGAAACTTAATAGCTCGGAACACATTAAACTTGACCAACTCGTCTTGGATTCTCAACGTCAATTCGCCGTTTTCTACATCAATCAATGTACACCCCGTGGCTAGGAATGGTCTTCCCAAAATAATGGGGACATTCCTATCCGCGTCGTATTCAAGTATAACAAAATCGATGGGAAATACTAACGTACCTGCCTTAACAAGGACATCTTCAATTCAGCCTTCAGGATGTGCAAGAGATCGATCCGCCATTTGCAAAAGTAGGTCTTGCTTCTCCAATTTTTAGCTTATCAAAGATCGATTTGGGCATAAGATTGATGCTTGCACCCAAATCACATAGTGCTTTACCCTTCCATTCTTCTCCAATCGATATCGGAATTGTGAAACTCCCAGGATCAAGTAACTTTGGAGGCAATTTACTCTGACAAATAGCACTACATTCTTCAGGATGACCAATCATCTCAGTGTCACAGTACGGCCTTTTGTTAGTGAGGGCTCTCTTCAAAAACTTCGTATACTTGGGAATATCTCGGATGGCTTCCAACAACGGGATGTTAATACTAAGGCCTCTCACTCTATTAAAGAACTTCTGAAAATCGGCCAAATCACCCTTTTTCTGAACTCGAGATGGAAATGGTGGAGGAGGGCGATTACTCATAACATCATCTTTCTTCTTTGGAATCTCAGTCGGTTTCTCTATTTCTTCAACCTCAACATCTTTCTCTTTCTCAATCACATCCTTAATTTTTCTTGGAACTTCTTTCTCTTTCATAACTGGAAAAGGAGGTGGAGGGAGGTTCTTACCACTTCTGAGAGTAACAGCTTTGAAATCTTCAAGTTGTCTCGGATTTTCAGTGTCATTAGGGAGTTGCCCTTGTGGACGCTGATTAAGTTGTTTTGTGATTTGAGCTAGCTGATTCTCTAATAGTTTAATGTTTGCGTCAGACGCTTGTTGATTCTGAATAGCTTGCGTCTGGATAGCAATTAGATTTTCAACGGTTTTCTGAAGGCTATGAACACCTTCTTGTGGTTGAGCAGGTAAGGCTCTTTGGTTCATGGTTTCGTTATAACTGTCTTGAGGAGCTTGTCTCTGAACATAGTTTCCTTGATTCTGTCCTCCTTGATAATTATTATGTGGTCTTGGATTGAAGTTGTTACCTTGGGGACACGGCTGATATGCGTATGTAGGATTGGCTGACCCACTAGGATTTGAGTATTGAAACCCAGGATAGTTTCTGTTAGGCTGATATCCATTACCACTTGAATTAAAGTTTCCTCTATTGGAGACAAACATCACGGACTCTTGATTATTCTGACAATTCTCCCAATCGTGATCATTCACACCACAAAACTCACATCCATAAACTTCTTGCGCAACCTTTACCTCAACACTTTTATTCGAAAAACCCTCTTTCACGGCTAAAGTAAGTTCTCTCAACTGTTGTTCTAATGTGGTTTGTATCTTGTTCTCTAAGGAGTTGAACTTTTCTTCAATGTTTACATTATCAACTCCTCCTTTAACTGGTGTTTTTACGGTATTCCACCCAACTTCATTATCAACTGTTCTGTCCAAAATAATTCTTGCAAACACAGGTTGAACTCGTAAAAACGCACCACCACACAACAAATCTAAATCTTTCCTCGAACTCCCCTCAAGACCATTATAGAAAATTTTAATTTGTTGTTGTTCAGTAAAGTCATGATTAGGGACTCTTCGTAAATATTTATGAAATCTCGACCAACTTTTACCCAACGCTTCATCATATTTTTGTTTGAAATGTGTGAACTCAAGTTGAGCTTCTAACCTCATGTTGGACGGATAATATCTGTCGAAAAAACGCAGCCTGTAGCTGATCCCAATTCGTAATCTTCCCTGATTCTTGCGAATCATGCCACTCACTTGCTCCATCTATTAAGAAAAATCTGGATGTAGCATAACAAATTTGCTCCCTTGTTACCCCTTGCGTGATGTATGAATCGCAAATCTGCAAAAAAAATTGTACCGCGCGAAGTGGGTCTTCTCCGGGCTTGCCACGAAAGTTTCCGAAATTCTTAAATTGAGCTAGCATACCAGGATCTGGGCGGAATCTCGGAACATCGATATTAGCTGGGCCAATCCCAAGAGGAGGGGCAAGGAATGGTTCTTCTACTGGACCAGTAAGGAACCATGGGTAAACCATTTGAACTTGGACTGGAGGATTAAGAATGACAGGTGGGATCGGAAGATTGGGAATTCCAGGAGGTGCTATTGGCTGACCAGTTTCGTCTAGTTGAAATCCTGGGTTCCCTTGATTATTAATATTGATATTATTCATTATGTTCGCTAAATCTTCTGCTTCTCTAGCTTCTTGTTCTCTTCTTCTCTTGTTAGGAAGTCTGATTAATGATTCTGGATTATTAAGGATCGGAGTTGATGGCTCTAGATTCTTAAAGAGTCTCCTTCGCATACACCAAACCTAAAAACCTGAAAAAGATGAACAAACAAAAAGCGTAAAACTGATAAAAAAAATGTAACTATCACTAAAGGATTAACACCGTGGTCACACGCTACCATCCCCGGCAGCGGCGCCAAAAACTTGGTGGTCCTTAGTGTGTTCTAAAATAAATGAAAAAAGTAATTGAACCACAACCGCAAGTGTACGGTTGTCCCAAGTAATAATAGTGATAACAGGATCGTTCGCAGGGACGGTTGGTTAACTACAATGCTTATCAAGTAATGATTGGTTGCACTTATGGAAGCAAATAAAAGATATAATGATTGATTGGTTGGTTTGTATTAATCCTAAGTATGAAAGATTAAAGTAAAAATGCAAATAAATACTAAGACGCAAGTAAATGAAGGTAAGACGTAAATATGAGAAGGCAGTACTTGAGAAACGCAAGGGATCTTCCTAATTCTGTTTCATAACATATGTTGTTTAAGGGTCAAATTGGTCAATTGACATTGGTCGAGATTCAATAATCTTTGTACCCTCGTCAGGATAGACTACAAGGCTATTCTAGAGTGTCACTAGTCCCGTTAGGGTAAATATGATCCACTTTCAAATGATTAAGCTAAATTACCTCATTGGCCCTAAAATTAACTACGCTCGTCAAAGTCAAATATTTTCTATTTTAGATTGAGTAATTAAGTCCATACATAAACCCTCCATCAGGATGATCCACACGCCACATATGTGGAATAGCCTAGATACTAACACCTGTTCTTAGTTCATGACTCCAAAAACAGTAAATAATCTCAAATTACAGAAAAATGTAAAAGACCCAATTTGATTTAATTATTTAAAACCCAAATTCAAACATATGAAATTCAACAGAATAGGGATTCACCCATTATGCATTCTCAAGTACTAAAAGGAATTAGCTCATGCTAATTAAAAATAAAACTAAATTGAAATAAATAAGACTCATAATGTTTTACAGAATTAAAAATAAGAAAAACCTAATTTCCAGAATTGGATTTGGCTGAGAATGGAGATATAAACACTCTCCAGCTCTACAGCTTTCTTCTTCTTCCTTCGTTGACTTCTCTCTGATGCTTTCTCTTCTGAATAATGAGTTGTATGAAAAATAGAAGTCAAAAGCTCCTTTTATAATAAGAAAAACGGATTAGGCCTTTGGTCTTAAGTTTAGGTTACTAATTAAAAGCCCAAGTCCATTTTCTAAGCCCAAAATCCCATAACTGCTGCACCAACTCCACTAAAACAGCTCTAGCCTATTCGCTATAACTCCGATTGACCTGAAATCACTTGCTAAATTTCCGTAACTCGATAAGGAACATATTCTCTTCAAAGTTCAGCGGCTAAATCAACTCGTAAGTGCCTTGAAATCGGCAATCTTTGGCCTGTTTTCCAGATTTGCAGCTCCAAAATATAATTCTTTTCGGGATTTGTCTTTAAACTTTGACTCCTATCACGATCTTTGACTTTCTTCTCGGATTCCCCTCCTAGATAATATTCAAACCCTACAAACTTTTCACTAAAATACACGAGATTACGCGCAAAAGGTTAATAAATTAAAAATACTAGAAATAAAATAAGAAATCCAGATTATTGCATTTTTAACTCAAAAGTCTATCAAAATATTCAATTAGGGAGACATCAAATAGCCATAAAACATAGAATTTGAATATTATTATATAAATTTTTATTTGGTTAAAAGAAAAATTAATTACAAATGTATGTATAATACTCTGGAGTAAAAATGAATATATATATATATAGAGAGAGAGAGAGAGAGAGAGAGAGAGAGAGAGAGAGAGAGAGAGAGAGAGAGAGAGAGAGAGAGAGAGAGAGAGAGAGAGAGAGAGAGAGAGAGAGAGATTGGGGCAATGAGAAAAATGCTAGACTCCTTAAAAAATATACTTCAGCCCAAACCTAAAATTCTGTTCACCGACATTGTTCTAGTTTTTCACCGAGGAGTCATGTATATGTATATACATATATATATATATATATATATATATATATATATATATATATATATATATATATATATATATATATATATATATATATATATATATATATATAATTTTAAGAATATATTTACATATGTGAGTAATAGATAGAATATGTTTTGTATGTAGAAAGAAAGTAGACCATAAAAGGGAGTAAACATCCATTTCAAATATGGGAAAGATGAAGGTATATATGGAAGAGGCGTGCCTCCACGTGGCCCGACAAATTGCAACACCAACACTTTTTAGTTGAATTTGAAATAAAAATGAAATTTAGGTTAACTTTAGGTTAACTGCATCAAACCTGAATTATGAGAAAAAAGGTCCAACTCGACCGTGTGATCGGTATGGAAACAAAAAAAAAATCTATTTTTTAACACAAAACGTTAAAAAAATAATTTTTTAACATAAATTTATATACAAAAATTTAAAAATTACATAAACCCAAAAAAACCGTGTAGGAGAAAACGCATAGGCTTCCGCCTAATCCTTTAGGCGCTTAAAAGTGGTCGACCTCCCGCCTAGCGCCTAGTATTTTTTAGAATACTGGTTCCAGTTTAGTTATTCAGCTTTGGTTTTTAATTAATTAGTCTTCTTGTACGGTGTTCCTAATATTTTTACTTCATATATAAATTCACATACCCACCTTTATTCCTCGTTTTATCCGTACAAACCCTACACGCATGGGCGGATCCACCTTGTCTTTAGGGTGTCCATGGCCCCGAGGTTTTTAAAAAGAAAATAACTAACTATAAAAGAGATTATTACCGAAAGGGTCTTGAAGACACCTCTTAAGACCCAACAAGATCGGGTGAATTCTATCTTCTTATTAAAGACCACAAACAAAAATTAACACTATGAGCCAAAAATTCAATTACCTTTAAACCCTCTTTTGTTTTTTATATACCTATATACACTATTTTTATTTAGTAAAAATTAAAAACCCTAAATCACATTCTCTCTCCTCTCTTTCTCCCTCACGTAACAAATACAAATGCATGTCTAAAAAGTCAAATATTACTCCATTGCCATTGTTGGGTAACATATGGTGGCAATTTTAATGGGTTGTTATCGGTTTCGTTGTGATGTTGGGATGTTGTAATAGGCTTGATTTCGAGGAAGGTAGAGATAGGTTAGGAGATAAAGGCGTCGAGGATGGTCGTGGAGGTGTCGCTCAGAGGTTGGCGTCAATGTCAGAATTAGCGGAGTCGCCTGCTCGAGCGGAGGTCTGCTTTGCTGGAGAAGAACAGAGTTGATGATGGACTTGTGGGCTTGGGCTTGAACCGAGATGGCGCTCAACATTGCTTCGATAGAGAAGAATGGAGACCCCAAATGGAGCATCATATCTTGAGTAAGGAAGAAATTATAGATATTCGTTATTGATTTATAGGGGCCGACCTTGGTTGTGGGTATTTTGAATATTCAGATTATTTTCAGAACCTTGGCTTGCCTGGCTTGGTTTTCATTGCTCTCTTTTCTATAAAAATAGATATTGGTACTTGCTTTTCTTCTTGTAGTGACCAGATTGAATATAGAAAAGATGGTCACCAAAGTGGATATAGAAAAGAGGGAGAAGGTGCAACAATTTAAGGACCAAACCATGTATACAAAGCCTTGACAGCAACTTTCAGAAATGACAACAATTTAGGGAGGAAAAGGTACACCTTTTGAATCGTGAATAGTGAAATAAGGTCGAAAATCTACACTACAAAATACTCAACAATGGATACATAAGCTTACTTATTGTAATGTTTTCTGAAAACCTAATTGGATAGTTACCGAATAGTTAAATAACTAACTAAATAGTTACTGCTACAATGAAGCTTATTGGGGAAATTTGGGGTATTATATCTTTTTCTTGTAATTGTAATGTAACAATTTTGAAATTTTTTCTTCTGTTTAGCAATTTTGTAATAATTTGAGTTGTTTTTTTTCATATAAATAAATTTGAATCAAGAAAATAATGAAACTCAACAACTCATATGAGCATGCTCAGTAAGTTACTGAGTATACAAGCATGCTCAGTAAAATTACTTAGAATACGAGCATACTCAGTATGATTACTCAATAAAAAATTCAAATACTCAGAACTTTTTCCCATACTCAGTAACTTTTTCCATACTCAGTACCCCATGCTCAGTACTCTATGTTCAATAACTTTTTCTATCCTTAGAAATTTTTTCGGCGATAGTCGACGGGGATCGGCGGTGGTCGTTAGTTGTGGTCGGAGCTGGAAATTATTGATAGTTAATGAAGGAGGAGAGAGAAAAAATGATAAAGAGGAACGAAATTAATGGTAATGGAAGGGAGAGAAAAATGGTAATGGAGGAGAGAGAATAATCTTCTTTTTGTCTTACATACACTATAAAGGTAGTAATGACAATGAGCCTCTTAGAGGCCTCTTTGGAGAAGAGAAGAATGTGAGGGTTCCTTTGTGGCATTAAAATGGTCTCGAAGACCCTATAGGTAATTCACCTATTATAAGAAAGAATAAAATTATAACTAAATAACCCTTATATTTTTTTAAATCTTCATTTGGCCTCCACTAAATTTAAAAAATTTATTTTATTAGGCTTTAAATTATTTTATTTATAGGATTTTTTTATTCTTTTATAACAAAATATATGTTAATTTGTATAAAAAGGGGATTTTATAGGATAATTAATTCAAAAAACTAATATAGTAAATTATATTAATTTTTACACAATTTCGGGACCTATAGTGTAGTTTGCATAATATAAGAACCTATTTTGCAATTTTTGCATAATATATAGACTTATAGTGCAAATACTTGTTGCCCCGAACCCCATTGGCCTCCCTTAACAAAATTTACTGGCATCGCCCAAGCCTACACGTGAGCTATTTTATCCTAAGTCGTCATTTATTTTTGATGATTTATGGTCATTTCATACTTTTCTTACTCTATAGAAGGGTGATTTTTATAAATATAAGATACTAATGATAAAACAAATGTCTCCGAGAAATAAGACACACAAACCTTTGAGTTTCATCACATTTGGAGATATTATGAGTGATAAAAAACAATTACTTTAATCTACAAATTTTTATGATCAACAAGTGTTTCAAAATTTTATAAACTTACATGTGGTCGAATATAATAATCTCAAAAATTTATATCTCAGAGTTTAGGCGTATTTAGTCATGTAAATCTTACCACGACAATTATAAAACCTTCATGGTTGACTAAAATTATATGGCCAACAATTTTATCATCTTTTGTGGTTTGTTCGATAATGATTTTTTTCTTTGGCATGACCTAAATCTTTATTTGCGAATAAAATTTTGTATAAGATATATAAAAATAAATATCAATTCATTTCTACTAAAAAACCAAGACTATGTTATTAATATTTTCTGTATGGATAAATATGTAAAACTAATATGAGTAATTAGTTCAAATCTATTTTCTATACTCAAATTTGAAATTAAATATTAAATTTATAACTAAACATATAAATTAATGTTAACAAATATTCATAACACGTTAAATTTTACAATCAATTTAACATATAATGATTATTTGGTTGCCATAGATTCGAAGTATTCTTGAAAAAAAAATATTATTACTTTAAAAAGAGAAGTTAATTATAGCCCCACAAATATATAATACTTAACCTAGGATAAAATTGAACATATATATTATTTCTCCATTTATGTGATAGATTAATCTAGTCACGAGACATCATTTTGGAGGTATTAAGGACATAATTGAGGGATCTCTCTCCATTGTTTGATGTTTTGCACTTTCTTGTCTAATTCTGGTGTTTATGTGTTTTTAAAACTTTTCTGCATAAGTTATGTTTTAAGTGTGCAGCTCTTAGGTACTTTGGTGTTAAGATACTCTAAAACGATGATATGAAATCAAGAAAACGAGACCACCCCTTAATCATGGCGAAAAATGATGATTCAGCCACTTTTAGAAAGTTAAAGCATGTGTCGGAAGGATTTAGAAAGCGACTTGTTCGAGATACCACACAAGATTAATGAAGATTATGGAGATCCCTTTGGTTTCTAGATAGTAATTGGAGTCAGGAGCGCGTACAAAATGACGGTTCGTGATTTGAAGTTGAATTGAGAAATATATTAAATTTTCTGTTGTCGTGGTATGAACCAATCCACTCATTCACTAAAACGTTTTTGGTGGATCTAGGTTAGTTAAAGGAGCCCACTAGAAAAAAAAACGTGGTAGACTTCTTATATATCATTTTTTTAAAATTTGAAAAGGGTCCCCAATCATAATTAACAAGGATAAAATTACCTGGAGTAGAGAAGAGAAGAGGAGAAGAAGTTTGGAAGGAGTTCATGTCATTCCAACCCTATCTTCAACATTTTGTCTCAAGTATTAGAGTAACTTTATTCTATTTTATCTTTTTAACATGATTCTTGCATTTTTAATCCTTAATTTTAATTTCTTTAGTATGATATAAATTCTCATTTCTTGAGTATAACATTATGTGTGAACTTTAGTTATTTATTTTTGTCTATCGAATTTGGGATAGTTCATATTTAAATTGAATTGTTATTTTTATGCTTAACTTATGTATTTTTCATATAATTCAGCCCTTATTATGTGCAAGTATAGGAATTACCTTAGTAATTAGGATTGGCACCCTGATGAGGGGTTCGTTTACTGAAAATGATACATAATCGTTTAGTGTGCGTCAGTTATCCTGACAAGCTTGACGAGCAGGATAGTTAATAGGGTTAGAGATTTTTATTCACCGATCATTGTGTAGGGTCACCTAATCCGAGTCCCCTAGTAATGTTGAAGTGTCTTTCTAAGCTACCCTAACGGGAGTTAGGAAGAAGTTAGAATCCCGACTATTGCATAGTTACCGATTCACCCTTAATCAATAGAACATAAAATTGATACTAGTGGGGATTACCTGCGAGTTCTCGAGCTATACTCTCATCTTTTCTCCTTAGTTTATTTTGCATTAATAATTAAGTAGTTTAATCTTTATTCGTTAGTTAATTTATCTTTATTTCTATATAGTTTATAAAACATAAAAAATATTCTTTATCTTTTTAGTTGAACGATTCAATCTAGTACACTTCATAAGAACACTAAATAAGAATTAACCTTTGTAGTCCATGTGGAGATGATACTCTTTACATAGTTACTTTTATTACTTATCAACAATCCGTACACTTGTAGTAGTTATCTCTCACGAGGTGTGTATTTGTTAGGTTATTTTATCATACCTTAGGAAATGACAAGTTTTTGGCATCATTGTCAGGGACTACATCATTATTTGTATTTTTATTAAGTGTAGTAGAACTAGTTATTCTGTTTTGCGCTTTGCTTTTTGTTTTTAGTATTGTTCAAATTCTTAGATGGCAAATCAAAACAATCAATGGCAAGAGCAAGGCCTTCCTGGCCCATTTCCAATGAAATCTGTAAAGATTCACTCTCCAGTATTTAAGTTGTTAGATTCAATCCTGATCAAGACATGCTTAATCAATTCTCAAGCTATGGGAATTATTGTGGAGCTACACACCAAGATCTGGTCTGTTTTGTTCAGAAGTTCATACATATACGTGACTCCTACGTTACCCAAGGTGTCATAAGAGAGCATGTGTATTACTTCATGTTAAAAAAATTTTTACCAGAAGCCCGAGCGAATGGATAGTCAACATCCTGATCTGATCCCAAGTTGGGAGGTGCTTCAAGCAATATTCCTTTATCGCTTTTACCCTCAGAGTATGTGATTGAAGGATCAAGTAGGGCTTGCGAATTTCTAACAAGAAGACAGTGTGGGAGTTGGCAAAGCATGGACGAGATTCCAAGAGAAGTTGGCAAAGTGTCCATTACATAGGTACACGCCTGTGCTACAACTATCCATGTTTCACAAGGGATTATTCGCGAGTTTTACAATGGATTCATAGGTTGAACTAATAAAAAAAGACATAGAGAAAATTTAGCAAGTAAAAAAGTTAGCTACATGTGGAGTTAAAATCTTCTGAATGGGGGCGAACACAATTGGCCTCTTGATTGTAGAGAGACTATTGGAGGAATAAAATAAAAGAGTCCACCGAAATTATAGAAAAAAGCTATAATATGGAGGTTGTTGGACTCAGCCTAAATAATCCCACTTTGCTACATATTTTATTATTTTTTCTTTTAATTTAAAAATGTTTTTTTAGATATATATTATATTATATATATAATTAAATTTAAAAAACTATTGTTCAATTATTAATATTATGTATGTAAATATTTTTAATATTAGTTTAAAAATCAATAAAAAAAATTATAATTATTCGAAAAATTATTAGTTACCAGATTTCTTTAAGTTAATAATCAGATTAATTGAAAAAAATTTATATCGTCATAATATATTTTAATGTTGTTGGATATTGACAAAAAACTTGTTTCAATTGAAAAAAATAACTGGTATAATAATTCCTCTGAGAATTATTATTTAAATATTAATATTAAATTTTTTTGTATCGCATATTTTTATAATAAATATAAAATTAAATTAATAAATAAATAATTATGTGAAAATTTTAAAAAATAATGAATTAATTAGTTTAATAAATTTTTAAATAAAAACAAAATAGAGTTTTTGAAATTGGGAGGTTAATATTTCGAAACTGTTGGACTAGAGTTGTTTTATGGGGCTAATAAGGAATAAGTGTTGACTTCTAAATCTAGCAAATTTATTGGGAAGATGTTGGATTCAGCTTTAGGGATAGCTAGATGTAGATAGAAAAACTTATGAAATGGGTACCAGGGTACCCTATAATTGAGTGCATGGTAGAAAGTGCTATATGGATTTTTCAACTCTAAATTGTAGTCTCTAAAGAAAAAGTTGTAAATCTTTCCTATTACATCATCCAGTCCCTAGCGGACACAAATGACAATTAGAATATTAACAGGAACTAAATTTATCAAGTCATTGTCTTTGTAAACATTATGGTTTAAATTAATATGTACCATGCATCTGTGTGAAAGGTAATATCAATAATTTACATTCACTGTGACTAAACCTTCAATTTCTCAAGACTTTGTGCTTGAGCCAAACTTCGTGGAAATACATCTGATGTCATCCTTTCTCTTTTGTATCATTTTATGACAATCAAAATCACACCATATGGGAAATTTTAAGTATTTAGACATTGTTTGATGGAAGGAAAACCTTATCTGCCCTAGGAGAATAGAGTTCAGGCAGGTTTTGGTCAAGATCAACCTCACACAGTTCACTATTTTTAGGAGCCCAAATGTTTTATTTATATTGTTATTTTATGATAAGCCCGAGTTTCTACCCAACTCCATTTCAATTATTAAAAATATATCTCCAACTCTCACAATTCTTAATGCTAAAATGACCAAACACAACGTAATTTATTTTTTCGTACTCATTTTTACTTTTCAATTATTAAACATTAGTCATTCTCGCATTTTGTGATATATTTATATACTAGAGAGATTGATTTCATTTGGGTATACTTTTGAGAAATAATTGTGGAATTTATCTCAATTTTTTTACGTTAGTAGAGTTTAGCTTATTTTGGGTGATATATGTATTTTTGGAGCATTATTTAGATAGTTTGTATGTTAATTGTGTAGATACTAAGTTCATTGATGTCATTAGATGCCAAGATGATTCTATGAATTCAAAAAGTCATGAATAACCCCAAACTAAGTTGCAAAAGGAGTCAAGAAATCCATTTAAAACTCAACAGAAATTTCTAGAAAATTACTTATATTGACTTGTAACAATCATAACAAATAATTGGTAATGATTTAGTTGATGAAATTTATACATAAGGTATCTATTGGGGTCTAGTAACAAGGATAGAAAGGCATCTAATTTTAAGTTGTGACATAAAGTTATGTCAATTTTACTGAAAAACTCCAAAGTTGTCCAGATAGAAGAGTTCATTTGAAAACTTTTAGGTCACTTAAGTAAGCCCAACTTATGCCAAATGTTTTTGGAAGCTATAAATACATGTTTTCAGCAACTAAACTTACTACTTATCATATTAGAAAGCTAAGGAAGGCTTAGGAGCAAAAGAGTAAGAGCTAGAGGTAAGAGAAACACTCATTTTCCATAATTAGTGTAATTGTAACTTTAATTGTGTCTTACTTTTATTTTGATTTCTTTTCTTACATTATGAAATAACTTTCTTAATAGCTTGAAATGCTTTGGTATGAACCCCAACTATTAATCATAGCTTATTTATATGAATTTGAGTTTTTCTATTTAAATAAAATAGGGATTGGTGTTGTTGTAATTACACTCATGCTTATATTTAAATACTTGTATAATGTACACATATTTATTTATTAATTTTTTTGGTTGTGTAACTAGGTTAATACCCCTTTTGGAGTTGAAGACTCAGAAGAACTAAACTAATTAGTATTCACATACAATTTGCACTTGAGGCGTAAGAATAACATATGTATGATTCTTTTGGAAGAGTTTTTTTTTGTCAAATTTTGGAAGAGATACTAGGGTTATATAGTAGCCCCCTTCAAGAAACTATTACCACTATCATAATAATCATGTCCATGAGACCAACCACTACAAACAGCTAAGGAAAAAGATAGACAAAATGAGGTCAATATGGAAGAAACCGTGTATCTCCTTGGGGAATGTCCCCATATACAAGGAAATGACTCGGGAAGAAGGACATTTGCTCGAGTAGTCTATTCAAGTAGTGTTTCCCAACAAACACCCACTATCATCATCAACCAGCAAAGGTAATGTCAACCCCAAGAGCATCTGAAATTTTCCATGAAGTAAGAACAATAATTGGAGGGTTTGAGGGATGTATATTAAGAATGATAGGTTAAACCATAATAAAAAGTAAAGAGATAAAGACTAGAAGGATACCCCTACCAATGGTGATGACATCCGAATTTATGACCAAGACGCGAGAGTTTTAACGTTTCCCCATGATGTCACACTATTAATACCATCTGTCATAGGAAATGGCCTAATGTGGTGAGTGTTATTTGACGTTGGGAGTTCAGTAGATCTAACGAGTATGGCAACGTTTGATCAACTCAACAATTGACCCCAACTCCATCAAACCGTATCAGAACCGGATAAAAGGTTTCTACAATAAAAGTTTTCAACTGTCTGGAAATGTTGATCTAACCATGATTATAGGTTCATCCGAACAATCTAGGAACATATATGTACGATTTTTCATCGCGCTATGTGATTCTGCGTATCACGTTATAATCTGATGAACCACTCTCAACAAATTGAGGGCACACTATTCCTTCCTTTCTGTCGAATCAATCATAACCACTACCTACATTATAGGAACTTGTACACCATAAATAGGAGCTACTCCTATTGAACCATTTGTATCTATATGCATCACAATCCCGATTCATGAATTTCTTAGTTTGAGAAATCAAAATAAGAGGATCAAACCATTTCTTCTAACTCTTTTACAAATTCGAGAAATATGGGTTGATCATATGTTTTATTATACTTCTATGGGACTTTCCCGCTTTGGCTAACACTTTATCATAATAAAGGGTTTGGATTGATCAAAATGTCGTAATTAAATAGACCGAGCAAGCTCAAATTGATGTAACATGAAATCTATTAGTTTGAAAGTGTGGTGGAGAGTAACACAATTCGACAAACCACCCAACTAACACCAACAAGTAAAATTACCAATAGTCTAAACTTATTACCTCACTGTGAAATTCCCAAAACCGAGAAGGGAAAACCATGGTACATGGAAACTAGACGCATTCTCGAGAATACTAATTCAATTTTCTAGGGGTTCGGACGTGTTCACGGTCAGTTCACTATAAAAATGTTTACCAAAGGAGGAAAACGACAAGGCTGGGTAATCAATTGATGAAGTCAAAAGACGAAGGACCACTTCCGATCTTGTTAATCTGGTAATGTAACCAGATTTCTCAAGCATACTATTCATATATATTTATTTTTTACCTTTTCTAGGGATGTAATAATGGATGAACCCCTCTTCTACACTCTTTTCCTCGATCGAGGTTTTCAATGAGGCAGATTTTTTGGAAGCCGTCAAATGTCCCTCTCTTTTTTATTGATATATGTTGAAAATCTTTTTGTCTATATATGCATAATCTATTTCATTCAGTTGTTTATCATTTCCTTCTTCTCAGATCCCTATGATCGATGTCAGGGAATAATGCCGACTGGAGAAATTTACGACAATAACTTCTTTCAAAACCTTAAGGTCCTATACTAGAGATATTCAAATCGCATTGATCTGATAAATTCATCTTCTAGGTTGTTGGTGAATCTTCTTGACCAGAGATAGTCGTGATAACAAATTTTCCCCATACCACTATGACCAATGTTAAGGGGTCACTCAAGAATGTCGACTTAAGAAAGTCGCAAGAATAAATTCTTCCAAAACCCTAAGCCAGCCACTATAGGTATTAGGGTATATATTCTACCCATTTCTTACTTCAAAAACAATAATAAATAAATAAAATAATATTATTATCATGTTGTTACTAGTGAGAAGTAGAATAAAAGGATAAACAAAATTACTAAAAAGTAGCTCTCAAAGAACCTTCCATGGAACCATCTTCCACAGGGATCGGATAACAAATCATAGAAGGGACCGAGCAAAAACTGTCGAAAGAAAATAAAGACAACAAAATAAAACAAACAAATAAATCATGAAGAAATATGGGGATCCTCAACCACCCTCTACAAAAATCAACCCTAACTACCTGTGATATTAAATAAAATATGGGCTCCGACCCAAGCATTCAAAGTTCAAAATGTCCTAAGATCCAACATTGGAAAAATTGCATAAATTAAATAGTCTTTTGGCACAAAGGCCTTAAATATAGTCCATAGAGAATAAAAATAATGCATGACTCAGGTGATGTTGTTGTATTTGGATCAACGAAAGGGACTTCGCTATTAAGAACAAAAGCATCAACATCAACATCAAGCTCCATATCCTTCATCCCATCCTTACTATCAATGAAAGAAGTATAGGGTATGAATGGCCTGAGAGAGAGGGCGAATACTGATTCTAACATGATAGAGGTTGATCAACATAAGAAGGAATAGTCTCAACACCTCTCCCAGCTCTCCTACATCAAGGATTTGAATACCCCGGTGTCCTCGGAAAATTGGTTTGAAGCCTTGTAACTATCCATCGTTGATGTTGTCATCGAAATTGTTCATTCATCGGACAGTTTATCTAGTGCTTAACTACTCAAATAAATTATTCACATCCCTGTTCTCCCTATAAATATTAGTCAAATCATTTGCTTATAGCTCGGACAAATCCTGAAGTTTATATTCTAACCTCGGATGAATCACCGTCAGATGGGATACTTCGCCCTTTCTATCCTAAAGCCTGGCCTGAAGATCCCTTATCGCCCCTTTTGAAATGTTTGTTTCGATATGGAGACACTCAGTCTCCGAAGACCCTCCTCCACCAAAGTGAAGAAACTCACTAACATGTTCTTGCTGCAAAACGAAATTTATATTTGATTAGCCAATATTCAGGAATATTTAAAAATCTATCTAGCCTGCAATTATCGCTCTCATTGATTAAATCAACATCCTGAAAGTCGTGGTCGTATCCATGGTATGGACATGAAGAAGGAAGGGATGAGGAGCGATCACCGAAGGAGAGAAAACAACCATCAGAGTAGGAGAAATGTAGGGAAACTCAGAAATCACCACACCTTGAGCAGAATTCTCATGTACCTTTCTATTCTTCGAAATTGGGGTCTCTCCAATCATTTATTTTCCCTTTGATGACAAATTTAGGCAAGGATATTGGTGAAGAGTCAAAAGAAGGCCAAGATTTACTCTTTGTTGCTTATTATTCCTATATACGACATAGGACCTCAGTCTGGGAAATCATATATGCAAAAGTTTTTGTGATAAGTGTCAAAAAAATAAGGAAAAAAGTACAAAGGTACAAAGGTACAAAGGTACAATCTTTGATATAGTGGCGTATTCAAAACAACTAGGAACTCTAATCAAATCCCGATGCGCAACATTAACCGAGTTACTAAGAAATAACGTATTAGGTAAACAAAATGGTTGTCTTCTTGGGCCAGTCCACTATCTCGTTGGCTCAAGAAGGGAGAGGATATCTCCTAACACCCCCACATCTAGCGCATGGTACTTGTATAGACAACGTGGAAAGCAATAAATATGTGCGGATACCTAGGAATTAGCTTTGTCCCTAACACGTCGGCCTCCATATCCAAATTCTTTCAAATACCTCGTTATTGGATAGTAGTGAGGAGAAAGGCACGAGTAAAACATAGCCAAGTTGTCAATGGCATCGGCGAGAAGGAACCTATTAGGAAGAGGTATACAACCGGTAATAACTGCCTAATTTATCGCCTAAGGTTATTTGCTCCTCCTATTTAGTGTTGATTTATATCACACTCTAGTAGAGACCATCCACCAAAGTGGTTGACCTCGACTGTAGAAATGACTTGATGGTTAGAATGTTTTCGGGAGACCCACCACCCTTTGGTCATGACCCATGTATAATTTTAGGACACCAAAAAATAAATCCAACTCAGACAACCCACGAGAGAGGTATTAGAGTTTCAATTATCATGTGTTTGTATGGTCAAACATTTGACGCTCAATCAGTACTCATACTTTGAAAATGGGTAACCAAATCTAAAAGCTATACCAATATATTTAACAATCTAACAAAACAAAACATTCCTCTTCTAATTTTGATATTAAGTGGAGTAAATTGAACAAGAATGCTATAGTAATCGTAAAACCATTATAATATGTCTAAATACATGTGATATTTATTTAAATAAACCATCCCAACCACTAGAGCAACTACCGATCAAAAACCCAATCTCTTCACCACCACCACCACCGAGTCTCATGGAGAATTGGCGGGAAAAGAATATTCTGATGCTTCTTGAAGCTCATAAGTCAATAGAGAATTACTATTCTAGTTAATGATCCTCACCACCTCTTTAGCAGCTCTTGAACAACTGGATCATTATCCACCTGTGGGACCTATACATTAAATAATTTAATATAAATATCGTATCTATGCAGATAAATCAGGGAAATAATTAAAGGAAAATCAAATACCTCAATACTTGCGATATATTAAATGATTACAAAGTAAGCATCCTCCTACGCAATAATTAAACTTAATTAAATATTGTTCACCATATTTTATTCAATTATGCTACTTATCTTTTAAATATATTCTACTTTTTATATATTCAAAACATAAAATATTTATTTTATTTTTTAAAAGTCAAAACCTTGCAAATATTACACTTTATTCAATAACAAAAGAGAAAAGAAAAAATTCTTATATAAAGGGCAAAATGTTAAGGTTTTTCACTCAACCTATTTTTCATCTCACCTGCTTTGTCTTTCTTTATTCATTCTTCTCAATCTCACCTTCTGGAAAAATTCTATTTGTATCATATCTGCCAAATCGTTCCAAATCCGAAGTTTCAGGTTGTTTATGTCCAAAAGAAATCATTCTTAAAATGTCTTGATGAGTCATCCCATTTCCGTCATCAATTATTGAAAGCATAGGGACATTTTAGTCAACTATATTGGACCATATAGTTTCAATACATATTTCCAATCCGTAACAAGATAAAAACTCAATGTTTCAAAATAGTAGCAATAAATAAATAGAGTAAAAAAAATTTAAAAAGACTCACTTAGTTGCTTTAGCATCTCTGGAGTTATCTATAAGTTCAGCTATTGCACCGAAAATCCAACCAGAATGTGTTTGACCAAGAGTTTTAAGATAACTAGGGTGTGCTTGTATATAATTTTTCTGTAAAGGACTAGAATTGCAATTATTCTTCAAAAGGACTATTCGCTTCTGAGAATTTATAACATGGTGAAATTCTATCTTCAATTACATTTAAATTTGATACATCAGTTTTTTGAAGTATAGATGCTTTAGCTTCTACTATTACTTCCTTAACATCTGTAAAATAGATTAGATAAATTAATTACTAAATTATAATGAAATGGAAAAATATGAATTCTAAAATAATTGAAACACAAAATGAAAAAATTAAAAACTCTCAGATGATATCTTACATGCATTAATTTCAAATAATTGATTTTTTGTATGGTTTCAATTGATCATATTCTGAAGAGAATTCATATTTACCCGTAGCTCTAATTCTCTCCAAAATATGCATAATTCAATTTGCACCCTATTAGTGAAAATCAACAAGTCTTTGCCCGATTATGCAAACTAGATCCATTTGATCTATCATGATCCAAAATCCAAATTTCTGTCATTTACTTTTCGATTTTTTTTCCTTCTGCAACATTCTTAAAGTCATTCCCTCTCTGAATGTTGTGTTTCTTCAACTGAATACCATAAACTTGAACACTTGTTTTTCCTACAAAAGTAACAATCTGTCAAGTTTTAGTTTAGAGTTTTAAATTGAAATAAAAAAAGTTAAATACCTAATTGTGTTGTCACTTGGTTTTGATGCAAAATAGGCTTCTTAAAAGGAAGTGAAATGGGTTTCAAATGTGTCTTAAAAGATGGTATTTTAGGTGAGGTGTGTCAAGTACTCTTAGGGGATGATCCAGATAGTGTTTTTCCGGAAGGTAACTTTAAAGCTTCTTGATTGTTGTAAATGTGACACCTACAAACAACAACACCAATATCATATAGTAAGAGATTTAACTAAGTCGTTCATTTCACTGTTAATTTTTTTTTTTAATTCTAACTCTTAAAATTACATAGTTTATGCTATTAGATACGAATTTATATTCGTTATACTCTTGTAATGAGTTTTAAATGTTATAATATTATTCTTTTATTCTAACTCTTACAATTCGTAGTTATGCTATTAGATACGAATTTATTAGATATCCAAGGAGAAGCTTCAAAAATGCGCTAGGTTAGGGTGTATGAAAAAGCTGTGATTAAACTTTTTTAAGTATACGAAAAAGTTTTTAACCTTGTTTAACACTTATAACAGATAAGCAACTCTGTGTTGTAATTTCACCATTGGTCCCTCACTGATACAAAATATCCACATATATATGTCTTATGTTATATTTTGATATTTTTTGGAACAGTACAATTGTATATTTGCTACATTTCTTTAAATCAGGGTGTATTTGGATAATTCATATAATCTAAAGACTAACTTTGTAATTTACCTCAATGTGTGAGCAAAGCAATTGTTTTAATCTACAAGGTTCTATGATTGCCTTGATAATTTTACACACTTATACCCAAACACAACAAATATTTAAAAGACTTTAATCTCACCAGACACAACAAATATGTAAAAGACTTTAATCTCAGTATGTAAGTGTATTAAGGAATGTAAATCTTACCACTGAACTTATGAAAGTTTCATACTTGACTGAAATGAGATCTTATTTATCTTTCTCTTGTGTTTTGTTCTGTAGTTATCTTTTCCTTTGACATGACTCTTTTTTTTTTCTGAACCTTGTATTTGGCATGACTCTGAATCTTTATTTAGAAGTATACATGTGTGAAAAATATGAATTTAAATTACTTACAACTAAATAATAATTAAATTTATGTAGTTAATAGATTTTCTTATGGGTAAATGTGTAAAACCCATATGAATAATTAGTTCACAACTAATTCCTATACTAAAATTTTAAGCTTAAATCCTATATTCATGACTAAATCTATGAATTATATTAACTATTATATAACAAAAATAATTTTGTATGTAATAAATATTTAGGTGTTATAACTGATATAACATCATATCTTTTTAGTACTATCATATATAGTTTAATTTGTTCAAAGAAAAAATTGATTACATACATATATATATATATATATATATATATATATATATATATATATATATTATTAAGGGACACCAAGACATAGTAAAAAGATACAAATAAAATAAAAATTGGCCAAAAATCCTTAACAATAGTAGATTTTCACCCCAAATCTAAAATTCGCCCAACGTTTTCCTTAAATGAAAAATTAGCAAAAAAAAAATGGGGATTGTTGTCTCGAACCACCCTTGCTGATTGTTATAGTTTTTCAAATACTAATCTTCCCCTATATATATTTATAACAAATACTTGAAAGATTAAAAATTTATTTATATCTTTAAACAATAGATAGAGTGCATTTTATGGTTGGAAAGAAAAGAGAGCGTGAGGAGGAGTAAACATACAATTCAAATGTAGAGACGATGAAAGATAGCTCTGGAAATGATGAAAGAGGAGGTAGCCGACTGATCCAGGCACGTACACTATTGTGTTGGTTGAAGGTGCAGAGTAATGGTGGATATGGGTGGCGTTGAATATGATGAAGAAAACATCGCCTCAATGCTGCCAGATCCAAGCAGAACACATTTTGAATTGTGTTTTAAGGAAAAATGAAAATAAATAATCATTTAATTTAGTTTACCAGCCAAATTGAGAAGTCCAAAACAATACTTTTAGTTTCAACCCATAAAAATTGAACCCGGCTTACTTACTCAGATTTTATTTTTAAACCAAATTATCGGTTTTTCCCATAATATATAAACCCCACTCGACTTTGTCCCTCATTTTACACCAACTAACCTAATCACTCTTTCATCCCTTTTTTATTCCAAAATCTTACATTAAAGAAAATGAAATGACCCACGGATTGTCAAACCAATCCCAGAAATGAAACATACAAAGAAGTCAAAAAAAAGAAACAACAAAATAACTAACACAAAACACACAATATCAAAACAGCAACACCCTCTCGTAATGCACCTAGTGAAACCACAATCTTGAAACAAAAACACTCCAAAGTGTCTCCATAATATGATCATTGAGAAAATAATTTCAAACCTCGGGAAGAGGGGAGAAAAGACAACTACCAATTTAGCATCTACAAGGAGCAAGACAGTTTAAAATAGTTCAATGACCAACCAATGGTGGAATCGTGGTTCTTGGTATCCCCCAAACCAATACACTTTCCACCAACAAAGGTAAAACAAACAGAAACATTACCAACAGGGGCCAATAAAGCAACTACCGCCAACCACCACCTCCGTCCACCAATGACAAGCCCTAACCTAACACAAACAAAACCGTTGCCGAGAAATTGACAAATAAACGGAAAAAACCGCAATCTCCAACCCAACAATTATAAGAAGTATCTAAAAAAAGTAGTAAATAGGAGCATATTAGCAGCCAACAATCAAGAATAAACATGAGCCACATACGGGAAGACCACAAACACACACAAAATACAAAGCCACCCAACTTTGCTGAAAACACATCTGCAATAGCCTCAAATGCTCCAAACCAACAGTGCCCGACAATCTCAAAACATTCATGAACGACAAACACAAATGACCAAGAAAAACTAGCTCCATCAAGAATAAAGAAATAAAAGCTAAAATAGACGGAATCGACAAAAGTTGTGCAAGAAATGCAAGAACTTACCATCTACGACCCTAGAAAACCAAAAAATCTCGACCAAAAAGTATCCAAAATAGGATTGAAGAAGCTAAAGCCAAAAAACCATAAGAAACCCTATCTGAAACCCATCTATATATCTAATCCAAAACAAACAAAGTACCGCCATGGCCAAGGAAAACCAGAACAGTAAAAAAACAGGGGAAAGACTAAAATCCAGAAGACAACTAAAATGGAAGGGAAAGTCTAACGGAGTGAAACGAGAAGAAAATCAAAGGAAAAGAGAGACAACATACAAAAAAGAGAAGAAAATAGAGAGGGAGAGAGGAGCCGCCTGTCGCCTGAAAAGAAGGGACAGTGTGGATCTATGTTTTGGTTATTTGAAATGGGAGGAGGGATGGTGTGGGAGTTATACAAAGCTTTTTAATCCCCTTTCTTATATGTACAAACCCTAGTCTAATGCATTATGGGTTCCTTATTTGAGCCTTTTTAACCTAAATCATCTCTTATTTTGATGGTTAATGATACTCCTCTTGCCCTATTATGTCCATTCCCTGTTTTTGCATCTATAATTGGTTTTAATTGGTATGGTCGGTGTAAAACATTGATTGCTACGAGAAAAAGAGATCAGATTGTCAAAATTTGTTGTTCCAAGGTGTCTTCATGTCATGTCGTGATCATGTTGTGGTTTATTTCTTTGTTATGATTTTGTGCAATTTTGAGACTATATAAGTCATCACCATTTCCACAGTATCCATTCTTTTTTCTTTAATTTTTATGTTTATATATCTAATTTATTTGTTTAACTTAAATTTTGTTAATTATTTGGTTAAATCTATGGAATAAAGTATTGTTTTCATATAATTGTGTATATACGTGTTGATTTTATAATGTAATATTTTCTTGAATCTTCATTTCTTCTCTTAATCTGGATGCCTCCTAGTATCCATATATCTAAGAACTTCACACTAAACACACTAATTATCACACAAAAGCTCTAAAAGTAATAATAAGTCTAAAACGAAGGAAAAAAGTGCATTATCGCAAAATACGACTATTAATCCAATAACTAAATCCAATTTAATCCTAAAATGATGTCTCCTAAGAGGATTTTTCTATCACAAAAAGGAAGATATCACGCCCGTCTTATAGTTACAAGTAATAAGATTAATAACCATTGGGACTAGCTCAATGGCCAGGATGCTTGTCTCTGTTATTTCTTGAGCCATTAAAGGGGGTAAACAAAAGGTGCAAGAGGCGTGTATATTTCATGCTAGCAAATCAGACACTTTTAGCCTAAGGACAAGCAAAAAAGTAATTTTTAATGCTTTCATTTTGACCATTACAAAGCTTACATATATCAGATTTCTTACCACTTATTTTGTATAGATTCTATATATGGGCAGAAGGTTTCTATAAGATTTCCACATGATGTTTTTAATCTTTGGGCACATTTTATGTTCCAAATAAGTGGCAAGAGACCTTTAGGGTATGTGTGAGAATTAGAGGTGTGCAGTTTAATCTTTTCTTTGGCTTCCTCTTTTTGTATACTCTAAGATAATAGTAAACACTTTTGACAGTATCGTCACCGTCTTTATTAATATTCAGGTTTCGATCCATGCATTCAAAAATAGGGATATTCATCAATTAATCTTTTTTTTACCCTAAGGACAAGCAAAAAAGTAAATTTTAATGCTTTCATTTTGGGGGGAATATTTATTTACAGCCCCACAACATTGGAAGTTCCAAATTAAAGCCCAACCCCAAACCATTAGTTACTACCCAACTATTACCCAACTAGTATATAGCAAAATACCAAAAAAAAACCCTACCCTTTCTATATACTATTCTAATCCATACAGTGAGAATCAAAAACCAAAAACAAAAGACCCATATAGGGTTTCGATCAAAACCCCCTCTCTGTAAATTCACTGTGCCGCCCCACCAAAACCACCTGCACCACCACGAAGCTCCCACTGCTCGATGCCCTCTTCCCCCTTCTCCTCCATATTCTACCTCCACCTCCACCTTCCCGCCGCTCCACCATGGCCTTCCACCACTGTTGCTGCTGCAGATCTGACGAAGCAACCACCGAGCACTGCTTCGCACCGCCATCAGTGTTGCTTTGCGCCACCACCAGCGCTGCTTCGCGCCACCCAAGGAAGCCAGCAGATCCACCCTCCTGCCTCCTCGACGAAGCCACCAGATCCACCCTCCTCCCTCCTCGACGAAGCCACCAGAACCACCATTCGCTCGCCGCGTCGCGCCTCCTACGGATCCTCGAAGCCACCAGCGCACCACCATCGTTCTCCCACTGACGCAGCACCCCACCGCCATCAATAACCTTCGCTCCTGCACCGGAAAACCGCTGCTGCAGATTCCAATCTCACCACCACCACCTCCGGCAGAGTCAAGATCCACCACGCACCAGTCCTCCCTCTTCCCACCCACCACTAACGACATCAGATTCCAATCTCCTTCGTCTTCCCACCACCACGCACCAGTTCTCTGCTTCCCACAACCTCCACCCCGATCTCTTCCCCGTTTGCGAGCCCAGATGTGTTTGTCTTTTTTTAAGCCATAATGGGCTGAGGTGGTCCAGCCCATAGTGGGTTGATTTCTAGTTGGGCCAATAACTGTCTAGTGGTACATACATGGATAATCCTTGCCTTTATTGTATATGGATTTTAGAGAAAACGGGCCTATGTACAGCCCTATGGACACATACTTGGACAGCCTTTGACAAAAATGGGTTTCTGTACAGCCCTAGTGTATAACATTTGACATGATAGATATGGATATATACAAAAAAAGAAAATTATGTACAGCCCTAAGTGTATTTGGACTATGTAAAAAAGATTTAAAACCCTTTAAAAAAACAAAAAAAACCAATAAAAAGTCCGTACCTATGTGTACGGATCTATCCATAGATAGAAATAATAAAAAACAAAGTGTTGGAAAAAAAAAAGAAAAGGGTAGAATTGAGAAAAAACCAACCAAAATTTGAAACTAGGCTTTAGGCTTTATTTAGAACAAATTTCTAACTAGGCTTTAAAATAGGGTTGGGAATGGATTTGGGCTCTATTTTTCATTTTGACCATTACAAAGCTTACATATAATAGATTTATTACCACTTATTTTGTATAGATTCTGTATGTGGGCAGAAGGTTCTTATAAGATTTCCACATGATGTTTTTAATCTTTGGGCACATTTCATGTTCCAAATAAGTGGCAAGAGACCTTTAGGGTATGTGTGAGAAGTAGAGGTGTGCAGTTTAATCTTTTCTTTGGCTTCCTCTTTTTGTATACTCTAAGATAATAGTAAACACTTTTGACAGTGTAGTCACCGTCTTTATTAATATTCAGGTTTCGATCCATGCATTCAAAAATAGGGATATTCATCAATTAATCTTTTTATTAGCAATGTTTGATTGATTAGGTTTATATTTCAAGTCTTACCATCATTATGAAATAGCTCATTAGCAGAGACTTGGTTTACAATTAGTTTATACTTAAACGATCCATTTGTAAATATTAAGTAAGATTGATTTTGATACTTTCTTAGCTTCCAACTTATGTAGTTTTTTGTATAAAGTCTTTTCTATTCATTAGATCTGTCTATACTCTGTAGATATGGAAGCCATGACTGCCTAGCATATATGGAAAACCAAAAATGATCACTTGTTTAAAAACAAGAAATTAAACCCTATGTGCATTGCATCTAAAGTTTAAATTGCCTGTGATAAGTATATTGCATTACATGATAATAATTGTGAACTTGAGGCAAAACATAACTTGTCTGTTATGAATCAATATCCCAAAAAGATTACAATTAAGATTTCAGTTGATGTTGTTTATTTTTATTTTTTTTGTCAACTGGAAAATAAACAACAATTACTACATACAAATACTATTTAGGAACCTAAAATAACTAGTGTGTGATGTGTAGTAATAAACTTGCAGGGAGCTATTATTGGAGGACACACATGGAGCTTGAAGATACAAACATTAGGTGAAACAGAAGCTAGGTGTGAGGAACATGGAGATTTGAAGACAAGCTTATCAAAACCATGAAGTGCGAATTTTGAATAAATTGTAATAGTACCCTTGGTAGATAAGATAATATCTATAGATAGGAAATTTGATATTTTGTATAATGGCAAATAACAATTTAATAGCATGTTAGTTTGGCGAATCTCTCCCTTACCCTTTTCAGTTAGTTAGACTAGTTCTTGGTGACAATGAACATTGGATGGTATATTTTATAACCTGTTCTATCATTTTTTATGAAATTATATTATGAAAAAGAAGTTTCTCTACTTCCAAATTTTTACTTCAAGAAAAGAACAATTCCCAAAATATTTACCAGCTAATAATTTGTGTATTACTCCTTAGCAATATTCTAAACTTTGTTTTCTTAGCAGAGTCATCTCATAGACCAATACCTCTTACAAGTGAATTCTCTTTTTACTTTTATTATTTCACCAATTTTTCTTTTAATCATTTAAAAACTAATTTAAATTCAGTAAAGTTTGATCCACAAATTTAGCAACACTATCAAGTATCAAGTAGAGATGAAAGAAAGTGTACTCTGCACATAGAGATGAAATTAACACAGCAACACTATCAAGTAGAATATATATAATTCTGCAGGAAAGCAAGAACTATAGTATCATTTTTAGCATTCCCAAAAAACCCTTCACAAAACAAAGGGGTGGCAAAAAATAACAAAATGATTTCAATAATCAGATATAAAGATTCACAAGTTTATGACAGACAACCTAGATATTATCATCATGGATTGAGTGTTAACAATACATACATATGACATAGATTCAATTATGGGATTTTCAATATCAAAAATCTGCCACTAAAGAAAAATGAAATCCTTAAAATTTTCTATTAATGAAAAAAACCAAGCTTCAAGCATAATCTAACATTATTATTCAAAATAATTATATCACTATGCTACAATTTCAAGCAAAATATATGATCAAGAACAAATAGTAGATTACCCAAATTGTAGAACAACAATCTCATTTCTTATTCTTACTCAATGACTATGCAAAAATATATAAAATCAAGAACAAGCAGGAAATTAATCTAAGAAAAGAAGAAGATTTAATCAATTGTTCATTCAAGGTACCTCTTGGGCACCTATTGTATTCTCGGAAGCTACAAAATAAGTAGAATTTAAATTAAATTTATTCCAATACAACAGTAGCACCCACTCCCTTAAGCTTTTCCATAATCGCCTCAGCTTCTTCTTTCGTGACCCCTTTCTTCACTACCACCGGAGCTTTCTCCACCAAATCTTTCGCCTCTTTCAATCCCAATTCAGTAAAACCCCTTATCTCTTTAATCACTTTAATCTTCCCTGCTGTATCAAATTTCTCTAGCTTCACATCAAAAACAAGTTTTTCGGCTGGTTTAGCATCGGCAGAAGCTGCACCTGGGCCTGAACCGGAAGAGCCCGAAGAGGATCCAAGGCCCGAGACTGCAGGACCATATCTGTGTAATCCCATTTTGTGTCGGAACAGTATTGCATAATCATGCTTCTCGATCTTGTTGAGGTCTAAAAGATCATCTGCAATGCGTTCCAGCTTTTGGGTTCTGGTTTCCGTCGCTGTGGAAAGGGCCCGAATTGGGAGTGATTTCCAGCTTGAGAAGAAGCTCCTCGTTAAGGACTTGGATGATATTTTTGAAATAATGGAGGACATGATTTTAGTTTCTTATGATTCTTGGTTTCTATTATTTTTGAAGTTGGTTTAGCATTTGGGAAGAATGTAATGGGTTTTTTTAGGGTTCTTTGCAAACAGGAGGGTACTGGAGAAAGGAAATGGTTCTAATCTCAAATAAGAAAAAAAAAAAAAAGTCTTTAAAGGTTTCTTTTCCAAAGATTAATTTATTTATTTTTTTTGATTCGACAAGTTTTTGAGCATAAAAGAGGTTCAAAGATGGGGATTTGAACTTGGGTCCCCAAATAACAAATACAGCTAATTTACCAACTAGGTCAAAGGCTAAGTTTGTTTAGTTGTAGAAAGTAAGATTACTTATAAAGAACTAAAAGTATATACATATGTACACATAATAAATTAGGGTCCCCGATTAGCTCGGGTCCTTGGACGGTCGCCTTGGTCGCCCATATCTAGAGTAGTCCTGTCCGGACTCTTTTCAAGGTCTCATTGATCCAAATGAAATTAATCAATAGTGATTCTCATGTATGTGTTTTTTCTGTATATCTGTAATTAGGGTTGTTTATTTGAATTTCTGTATCGTGATTAAGGTATGTGAAGTTTTTAAAAATCATATTTATAATTAAGATTTTTTGAAATTTCTTGGAAATCATATATGTGATTAGGATGTACATGTGATTTAAAAAAAAAAAATCATATATGTGACTAGGATTCGTCCTTTACCCTTGTTATCATATTTTGCTATTTGGAGTGCACTAATTAATTTTCTCTCCTCTTCTATTTCCTCTTTAGTTACTATCGAGATTGCCTGATATCACCACCATCACCAAGCTTATCTCCGATCCCTCCCTTTCTCTTGCATTTTTAATTTTTTTTGTTAGTTAATTAGTATTTGTTTTTTAAACTTGGTGATTCTTGACGGTAAAATGATTTTCATGGTCACCTTTTTTTTTTTTTTTACCAATTTTAATGGTCACCACAATCTGAAGAGGTGAATCGACTTTTCACTGGACTCAAATGCACTAAAAATGATTATAAAACAAACCCACTTTTCACTACTTTCTCGTTATAAATCATTACATTTAAGTATCACTAATAATTTTTCTTTACCTTATAAGTTTGAATTAACAAGTTGCAAACCTTCATGAAATCACAAAATAATGAAACATTTACAATGAATTTGAAGAAGAAATCTTGAAATATTGAACGACAATATTATTACTGATAGAAGATCATATCTTTTATAACCTTTACATTCAATTTTAAAAAATACACAAATTTAATGCATTACTCATTTGTTCTTGAGATTTACAACTACTCTCTATAGAAGCGCGTTCTTCTTAAACTACTAACAAGAGAAATCAAAAATTAAATAGAAACCAAGACAACATATAAAGAATAACTATGAATATTAAACAGTGAGAAACTTACAAAATCTTGATTATTTCACAAAATATAAACAAGTAAAAATAAAAAATAAAATTATAAGTTGTTTGAATATTCCTCCAAGATAGTCAATGATGACTTATCAGGTTTTAAACAATTTACATCTGTCTTAAGTTGAAACGGAAAGAATATACCATCTCGTTTCCTCAATTCCTTCCAGTTTTTCAGTATTTCATTCCCACTCGGAATATTCCTTCCCAATGACTCATCATCACTTTCATTACCTGAAATCTCGAGCCCCAATTCTTCAAAATCTAAATTCTCGTCTTTATCATATACTACTTCCTCATCTATTATACTTGAATTCACATTACTCTCTTTTTCTTCAGATAAAACTTCAATTGTATTAGTAGGAATATTATAAGAATCTTTTACTGTACTCTCAAGTGCTGATAACAAATTTTTAACAGTAACTTCACTTGATAAACTTTGTTTGCAAATAATATCCGAAAATTCTTTCAAAATATCCAAACAAATCCTATCTCGATTTTCCTCAAAAAAATCCATCCAGTACTGGTTACTTAACTGAAACGGAGCATGTGCCATTGTATTAACAATACACACACCTTTATCAAAATCTTTACGAATAATCGCTTCACATAAAATCTCCATAAACAATGACTTTTCAGGTATTTCACCAGCTACAAGTATCGTATCAAAGGCATGCTCTAATAAATACCACTACATATACAAGGGCATTAGTTAGTATTAGACTCAACTAAAAAGGATCAACATATATTAATTTACTTACCTTTCCAGCTTTAGATGCTTTAATTAATAAATAGTCAAGTTTCTTTTGATCCAATTGATACCCAGAAAGAGTCATTTCTTTATAAACATATTCAAAATACTCCCATTGACAAGCAAAACAAGAAGCCTCAAGTATTGAACTGTAAGTATAACTATCTGGCTTAATAACACCTTCATATTTAATCTCCTCGTATAATTCTTTAGCTTTAACAAACATGTCATATTTACCATAAATCTTTAACATAGCATTTACCATTCCAATATCAGGTGAACAGTAAATTTTACTCTCTTCAAAAATAGATACACAATTATCAATATATCCACCTTCCATTGAAGACCATATCATACCCGTAAATGTAACTTCTAACGGTTTAGTTTGACGAAGAGTTAACAATTTCTCAATCTGCATATAAATAATTTAATTACACGTATAAATAAATTAATATATATTTTTTTTAAAAATTACCTCTAGAAAAGCTTCTTTCCATTTTCCATGGTAACAAAGACAACAAGCTAATTCATAATACACATACGATGATCCAACTACTCCACTTTGTTCCATTTCTCTAACAGATTTAACTGCTTCATATACTTTACCCTCTTCCCAATATGTTTTCACAAGAACTGTAAAAATTCAACTAGGAATTAGATCAGAGAATATTAAGATTATGTACTATGTACTATGTACAAACCTCTGTATGTTAAAGCTTTAAGAGTTTCACCACTTCTTTTAAATTTCTCGAAATATTCATGAACAAGTTCAAATTTCTTACATTTCATCATTACTTCCATTGCAAGTCCATAAGTAGCTCCGTTAGGTTTAACACCAATTTTCCTAAGTTCATTAAATACCCATGAAACTCCTTTCGATTGATTTTTAGAAACACATGCATTAAGAACCTGGTATAACATAATGTAATAATTAAGAAAATGATTGAATTAATAATAATAATAATAAGAATAGGTTTAGATTTATACAGCATTGAAAATGACAATATCTGGTTGAAGCATAGGTTCCCAATTTTTACGTTTAATTTCTTTGAATTTCTTCGGCTTTTCCTTCATTTGTTCGATAATTTTCATTAGATCTTTCAAAAGCCCGGCCTGGCCAAGTGTAACGGCTATACTATGATAAGCAGCCATGTCTGGATATAAATGAAGATCTCCCTAAACATGATTTAACTAATTATATGAGTTAAATTAAATTAAAATGTAATGATAAATGATAGATTATTATTACCTGCATCCAATTGAATACTTTAAGAGCTTCATTTGGTCTTCTAGCTTTCCCAAGAATTGATAATAATTTTGTATATACAAACCTAGAGAAATTACCTTACATATATAACTAACTAACATTTACACAATGGAATTGAAGATTTTTTACTGTGAAATTTATTTACCTGCTTTTGTAATGTTTATGATCCTTAGAATTGTATACCCATTCAACAATAGATAAAGCATGTCTCCATTTTCCATTATCACCAAGACCTTCCACTATTCTCAACATTTGTTTCTCTGTAAATTGTAATCCTGATTGTTTCATCATCTTTGAAAACTTCCAATCTTTCACATTAAGCTCAGTACCACTTAATCTAAAGAATTATTCAAAATTTCAAATAAGCATAATTATCAACAAATTAATCTGCCAAATAAAGAACAAACAATCAGCGTACTTATTAACAAGAAAGTCAATGGTTTCCCTTTCGCTGCGGGGTTTAGGTGTGACCCGTTCATGCTCATTTTCAAGCCATTCTTGTTGTAGCTCAATATCATCATCTAATAGCCACTTAAACTTATCTCTCTCAGTCTCGATTATATCACCAAGCTCTCGTAACGGTGTCGTATTTAACTTTCCATTATTACTAATGTACTCGTTGTTCTCATTTGTGAGTTGCAGTAATTTGAGCTTTTCAATTCTATCCCAAGGCCTACCCACTAATTTATCAGTACCATTGCTATCCAGTGCTTTATTGAAGCGTTTATACTCGGATTTAATGGTTTGGTAATAGAATTCTTCGGAGTTGGATTGGTTTTGGGATTCTGTATTGGGCTGAGGAAGTTTGGTAGCTTGTTTAGTGATATGACGGTTGTGTTTTTGGAGTTGTTTTTTCTGAAGGGTGTGGAGGATTTTGGGTGTTGGATTGATGATGCCCTTTTTGTGGAGGTTCAGCTTTATCTTTTCGAGGTTTGGTGGTGGGTACTTGGTGGTGCTTGGAGGAGTTGGGAGGCATGATGGAAGAGCTGAGGCTTCCATATAGTGGTGGTGGGAATTTGAGGACGGTAAGTGAAAGGCGCATAGCATAAGCGATAGACATATATATATTTTTCAATTTTATTTTTAAGATTGGCAAATATTCAATTTATATCACATAAATTTTTTTGGATTAAAAAATGCTCGGCACTAATCCAACTATCGACCACCTTCAAATAGGGCTGCACAAGGGTGACCCAAACCCGCCCAACCGAAAAAACCGACCCAAAATCGGCCCGAAAAAACCCAAACCGAGCCCCACCCGAACCCATTGGGCCAAAAAAAATAAGTATTTGGGTATTGGGTCGGACTGTGGGTTTGGCTTTGCCAAACCCGCGGTTACCCGCACCCGACCCGAAACAGTTTTTTTTTTTTTTTTATATATAATAACATATTGCAGCGTATGGAATACGCTGCTTTTGTTTTCGTTGCTTTTCACTCTTCATTACACGAAGGGTCATTTGACCTCTCTCATTCCAATCATTGCGTTCTCTCTCTCTCAAACCGCCTTCTCTCTGTCTCTCTCCATGACTCTCGAAAACCCTAAACTTCTAGCCCTGCATCTTCCCCATCCCCGTCTAATCCCGCCGATTAAAAAGTGCGGTATTGTATCATGGTTAACTTGTTCGATTGTTTATATGCCGGTTTACTAGATGAGAAGAAGGGTTTAGAGGAGGCCTCTAAAAGGGTTAATCCCGGCTTTGTTTTTCTTAAATCAAAACCCCCTTTTATCAGGTATTAATAACCCTAATCCTTGTGTATTTTTAAGCCGATGTGTTCTCTAATTAATAGCTTGAGTATTGTTGTTGTTTATGAAAAGAAAAACCCCTTTTAGTTTTGCATATTAATTATTGTATCTGGGTTGTTGATTTTGAAACTGATTTTCGGTTGGTTGATTTTGAACTTTGTATTACGTTTGATATTGGGTATGAGACTATGATTTATTGTTACTGGATTGTTTTGTAACCCCGTATTTGTTTGTTTTTGAACTGATTTTTGGTTGGTTGATTTTGAACTTTGTTATTACGTTTGATTATGAATATGAGTTGATTATGAGTATGAGACTATGATTATTGTTACTGGGTTGTTTTTATAATGCAAATATGATAATTGTAAATCGAAACATTGATTTCTAATGTCTCTGTATGTTGCCTACTTGCATGTATTCAAAACAATGAGATGAATTGGTGATGGATTTGAATGCTTCAAGTTAAAGCTTTGTTTCTTATGCCAATTTCAGGTATTACTCCCTAACACTTTCTATTTTTTCAATAATACAGTTATAGATAATTAGATAAAACTTCAATTGATCTTAACTTTTTTGTCTTTTCTTCTCTTTTACAGGTTATGTTGGATTGTATGAGTTGAGTGTGACCTAAGAGTCGACTTTAACACATTTGTAACCCATAACCTTAAGGTATAATGAATCTTTTCGAATCTTACAAGTTATTAGATTTTCAATTTAATAATGTTTGCATCTCCCATATTCCCACCCCATGATTACACCTTAATATAACTATGTGTAATTGTGTATGATCCATTGTGGAATATAAGGTTGAGTTGGAAACTACTTAATTGAATCTTTAGTAACTTGTAATTTTCAAAAGAGGTCCCTTGTCCCTAAAATGTCCCTAAGATTATAAAAGGCCAATGAAGATATTAAATCTGAGGCTAAATGTTAAGCCAATGATGAAACCAAATCTGAGGCTAACTATATTTAACAATTTCTTCTCTTCTGTGATGCAAATTTACAGGAATTATGTTGGATTTGAAGTTTTTTTTGGAATCACTAAAGGATTTACACCCCTGTTGTACAAGATCTTTGCTATGCACAATTTAGATTGCAAATTTTCAATGTTTTGTAATTTTATAAGTGGTTCAATGTTGTAATAGTAATGTAGTGCTGTTTTATATAAAAAAACTATTGTAATTTCAATAACTTACTGTTTTAGAAAGTTACTAGATTTTATTTACTTTTTTTGAAAAATTTCTATTGTTAGAACATAACCGAACCCGACCCTAACCCGTCCTACCCAACCCGCACAGTTTCAATAAAAAATATTGGTTATTGGGTTTAAGAAAATGAAAACCGAAAATTAGGGTTGGGTATTGGGTTTACCCCTACGGGTCGGTTAACCGACCCGTGTGCTGCCCTACCTTCAAACATAGAAGACTAAGGTGTCGTTTGTTTTTTAAGTAATAAGTGTTGAATGCTGAATGAACAGCTGAATAGAACTTATTCTGTTAAGAACCAGTGTCTGAATGATTCAGACTTAGTTTGAAATCTTAATGAAACAGACCTATTAAGAGGCATTCAGATCTGAATTGGCCAGGAAAAACAAACAGTCTAATCGATCCAGTTTCTTAATGAAACAGATTAAGATCTCATTAAGTGCAAACAAACACCCCCTAAGAAAAAATCTGGCGTATTCCTTAAGTGATTTTGAATTTTGTTTAATCAAAATTATATATTATCTGAGATATCCACTAATTGGATAGAATAATAGATTCACACATTAACACAAGTTCATACTCAGTAGAAAAACACTAACTCATTTTATTCATTAAATTTCAAATTACATGAAAATAGTAAATTGTCATCTAGGATTCAAAATTTCTCAAGATAATATAGAATTCGTTCATACTAATAAAAGAAGAAAAAAATGATAAAAGTATCCATAATCATAATAAGCAAAAAAAAAAAAGGAATTAATGTCTTAAAGAAATGCAATGGTATAATGGTGTTGAATTACTTTTCTTCTCCTCTTCTCTTTTCCGGGTGTATTCTTGATGTCTCCTTAAATGTTCTAATTTTATGTCCTTGGGAGACATCATTTTTTGTGTTTATTCGACTATTTAGATAGACTTTTGGTGTTAATATACAATAAATCGATTTTCCTCTTTTAATTCTAGTATTTTTCATTTATTAAACTTTTGCGCGTAATATTGTTCTTTTTAGTGAAAAGTTTGTAGGTTTTGAATACTAGCTAGGAGAGGAATCCAAGAATAAAGTCAAAGATGGTGTAATGAAGTCAAAGCAAGAAGAAATATCCCGAAAGAATTGATAATTTCAAGCTGCAAATCTAGAAAGTTGATAATGATTGCTGATTTCGAGCCATCTAAGAGTGGATTTAGCCTCTGACTTGTGAAGATAAATTGTTCCCCGTTGAGTTAGGAAAATTTAGTAACTAGAATGGGGTCATTCCGAGTTGAAACGAACCGGTTAGAGCTGATTTAGTGAAGGTAGTGCGGCAGTTACGGGATTTGGGCTTAATTAATGGACTTGGGCTTTTCTAATTTGCATTTAATCCTTAAGAAAAGTCCTAGTCCGAATTTTACATTATAAATAGGCTTTAGACTCTTATTTTTAAGACACCATTGACACACAATTCATATACAATTCATACGCTTAAGAGTCAGAACATCAGAGAAGAAGCTAGAGCAAGGAAGAGAAGAAGTCTAGAGCTGGAGATTATCAACACCTCCAATTCTCAGCCAATTCAACTCCTTAATTAGGTTCTTCTATTTATTTCTGTAAAAAAATTATGTATTCCTTTCAATTTAATTTCTTAGTTTTTCGTATTAGTATGAGCTAAACTTAATAAGTGCTTGAGAATGCATAATGGGTTAATCCCAATTTGATTTCGTTTCATGTGTTTGGATCTGGGATTATTATAATTGAAATCAAATTGTGTAAATTGTATTTTTCATTAATTTGCTTTTATATACTATTATTGACGTAATTAACCAATCATAGGACTTATTATCTAGGCTATTCCATATAGTGGCGTATGGATCACCTTGACGGGGGGTTTAGATACGGACCTAATTAATGAATGTAGGATAGAAATTATAGACTTTGACGAGCTTAATTAATCCTATGGCCAAGTGGGTATAAATAGACTTAATCACTTGAAGGTGGAATATAATCACCTTGACAGGGGAAAGGAGAATTCCGAATCCCGACCATTACATATTTACCGATTTGTCCCTTAAACATTAGATGAAATGAATGATAATTAGGTGAAATCCTTGCGTCTCTCAACTACTTCCTTTCATACTTTGCGTTAACCACTTTATTTTCTCGCGTCTAGTTTAATATTTGAATTTATTGTCTTAGTTATAGAAAACCAAAACAAACATTCTTAAAATCATTTACTTGTTTTCACGTGCAATTAGTCACTATTTGATAAGCATTAGAGTCAACCAATCCGTCCCTGAGAACGAATTTGTATTATCACATATATTACTTGGGACAACTGTACACTTGCAGTTGTGGTTCTCTTATCCTTATTTTCATTTTATTTTAGAACACACAAAGTACCACCAAGTTTTTGGCGCCGCTGCCGGGGACGGTTGCGTGTGACCCCGGTGTTTATCCTTTAGTGTTAGTTGCATTTTTATTTTTCAGTTTTACGCTTTGTTTGTTCATCTTTTTCAGGTTTTTAGGTTTGGTGTACGCGGAGGAAGCTATTTAAGGATTTTGAGACATTACCTCTGATCCTTGATAATCCTAAATCATTAGTCAGACTTGCTAACAAGAAAAGGAGAGAAGAAAAAGAAGCGCAAGAGTTAGAAGATAGATTAGCTAGAGAGATGGCTGACCCTCCGATTGATAACAACATTCAGAAATGCCTAATACCACCGCCTAATCCTCCAGTTCAAGCCCAAGTAGCTGATCCATGGTTCATTAATGGTCCAGCACAAGAACCATTCCTTGCTCCTCCTCTTGGATTGGCCCAACCAATATTGATGTTCCGAGATTTCGTCCAGATTTGGGTATGTGGTGTCTCCTAGTGTGTTCTAAATAAACACACCTAAAAAGGCAAGACACGTACCGCAAGTGTACGGGTCGTCCAAGTAATATCCGGTAAACGGGATTTCGATCGCAGGGACGGATTAGGTATGATTAAAGTGTTATGCAATAAATAGAAATAGTTGCTTGAATGAACAATTAAAAGTAAAGAAATAGATTTTTTATTTTGTTTTTGATTAAAGGACTAAAGTGCGAATAAAGTAAATATTAAACTAAATTAAAATTAATGCAAGAAAGTAAATATGAAGAGACGAAAAGATGAGAGAATGGTACTTCAGTCACGTTAGGTTTCGCCAAAATAAACGTAATCAATGCTTCCTCTAAGGGACAAATTAGTAACTAGTAATAGTCGGGATTCTAGATTCTCCTAACCCCCGTCAGGGTGGACTTAGGAGCTATTCTTAGGTGTTACAAACCCCGCCAGGGCGATCATTATCCACCTTCGAATGTCAGGTTCTCTACCCAATTGGCTATAAGATTAACTAAGTCCGTCAGGATCAATAATTTCTATCTTACGTTTATTACCTATGTCAGTTATTAAACCCCCCCCCCCCCGTCAAGATGATCACTTCCCCCACCAAAGTGAATAACCTAATTACTCAAACCTATGACTAATTGATCAGATTAAAAATAGTGAAATTAACTTACGATAACAAACAATACTAAATTACTCAATTTGAATTAAATTATAAAAATCTCAAATCCAAAAGCATTAATAAATAAATTAAGGTTCAACCCTCATAGCGATTCTCAAGCACTTAAGAAGTTTAGCTCATAACGGAAAATAAAACTAAAAAAATGAAATTAAAAGACATAATGTTTTACAAAAAGAAAATAAATAAACCTAATGAAGAGGTTGGGTTTGGCTTTGAATTGGAGAAGATGACTGCTCCATCTCTTAGCTTTCTTCCTTCCTGCTTGCTCTGACTTGAATCCTTAAGTTTCTTTGATAATTATATGAAGTGTGTGTAAAAGAGGAGGCTAAGGAGTGTATTTATAGGTGTTAGGGAACCCTAGGTCGAATTTACTTGGAGTGGAAGACAAGTTAAGAACTCTTAAATTCGTAGTTCTAAATTCTAGGAAAGGTAAGATTATGTTGCTGATTTGATTTGGTCATATCTCATTCAATACTTATCCGTTTGAGGAGTTCCAATATATGAAACTGCTTGTCTCGGAAAGAGATTTCTATTGATTCAAACCACTCATCCAGATTCCTAGCCAATATTTAGCTATGTACTCGTCTTTGAAACGTGGCTGGAATTTCAGATTCATAAGGCAGTTTTATCTTTTCCTTCTTTGCATATATCCTTTCTTAATCTTCTTATTTCCATGTAAATATCTTTCCCTTCCTTCTTTATCTCGACTTGGTCTCTAAGTAATTACCATTTATCCTTTAAAGCTTCACAATAAATAAATAATTAAACCGCATATGCTTTGAAAAGAATAAATCAATAATTCAAGAAATCGAAATAGGAAGGTACACTCTAAAAATAGAAACTCGAGTAAAAACAATTCCTAACACTCTAGAATACACTAAGAATTTATTCTCACTTCTCCACCTTGGATTGGTCTTTCATGAAATTCAAGAACCGATTAACTCTGCACTAAAAAATAGTCAAATTTACGCACAAAAGCTCAGAATCTGCAAATAGTTAATTTCCAAGGGGAGAAAGTGCAATATGATCAATTAAGCTTAAAAGTCTATCAACAAATTCAATAATTCACCTAAAATGATGTCTCCAAAGGGCTAATATTTAGAACAAATAGGGAGACATCAAAATCCCCAACTCAAACCTTTGTCGTGCCGACAAAGCAAAATAAAAACAAAGGCCCCTTTTAGGTGAATGCAGAAGGTAGAATCTAGAAAAATATTCCCAAAGCACAACTTAAAATAAATCTCATATAGTCTAGTCTATGAATTAATGTACACATACACTTATCATGCAAAATCAAATACAAAATAATATCAATCCAAAATTAATTTCACAATGCTGGAAGGTTACGCTTATTACTTATCTCAAGATGGTAGCTATAGGGTGTTCCTCGATCTTTACTTGCTTTGAATGCTCCACTTATAATACTCCCTATCAACTCACTGTGCATCTAGGAATCATGAGGTCTTTACGGTTTTAGCGTAGGCTGAAGTATGGTATGTATATTTGGTAAATTTGAAGGGAGCTTTTGGCTCTCTCCTCACTTACCATCAACAAACTGTCCAAGAGCTTGAGTTTTCACTCGAATATTGTTCTCACTCAACCCATTTGACGCGCTACTTTAGCGTCCCCAAATTAACCCAATAAGCACTAAGGATGATTCACCTAAAAATTTCCACTTTGCCGGTCTGAATATATATTCTTTTCAAATCAATTATTCATCATTTTTTGTCTTTTTGTATAGCTATGATTCCCTTTTTGATGTTGAGATATCATGCTATTTTTCATAGGTTATGTCTCTTCATAACTTTAGCTCGTGGCTTCTTTTCCATTCACTATTACCCCGGCAAAGGGTTACAATATCATAAACCTGTGATTCATCATCAATATATAGAACTAGCACAATTGATAAGCTCAAAAATCCCAACCCAATGTAAATTCCCATATAGTGGACCCACCACCCCAAACTCAAGCTCAAGACAGGAAGTCTCAGGATCGAGATTCAAGTGCGGGTCATATGGTAATGCCTAACAAACTAAAAGGATATTGGCTTATAATGTGGCGACAAAAGAAAGGCTTAAAGGCTAAAAATTTGGCTAAGAAGGATAAAATTAATTCAGGGATAGAAGGCCAAAAAGGATTCAAAGGGCTAACAAAGAACTGCCTCTATCATTTTCCTATCTACACAGCTTGCCTCTAGTTCATACCTAAGTGGGTTCTCTACTCATTTAGATCTAACGTTCTACAAACCACCCATTATCCTTAAGCACAAGTTTACTTCTTTTGCATTGTTCATTAATTCTTCCTATCAATTATCTCATATTTGCATGCAATCAAAGTGTAACTCCTAAAGTCAACTATTTTCTATCATAAATTCATAAAAAGCATGCTTGATGGGGGCATTTAAAATACTCTACAGTCAAACGCAACCCTAAAAAAATTTCTTTCTGAAAAGCATGTGAAACACAAAAAATTGGGATGAGGCAACAAACCCCACCCCAAACTCAAAAGTGAGTCGTGTCCCCACGACTCGAAAAAGACTCAATAAAGCAATAAAAATAAAAACTAAACTACCTAGTGCCTATCATCAATTAAGAAGAACAATTAGAACGGGGTACCTAGCCATAAAGATCCATCATATCCTCCTCCGAAGAAGAAGAATAATTATCAATATCCATGTTCGAAGTTACCTTACCCCTTGTTGAATTCATCTTGGCAATTTCCTCCCAAAGTGCTATGTTTTGTTTTATTAGATGATCGATTTGTTTTTGAAATTTGATAGCCCATGGGGGTGTGCAAGATTATTCTGAGAAGAAGAAGAAGAAGAACCTTGATCTTGGATTGGTGTCTTTTCTTTAGGCTTTGGTGGTACCTTCATCCTAGTTGTGAATTTCTTGTGTAGTGGTTGTGCAGGTGCCTCTTCTTGTTGTTTCTCTTCACTAGGCTCGTCAAGATTGATGGTCTTTTCAATTGTAGAACCAGGAAACTTTTTGTTCTTCCCTAGGTTATAACACTTCCTCTTATAATCCATAGCATCTGTTTTGTTTGTCATGGTTGATTTGACCCCAAACTCAAGTTACACCAAGGATAGAATAAAGTTAAGAAATATTGGTGTAGCTTGAGTTTCTATCTTGGATTTGATGAAGAAAGAAGGTTTCTTGATGAATCTTGGAAGAACTCTTGATAGCTTGATGATCTTGATGGTGATTTATGGTGTGATGTGATGAATTTGATGAAGAACTTGTGTTTATGGAAGATGGAGGAGAGAATTATTGATGTTATTGTGTTTGTTGTGGAGGTTTAATCAAGCTTCAAGGTGTATTTATAAGGTTGGGAGCTGGAAATTTGTATGGGGAAGGCTAGGGTTTGCTTCTAATAAGGTAAGAGTTGTACAAGGCATCAATCTCTTCAAACCGACCTACTGGCCGGCATACCGGGGCTGATGGCCGGTATGCCGGTGCTGGACTTCCTCCTTTTTGGACCTCTCGGCAAGCAACCCGAGCCTTCACCCTGTGGCCACGTGTTTTTGTTCCGCCGGCATACCGGGGCTGATGGCCGGCATGCCGGTGCTGCTTTTTGTCCAGGAGCGACTCCGTCAAAATACCCGAGGTGAGCTACCCGAGGCCACGAGTTTTCTTCTAGATGGCATACCTGGATTCTCGGCGGCATTGCCGGTGCGCTTTGTGTGATTTTCTCGACCTCTCGGCAAACAACCCGAGCCTTGGACCCGTGGGCACGTGTTTCGCTCTACCGGCATACCGGAAATCTCTGCGGCATACCGGTCAGAGCAGTAGATTTTTCCCCCTTTTTTTTTTCTCAGCACCCCAAACTCAATTTCCTGCAAAGCTAACACACTACCTTTCTCATTTCTTTTAAAAGTAGACACTAAACTTGACACTAACTTAGAATTATACACTAGGAATTGAAAAACATAAAGCATTAAACTAATATACAAGTAACTGGCTTTTGTTTAACGTCGTTAAGCTCGACGGGTGACCTCTCGCAACTATTTGGCTTCAAGGAGGTACATGACCTCCTCGGGATGTGGATCCACCATGCGATTAGTATCCTCGCCTCCATGATAAACTTTCAACCGATGGCCATTCACCATAAAGGTGCAGTGCTCGATTGGGTGTTCAATCTCTATAGCTCCATGAGGCGTAACTTTGGTCACAATGTAAGGACCAGACCACTTTGATCTAAACTTTCCCGGATAGTTACTGAACTTGGAGTTGTATTTCAGAACCTTCTGTCTAACTTCAAACTTTTTCACGCAGATACGGTTATCATGCCATCTCTTAGTGTTCTCCTTATGGAGTTTAGAATTTTCATAGGCATGTAACCAAAACTCATCAAGTTCATTCAATTTCATCATACGATTCTCACCGGCCAAAGTAGGATCTAAATTCAACTGCGATATTGCCCAATATGCACCCAATTCAAGTTCAAGAGGTAAGTGACAAGCCTTACCATAAACCATACGATACGGAGATGCACCAACAGGAGTTTTGTACGCAGTACGATAGGCCCATAAAGCATCATCTATATTCATTGACAAATCTTTTCTTGTAGGACCTACAGTGTTCTCTAGGATAGATTTTACCTCTCGATTTGAAACCTCATCTTGACCGTTGGCTTGTGGATGATACGCGGTAGAAACCCGATGTCTTATCCCATTCTTCTCTAGCACTGTCTTCAGATATTTGTTCACAAAGTGTGAACCTCCATCACTGATATAAATCTAGGTGTACCATGTGGTGGTCCTTTGTGTGTTCTAAAAATAAATGCAAATGATAATCGAACCACAACCGCAAGTGTACGGTTGTCCCAAGTAGTATGTATGATAATACAGATTCGTTCCAAGGACGGATGGTTGATCACAATGTTTAGCAAGTAGTGATTGATGCACTTATGAAAATAAAAGATAATAAAATGTTTGTTTGGTTTTTGTTTATAGACTAAATAAATGAAAGACAAATATTAAAATGCAAGTAAAATAAGTGAAAACGCAATATGAGATGTAGTACTTGAGAACGCAAGGATCCTCCCTATCCTATTTCTTAACTTATGTTGTTTAAGGGCTAAATTAGTCAATTACAACGGTCGGGATTCTAATTTCCTTATACCCCCGTCAGGGTGGACTATAAGGCGATCCTAAAGTGTCACTAGTCCCGTCAGGGTAAATATGATCCACCGTTGGATGTTTAAGTTTTTTTACCTCATTGGCCCTAGAATTAGCTAAGTTCGTCAGAATCAATAGCTTCTATTTTAGTTTCAATAAATATTTCCGTACCTAAACCCTCCGTCAGGATGATCCAATCGCCACTAATTGGAATAGCCTAGATACTAACACCTGTTCTTAGTTAGCTACTCCAAAAACAGTAAAATAATCTCAATTTATTGAAAAGAGTAAAAGCCCTAATTTAGTTTAATTCAATAAAAACCCAAATTCAACATTCGTTAATTAATAAGATTGGGATTCACCCATTGTTTGTTCTCAAGCACTATGAATTGTTTAACTCATATTAAAATTAAAAACTAAATTAAAAATAAAGGAATTCATATTTGATTACAAAATTAAAGATAAGAAAAACCTAATTTCCGGAATAGGAATGACTACGAACGGAGATATAGACCCTCTCCAGCTCTTGTAGCTTCTTCTTCTTCCTTCCGTTGACTTCTCTCTGGTGTTTAATCTTGTAGAATGTGAATTGTGTGAAAAATAGAAGTCCAGACCTCCTTTTATAAGCATAAATTCGGACTAGGGCTTGGACCAGAAAATAAAATACTAATTAAATGTCCAAGCCCAATTTCTAAGCCCAAAATCCCGTAACTGCTGATACACCTTCACTAAAACGGCTTTTCCCGATGCGTTACAACTCCGATTGACCTCATTCCAGTTGCTAAAGTTCCGTAACTCGATAAGGAATGATTTCTCTTCAAAGGTCAACAGCTAAATCATCGCTTAAGCACCTCGAAATCAGCAATCTATGGCCTGGAAAATGGATTTTCAGCTCTAAAAATAATATCTTCGGGATTTATCTTCAAGTCTTGACTTCATCTCGTGATCTTTGACTCTTCTTTCGGATTCCATTCCTAGCTAATATTCAAAACCTACAAACTTTTCACTAAAATACACAAGATTACGCGCAAAAGCTTAATAAATCAAAATTACTAGAAATAAAATGGAAATTCCGGATTATTGCATTTTTAGCTCAAAAGTCTATCAAAATATTCAAATAAACACCAAAAATGATGTCTCCCAAGGGCATAAAATTAGAACATTTAGGGAGACATCAAGACCCCCAACTCAAACCTTTGTCGTCCCGACAAAGCAAAACTAAAAACAAGGGGAATGAAGTAGATGCAAGAGAAAATAGAAGCTAGCAAATAAATCCTAAAGCAATGCTAAAGATAAATCTCATATAGCAAACATTAAGAACTAACATATACATACACTAATCATGCAACATCAAACATAAATAATCTCAATCATAAAATTAAAGTCGCAATGCTTGAAGGTTACACTTGTACTCATTTCTGTATGATGGCTATAGGGTGGTCATTAATCCTAATTCGCTTTGAACGCTCCACCTAGCGTATTCCCTATCAACAGAATCATAAATTCACTATGCACTTAGGAATCACGAGGTCTTTATGGTTTTAATAATGGCTTAAGGACGGTGTGGATGTATATTTGGTAGATTTGAAGTGAGCTTTTGGCTCTCTCCTCACTTACCATCAACAATGTCCTCGAGCTTGAGTTTACGCTAAAAAATGTTCTCACTCACCCATTTGACGCGCTAATGTTGCGTCCCCAATGTCAACCCAAATGAGACTAAGATGATTTCCAAAAATATTCCACTTTGCCGGTTTATTTTATTCTTTCTTTCTTTTTATTTTCTTTTTCATTTCTTCTCTTCTTTTTTTTTTGTACAAGATACCCATGACCATCATTTTGATGTGAAAAGTCATGTCTCTTATAATTTTCTTTTTCTTTCTCTTTTTTTTTTCTTTTCAAATCCCGGCAAAGGGTTACAAATAATAATATCATCTACCTTTTTGTGCCTCAATACAAACACATATAATCCCTTCCCAATGTAATTTCCCAAATGTGGACCCTCCACCCCAAACTCAAGCTCGAGACAAGTCTCAGGGTTGTGATTCAAGTGCGGGTCATTTGGTCATGCTTAATAATCTAAGGGATAATGGGCTTATATCGTGGCTACAAAAGAAAAGGCTTAAGGCTCAAAATTGGGCTAAGACGGATGAAAGTATAATAAGGGATAGCAAGCTAAAAGGCTTCAAATGGCTAACAAAGAACTGCCCCTATCATTTTCCTAAGTACATAGCTTGTCTTTAGTTCATATCTAGGTGGGTTCTCTACTAATTAGGATTTCACGTTCTACACACCAAACATATTCCTTAAGTACAAGCTTACTTCATTTGCATTGTTCATTAATTTTTCCTATCAATTACCTATGTTAGCATGCAATTGTAAGTGCGTTTTATGTTATTCCCTAAAGTCCACTATCTACTATCATAGATTCATCAAAAGTATGCTTAAAAGGGACATTTAAAATCTTCTATAGTCAAACGCAACTCCGAAAATTATTTTATTGAAAGCAAATAAAACACATAACACATAAAAACTGGGATGAGGCAACGAACCCCACCCCAAACTCAAAAATGAGTCGTGTCCCCACGACTCGAAAAGACTCAAAGCAATAAAATAATCTACACTAAATGAGAAGGGATAGAAAACGTATCTGAACCAGCGCGAGGCTGGTTGTCGGTGTTGCGTCCCTGAACTTTATCTCGCGTCTAGACATCGTAAGTTGTGCATTGAACAAATAAAGTTCAGCTCGTTTGTAACGTTTCCCAAAATAGCACACCTCGTATCCTGATTCTCTTCCAACACCTTGATTTTCGATTCCAACTCATCAACGGATCATTTTCTTCCTCACTTTTAGGTTCCTCAATCACTTTCCTCTTCTTCGGATTTGCCTTAATTTGAACCTCTTCAGTCTTGTGTTTGAAACGTGAAATAGGAATCTCAATAGCTTGTTCTTGAATAGCACCAAAAGCGTTTCTGTTTCTTTGAGAGTTCCTTTGATAAGCACACATGAAAACGGTTCTGATAAGCATCTCTTTCCACCCCAAACTCAAAACTTCAAATAGTGAGAAGCTAAGGCTTAGAACTTTGATGTTTTGAGGTTTAAGACGTGAAGAGTATGGTGGAATATGAGATGGGTAAAGGCTAATTGATGTGTGGGAAGAGGGAATTGGATTTTATTTGAAGCTCGGATGAAGAACAATTGAACAAAAGTGGGAATTCCATGATGCTTTGGATAGGAGATGAATTGAGTGTATGTTATTGTGGTGAAAGAGGGTAGGATTTGAGGATTTGTTGGTTGTTGATGATGATGTTCAGGAAATTCTGGGTTTTGGGAGTGTTTTTGGAGGCTGGGTTGAAGAAGGAGGTAAAAATCTAGGGCTAAAAAGCTTCAAAACGGCCCTGTCACAGATGAAACCGGGTACCCGCATTTGCAAATGCGGGGCCCCAGTTTCGCGTCGCTGTGTCGACGCGAAAAAGGCTTTTTTTTTTTTTTTTTTTTTTTTTTTTTTGGGCGTCTGAAATGACGCAATAAATTTTTTTTTTTCTTTTTTTTTTTTTTTTACCTCAAAACGCAGCCAAAACGCGGGACCCAAAACGCGGGACCCAAAACGCGGGGTCAGAGAATTGCCCTTCGAAACCGGGTTCCCGCATTTGCAAATGCGGGTACCCGCATTTTCGTCGATGGCGCGAGCCAAGACGCACCAAAACGCAACCTCTCAAGACGCCGGGTCAGAGAATTTGGTAAAGTACAGCTCCGAAACCGGGTGCCCGCATTTGCAAATGCGGGTACCCGGTTTGTGTCGATGGCGCGAATCCAAAACGCAGCAAAACGCAGCAAAACGCGGGACCCAAGACGCAGGGTCAGAATGTTGGAATTTTTAGCTTTCGAAACCGGGTACCCGCATTTGCAAATGCGGGGACCCGGTTTGGCCCCTGGAACACCACAAATTTTTTTTCTATTTTCGCCTTTTCGACCCCAAACTCATGACCTTTTTATCCCTGAAATCATCAAAAACAACTACCCTTCCTCATTTCTTAATAATAAACACTAAAATTACGAAAATCAAACTATTCTAAATTGCAAAAATTTAAAAACTCAGCTAATATACAAATAATTGGCTTTTGTTTAACGTCGTTAAGCTCGACGGGTTACCTCATTCATTAGTCATTGACATAACCTCCCCAGCAGTGAGTGAGGTTGTCAATATTTGCAACTCGAAATTTGCATCCCTTAGCTTTTATTCCCACTAGTTTATCTGAGATAACCTTCGCGACCATGAATGGTCCTAGCCAAGAACTTTTTGATTCACGTACCTTTGGATGGGGGTTTGGTTTCTTCATAGCTACTTCTTCACCTACCTTGAACCCCTTTTTCTTTCTTTCTTTCTTAGGTTCTTTCGGAACCTTCGTGGCACGTGCTTTCTCTTTCTTCTTTGCATGATTGAGTTGTGGATTTTTAGGGTATGGAGGAGTTTTAATTGGTGGTTTCTTTCGTAGCTCTTTCTCCTCCACCCCTAAAGTGTCCACAACATTGATTGGCTCTTTTCTTACCGGTTCCATTACATCTACACGAAAACATTCTTCCTTGGAATCCGGAAACTTCATAGGTCTAAACACATTAAACTTCATCTCCTCGTCTTGGATTCTCATAATCATTTCGCCATTTTCTACATCAATCAAAGTACGCCCCGTGGCTAGGAATGGTCTTCCCAAAATAATGGGTACATTCCTATCCGCGTCGTAATCAAGTATAATGAAATCAGCGGGAAAAATTAACGTACCTGCCTTAACGAGGACATCTTCGATTCGGCCTTCTGGATGTGCAAGAGATCGATCCGCCATTTGCAAGACCATAGAAGTGGGTCTTGCTTCAATATTAAGCTTGTCAAAGATTGATTTGGGCATAAGATTTATGCTTGCACCCAAATCGCATAGCGCTTTTCCTTTCCACTCGTTACCAATAGATATCGGAATTGTAAAGCTCCCAGGATCAACTAACTTTGGAGGTAATTTGCCTTGACAAATAGCACTACATTCCTCAGGGAGACCAATCATCTCATTATCACAATACGGCCTTTTGTTGGTGAGGGCTCTTTTTAGAAACTTAGCATACTTGGGTACATCTCTAATAGCTTCCAATAACGGAATGTTTATGCTAAGACCTCTTACCTTGTTAAAGAATTTTTGATAATCAGCCATATCACCCTTCTTTTGAACTCTCGATGGAAATGGTGGAGGAGGACGGTTTATTATAGTATCATCTTTCTTTTTCGGAACTTCACTAGACCTCTCCACTTCTTCTACTTCAACTTCTTTATCTTTATTCACCACCTCTTTTTCTTTTCTAACTTCTTTTTCTTTCATAACCGGAAAAGGAGGTAGAGGAAGGTTCTTACCACTTCTGAGAGTAATAGCTTTACAGTCTTCGATTTGGATTGGATTCTCAGTATCGCTAGGGAGTTGCCCTTGTGGACGTTGATTTAGTTGTTTGTTAATTTGACTTAGCTGATTCTGGAACAACTTCATACTTGCTTCAACTGTGTTTTGACGTTCCATAGCTTGTGTTTGAAGAGCAATTAAGCTTTCAACTGTTTTCTGAAGAGTAACTCCTTCTTGCGGATGGGCAGGTAAGGCCTTCTGATTCATTGTGTCATCATAATTGTCTTGAGGAGCTTGTCTCTGAACATAATTTTGATTCTGTCCTCCTTGGTAATTGTTGTGTGGTCTTGGATTGTAGTTGTTACCTTGGGGACGCGGCTGATACGCATAAGTAGGATTTGCTGCCCCATCAGGATTTGAGTATTGAAACCCCGGATGGTTTCTGTTAGGCTGATATCCATTACCACTTGAATTAAAGTTACCTCTATTGGACACAAACATCACGGATTCTTGATTATTTTGACAATTTTCCCAACTATGATCATTGACACCACAATACTCACATCCATATACCTCTTGTGCAACCTTTACCTCACCTCTTTTATTCGAGAAACCTTCTTTCACGGCTAGAGTAAGTTGTCTCAATTGTTGTTCTAGTGTGGTCTGAAGCTTTGTCTCTAGCGTAGCAAACTTTTCTTCCATATCAACATTATTCACTCTTTTAACTGGTGTTCTTACTGAACTCCACCCAACTTCATTCTTGACTGTTCTCTCTAAGATGATCTTTGCATGAGCGGGTTGAACTTGAAGAAAACCTGCACCACATAGCATATCCAATTTCTCTCTTGAAGTCCCATCAAGGCCTCTATAAAATATTTTTAATTGTTGTTGTTCTGAAAAGCCATGATTGGGGACTCTACGTAAGCACATCTGAAATCTTGTCCAACTCCTACCCAAAGTTTCATCATATTCTTGACGGAAATGCGTCAACTCTAATTCAGCATCTAACCTCATGTTACTTGGGTAATACCTGTCAAAGAAAGCAATCTCTAATTGGTCCCAATTAGTAATCTTCGTCGGATCTTGCGTATCGTGCCATTCACTTGCTCCATCAATAACAAAAAATTTAAACACAGCGTAGTACATCTGTTCTTTTGAAACTCCTTGTGTGATGTAAGAATCACATATCTGTTTGAATTTCTGTATCGCTCTAAGAGGATCTTCTCCAACTCTACCACGAAAATTTCCAAAGTTTTGGAATTGAGCTATCATACCCGGATCTGGACGAAACTTCGGAACATTTATATCTGGAGCACCTACTCCTATAGCAGGGGCACGGAATGGGACTTCTGGTGGGCCATTAGTAAACCAAGGATCTTGATTCATCACGATTTGAGCTTGTCCGTTATTGTTCTGAATATTAACGTTCTCCATTTGGTGAATTAATTCTTCTACTTCTAAGGATTCTTGTTCTTTTCTTCTCTTGTTAGCAAGTCTGATTAATGATTCTGGATTATTAAGGATCGGAGGTGTTGGCTCTAGATCCTTAAAGAGTCTCCTTCGCATACACCAAACCTAAAAACCTGAGAAAACTAAACAAGCAAAAAGCGTAAAACTGATAAAAACAAAAATAAAAATAAATGCAACTATCACTAAGGGTATGTTTGGATTAAGGAGGGATTCTTTATTAAAGGATAGGAAGGGAGAGTATAACAAAGGAATGGAAAGGAGAGTATTTAATCTTGTTTGGATTCAATAAAAAGAGAAGGGTGAATTTTATTAAAGGATAACATTTATCCGGTGTTTGGATTAGAAGAATAATGGGAGGAAGGGATTTTTTTTATAACTAAATTACTCATATACCCCTATTAAAATATTTTATAAAGAAAGAATAAGGGTAATTTAGACATTACAACATAATAAAAGAATCCTTCCTTCCTAATCCCACCGAATTGGAGGGATTGAATATATGGGTTCACAAGGAATTGCAAGTATCCTTTAATAAACTATCCCCTCTACTTATTTCCAAAACAAACAACGGATTGGATTGTCATTATCCTTTAACACAATCCCCTCCCTCCCAATCCCTCCATCCAAACATACCCTAAAGGATAAACACCGTGGTCACACGCTACCGTCCCCGGCAGCGGCGCCAAAAACTTGGTGGTCCTTTGTGTGTTCTAAAAATAAATGCAAATGATAATCGAACCACAACCGCAAGTGTACGGTTGTCCCAAGTAGTATGTATGATAATACAGATTCGTTCCAAGGACGGATGGTTGATCACAATGTTTAGCAAGTAGTGATTGATGCACTTATGAAAATAAAAGATAATAAAATGTTTGTTTGGTTTTTGTTTATAGACTAAATAAATGAAAGACAAATATTAAAATGCAAGTAAAATAAGTGAAAACGCAATATGAGATGTAGTACTTGAGAACGCAAGGATCCTCCCTATCCTATTTCTTAACTTATGTTGTTTAAGGCTAAATTAGTCAATTACAACGGTCGGGATTCTAATTTCCTTATACCCCCGTCAGGGTGGACTATAAGGCGATCCTAAAGTGTCACTAGTCCCGTCAGGGTAAATATGATCCACCGTTGGATGTTTAAGTTTTTTTACCTCATTGGCCCTAGAATTAGCTAAGTTCGTCAGAATCAATAGCTTCTATTTTAGTTTCAATAAATATTTCCGTACCTAAACCCTCCGTCAGGATGATCCAATCGCCACTAATTGGAATAGCCTAGATACTAACACCTGTTCTTAGTTAGCTACTCCAAAAACAGTAAAATAATCTCAATTTATTGAAAAGAGTAAAAGCCCTAATTTAGTTTAATTCAATAAAAACCCAAATTCAACATTCGTTAATTAATAAGATTGGGATTCACCCATTGTTTGTTCTCAAGCACTATGAATTGTTTAACTCATATTAAAATTAAAAACTAAATTAAAAATAAAGGAATTCATATTTGATTACAAAATTAAAGATAAGAAAAACCTAATTTCCGGAATAGGAATGACTACGAACGGAGATATAGACCCTCTCCAACTCTTGTACCTTCTTCTTCTTCCTTCCGTTGACTTCTCTCTGGTGTTTAATCTTGTAGAATGTGAATTGTGTGAAAAATAGAAGTCCAGACCTCCTTTTATAAGCATAAATTCGGACTAGGGCTTGGACCAGAAAATAAAATACTAATTAAATGTCCAAGCCCAATTTCTAAGCCCAAAATCCCGTAACTGCTGATACACCTTCACTAAAACGGCTTTTCCCGATGCGTTACAACTCCGATTGACCTCATTCCAGTTGCTAAAGTTCCGTAACTCGATAAGGAATGATTTCTCTTCAAAGGTCAACAGCTAAATCATCGCTTAAGCACCTCGAAATCAGCAATCTATGGCCTGGAAAATGGATTTTCAGCTCTAAAAATAATATCTTCGGGATTTATCTTCAAGTCTTGACTTCATCTCGTGATCTTTGACTCTTCTTTCGGATTCCATTCCTAGCTAATATTCAAAACCTACAAACTTTTCACTAAAATACACAAGATTACGCGCAAAAGCTTAATAAATCAAAATTACTAGAAATAAAATGGAAATTCCGGATTATTGCATTTTTAGCTCAAAAGTCTATCAAAATATTCAAATAAACACCAAAAATGATGTCTCCCAAGGGCATAAAATTAGAACATTTAGGGAGACATCACCATGTCTAGTGAAAATATGAGACTTCAAGAATTTAATCACTACTCGCGAATCATTGGTTGGTAGAGCTACAGCCCCTACCCACTTAGACATGTAATCAACAGCTAATAAGATGTATTGATTTCCGTTGGATGGTACAAAAGGACCCATGAAATCAATACCCCAAACATCAAATATTTCAACTTCTATAACGTTGTTACGCGGCATCTCATCCCTCTTGGATATATTACCAGTAAACTGGAATCTATGACACTTCTTAACATACTCATGACAATCCTTATGTAATGTAGGCCAATAAAAACTGGATTGTAGTACCTTAGCAGTTGTGCGGTCGCCCTTGAAGTGTCCTCCATAAGGTGAATCGTGACAACCCGCAACTACTCCTAAGACTTCCTTCTCAGGTATACATCTTCTCACCATCTGATCACTACACACTTTGTAAATGAAAGGATCCTCCCAAAAGAATTTTTTAGCACGGCTCATCAATCTCTTCTTGTCTTGTGAAGTGGCTCCTTCGGGAAAGTTACCACTTACAATAAGATTTGCAATGTCTGCGTACCACGGGGTAGCAACATAAATCGCAAATAGGCCTTCATCGGGGAATGTTCATTAACTAGCTCAGGACTACTATTCGACTCCGAACCTTCAAGACGTGACATATGATCAACAACTTGATTTTCACACCCCTTTCTGTCTCGAATCTCCAAATCAAATTCTTGTATCAACAAGACCCATCTAATCAATCGTGGCTTCGCATCTTTCTTTTCCATCAAGTACTTAATAGCGGAATGATCGGTGAATACAACAATTTTCGCCCCAAGGAGATAGGAACTAAATTTGTCAAAGGCGTAAACAACCGCTAAAAGCTCCTTTTCAGTTACCGTGTAATTTATCTGAGCACTGGTGAAGGTCTTGCTTGCATAATAAATCGAGTGGAACACTTTATCTTTTCTTTGACCCAACACCGCACCCATAGCAGAATCACTAGCATCACACATAACTTCAAAGGGAATTTTCCAATCAGGTGGTAGCACAATCGGCGCAGTAACGAGTTTCTCTTTAAGCTCTTGGAATGCCTTCATGCAAGCCTCATCAAAAAGGAATTTGGTGTCCTTCTCGAGTAAGTTGCACAAGGGTTTTGAAATTTTTGAGAAGTCCTTGATAAAACGGCGATAAAACCCAGCATGGCCTAGAAAACTTCATACCCCTTTTACGGAAACAGGAGGGGGAAGAGTTTTGATAACTTCAATCTCCACACGATCAACCTCTAACCCAGCACTTGATACTTTGTGTCCCAACACTATACCTTCACGAACCATAAAGTGACACTTCTCCCAATTCAAGACCAAATCGGTTTCCTTACATCTAATCAATACTTTTTCTAGATTCTGCAAACAATCATCAGAGTTATCTCCAAAAACAGAAAAGTCATCCATGAATACCTCAAGAAATCGATCAATCATATCACCAAAGATTGCCATCATGCAACGTTGGAAAGTAGCAGGTCCATTACATAGTCCAAAAGGTATCCTTCGGTATGCGAAAGTACCAAAAGGACATGTGAATGTGGTCTTATGCTGGTCATCAGGATCTACGCAAATTTGATTGTAACCGGAATACCCATCTAAGAAACAATAATACTCTCTACCGGCTAGCTTGTCCAACATCTGATCAATGAAAGGGAGTGGAAAATGGTCTTTCCTAGTAGCCTTGTTCAACTTTCGGCAATCCATACAAACTGTCCAACCAACAACGGTCCTCGAGGGTATGGCTTCATTCTTGTCATTCATGATGGTAGTGATACCACCTTTCTTTGGTACACACTGAACTGGACTCACCCAATCGCTACTAGCTATGGGGTAGATAATCCCCGCATCTAGTAGCTTGATCACCTCTTTCTTTACCACTTCCTTCATCGCAGGCATCAATCTTCTCTGTCCTTCAACTGAACGTGTACTATTGTCCTCCAGAATGATCTTGTGTTGGCAATAGGAAGGGCTAATACCTTTGATGTCAGCAATAGTCCAACCAATCGCTTCTTTATTTGCTCTTAGTACACGCAACAGTTTGTCTTCTTGAGGACCTGTTAAAGTAGCTGAAACAATAATAGGTAGAGTATTGTTAGCACCTAAATATGCATACCTCAATTTTGATGGAAGTGGATTCTCTTCTAGCTTCGGGGGAGATTCAATGGATGGTTTCTTTGGAGGCTCAATCTCCCCTGCATCACGCAATGGTTCGTAGGCTCAATCTCCCCGTTCGTGAACTCTTCGTTTATGTTCATAAAGTTTATATTAATATTTTATCTCAGAAACATGATATTAAAAATTAAATATGAACTAGGACAATATCTATTTTTTAAATCTTATATTTTTTATAGTTACCATATTCAATTTTCACATAACACTCCATCATCTTACACAGATCTGTCATGTGTTTTATCCATATAAGAAACAAGTTGTTTGTAAACATTTTGAACTAAATTCAAATAAAAAGCTTGTATGAATTTGTTTGAAAAATTAAACAAACTTGAGAATCTAATAATTAACTTATCTAAATTCAAATTCAACCGTTTAAAATTTATAGTTGAGCAACCAAATTTAAAACTCTACTATTTGACTTACAACCCTATAAATCTCCATAAATTAATTAGTAACCTAATTAGTAGGCAGATCGTCTAAATTATACATTGAGTAATTTATTTGATAACTCTTTAATTATACCTCCTAAATTCCCAATAACATGAACATAATTAGCAATTGGGATCAGTCAAACATCCTCTAGGATGACTTTACTTATTCAATCACAAACGTTAGAACACGATCTGATAGTTTTGAGTCCGTTTAAATGACAAATTTTACACATTTCTAACTAATCATATCCTTTGAAAAAAAACAATCATATTATTATTTTATTAAAAAAAGCGATCAAACAGACAAAATCAATCATCGACTTCATCCCACATATTTAAAAGGTACCTATCACATTTACTACAACTATTATTTACAAATAAATCAGTGTCTGCCCATTTAACTTTTGAGTACCCTTTCGCATAATTTTGAGCACCATGTTTGACAACATTGTGCCTATACTCCAATGCTATTTGTTCTAACACTTCGATTTCAAACATGTATAACTTCAACTTTGGGAGCATTTTGTCTCTAACAAATGCAAAAGGGATTTGGTCTCTTGGGTTAAAAGCTTCCAATTCATTGAACATAAGGCAAGAGAAGAGGTTGCTAGCTACACTATGTTTCCTTAATATTAGTGCACTATCTGGGACATCTGAAAAAGAGAATAACTTTAGTGACCGACCAATAAATTAGCATAGACCACATAAAACTTGAAAAAATAAGACTAAAAAATTAGAGTTCTAACATATCGTAACTTAAAAAATTGAAGGAGAATCTAAAAAAATGAGGTTCATGAAAAGTAACCCACAACTAGTCTAAACATAGTCTAATCCGTCGTTTTACGAGTTAAAGTGTAATAAGATCCAATTTAAGGATAAAGTGGGTCAAATATTTGTGAACATGCAAAGTTCTACCATTGTCAAAGTGTATAAAACATATAGGGATATAACCTATTTGGAACTAGGGTGAGATGATTAGCATATTACCGAATCTGGACATAAGCAAGTTCATTCCCAAAGATAGTCCAATTCACCATTTTTTGGGTTAGAGTGGGTTTGGATAGACTACATGGTTAGAACGGGTCTAATCGGATTTGTGAATATATAAATGGTGGTCTAATAATTATATTCAACAAATAAATAGTATTATAAAACTTATACGTATTGATAAATACCTGAAGGATAAGGCTTATTTGGAGACCAAGGTTGCAAACCATTCTCACAATAAGTCTCAATCTGCATCTTCAACCCATCAACATCCAACCATTTTCTCCATCTGGCATTAGACATCGCATCTTCAATCGTTTGAACAAAAAGAGGATTTTTTGAAACCGCCATATCAAAATCTTTTTTAACAATAAGTGAATGAATTAATAACAATGGATCAATCGCAAGTTGCAGCTTTCCATCAACCCATATACTATATTTCACATTAGGAAATAGTCTATGAACTAAATACTTAGGTAACACCCCACTCATTACTGCATTTTCGTATAACTCTTCGTTTTTTACCTTTACGATCCTCCATGCACCAACATTGTATTCCTTGGATTTTCTTGATATTATGTTGTGATAATCTAGGTTTCGGAGTGTTACTTCATCTACAAACATTATAAAACAAACGTGGTCAAGGGTTTTGACTCCGAGGCCTTTTGGTTGCCGTACTTTGTCATGATTGTTGAATATTGCAGACACTACCACCACTCCGTTGCATCGTTCTAAGGCAATTTGATCTGATAATTACATAAAACAATAAAGGTTTAGATCAATGTAAGGATATTGAAATAGTTGACCCGAAGTAAGCGACATTTAATTTATATGGAGTTGGGGGCCAAGCAAAGTTTGTAGGAAATTGCGGGTTAAGTGAAGATTCTAGAAATTTGAGGGACTTATATTTATGAAAATTTAGGGAGGACTATGGCCCTATGGGCACCTTAGTATAATCTATAAAATAATTCTAAGATTGATAGATGTTCCAATAGTTAGAGTAGTTGCAATGAGTTCAAAGATCTTGAAATTTAATTTTATCAGTGTCAAATGATTCTTAGATGTAATTAGAAAAAGTATAATAGTTGTACTCTTTTGATTATTTTTCTTCTAAACAAATCGATCTTATGAATAAAAGCTGATATACACGTCTTATAAATTATTTTTATCAGAATTAAGTAGATCTTATGAGGATTTTTCATATTTCACAAATTTCATTGAAAAGTATATTGAATTGTCCAAAGAGAGAGCATGATTGTTCAAAAAGTGAAGTCTTGGATCACACGGGCGTAACTAGGATTTTTGTTGCCCCTGAAATTTTTTTGGTTAATTACATTAGTATTCCTATATTTTGCAAAAGTACGTTACGGTTCCTATATATTAAAAAAATGCTCTAAAAGTCTTTATATTTTGCAAAACACTATATTATTAACTTCGTGTGCTTAAATAGGTGAGTCTGTGGTGGATAATATTGGTTTTATGGGCTTATTGGATGATGGTTAAGCAAATGTGGTACTTAGTAGATATTTTATAGAAGGAAATCAGGAAGGTGGGATATTTTATGAGAAGGTTACGGTATTTTATAAAAGTTAGGAGAGGCCGAGCAAAAATCTGAAAGCCAATTATGTTATATATTTTCTTTTTTAAATTTTTTAAAGGTTATAATTTTTGTAAAACCCATGGAGGGTCCATGGCCCCTCTACCTGGCCGCCATTGTTAGATCATGAATGCACACATCACAAGAACTTTTGTAGTGACTATTTACAACCTTATTAGTGTATCAAAGGAGTTGCATCGTAGTACACTAAAAGTTGTTACAGATATAAAAGATGTCATTTAAAACATGTCATAAACTAAATAGAATGTGATCGGATTAGTTAGAATTTTTTGTGAAGAGGTTAAAGACAATTCATATACGTGAGCTCGAATATCTTTTTAGTTGATTGCACTATAAATAGGTCCTTATATTATGAAGAATTTGCATTATAAGTTTTGATAATATTTTTTAAATTAATTATATACTATGTGTCCATGTATTATAAACAAATACTACAATTACTACAAATACAGTAAATTAAAATTTAAGAAAAAAGATCTTAAAAAGTAGAAAGTCAAGTGAAAGATTATAAAAATTGAAGAAATTTATAAAAGTTATATAAGAGTCAAAATTTATATTTTGAAAAGTGAAGGATGACCATGTGAGTGAGATATTGTTGCTTAGTTATACAATTGTTCTACCTCGTCAATATAATTTTCCTTAAAATAAGAAAACACAACAAACAATACTAAGTAAGTGATGACTTTTTCTAAAATTCGATCAAAATTTTAAAAAAGCTCAAAAATATAAAATGAAATATAAGTCTAGATTCACTAAACTAACCTTGGTTACTAATAGGAAATCGTTTGAAGAATCCACAAGGAATTTCAGTTTTATCATCAGAATAATTAAAATAAGAAATCCTTTCTTCTATGTTAAGCTTTCCACCAAAACTATCAGCATTTCCCTTCATATACTGGACAACCTGTGAACCTAATAATGTAGATGAATTCCCAACAAATTCCTTGATTTCTTCCAACACTTTCCAGTAATCTGCCAAAAAAAAATATCCTGGTGAAAAATCCATAATTGAAATACATTATTCAAATTACGCAATCTAATTCTTGACTGAATCTAACATACTATAATTGAATTGAAAAATGCATGTTATAATAAAAAATTAATACCTTGAAAAAAGACTGGAGATTTGCAAGATTTACGAAAGGTAGGATGGGCATATTTGTGTTGTCCGTAAGAAGAATTGTAAGAAAAGAGAGAGTATTGTAGAGGATCATAAGGGGATGATCTGAATAAACATTTTGTGGAAGAAAGAATTGTGTAAAAGACCAAGATTATTGATGCGAAAAGGTAAAGAATAGAGAAACATAGGAGCTTTGATTGAAACAACAGTGGTTTCCCCATAAATCTATCCCATAATACTAGCTAGCACTCCTCACCAATTTTGTTATATTACATTTTCAGTCGACTCTTCTTTTTCATTTTTCCAAATAATTATTAATAATGAATAAACTTGGTGGTCAAACTATAAGTGTTGAGAAGTCTCTTATATATTTCGAGAAATATATTGGTGGAAATACAACCAAAGTTTGATTGTGTAGGTGGTTTTTGCATTAGTGAGTTGTTCGAAACTTATTTGGGAGTGTCTATTCAATCTAGGCGGTTACCTACGAATTTCTACAATATAATTATGGAAAGGATGAGGAAAAAAATTAGGGACATATGGAAGGCGAAATTTTTATCTTTGGTCGGCCGTGTCACACTAGTTCAATCGATTCTTTGTGCAATACCAACATAACAAATGCAAGTGATGAAAATTTCAATTTTTGTATTTGATGAGATAGATCGGATTGTGAGGAATTTCATATGGAGATCCTTGGATGAAAAGATAAAAATTCGCCGGCTCTCATGGGATCAAGTTTGGTAGTCCAAAATCAGTAGAAGGGTGAGGAATGCATGGAGCGAAGAATTGTAACGTGGCTCTTTTAGCTAAACTCGGGTAGAAAATTCTTCAGGGTCATAAAGTTGTGCGGGCGGAGGTTTTTAGGAATAAATATTTTTAAAATTTGTATTTAAATAGAATGAAGAAGAATAGTGACTCGAAATATGTAAGGCTATTCTTACGGGGGTGTAATTACTTAAGCATGGCGTAGTATAGATGTTTGGAGAGGATAATGTAAGCTATAAATGGAGGCATGAGACTTCAAGACACTTCTCAATTGAATCGGCTTTCGCTAATATAAATAATATAGCGCCTGATGCAACTTATATTTGGGGAAGGTCTGGAAGATAAAATGTTCTCAGAAATTAAGACTATTAATGTGGCAGATTGCGTGGAATCGCCTTCCAATTGCGGATATTTGTTTAGGAGAAATGCTTTGGATGATAATTTGTGTAGTGTATGTGGTAATGTGGCGGAGGATGTGCGTCATGTATTTTTAAACTGCAAGGTGGATGCAGTAGTTTGGAGAGAGTTGGGACTGTAGAATGGATCTTCTAGGAGAAATGCGCCTGCAACTTCTGGTTTTTCTGCAGGTATCGTACGCTCCTCGATGGGAGCTGATGGATGGTCTACTGGTCCGAACGCGTTGATGAAGTCAAACCAGGTCTTGTCTATATGAGTCAGCGTGAGCATTAGGCAGAAGTTAGAGAGGAGTGTTCTACTGTCTTCAATGATGAAGGCATGGCTGGGGGCTTATCTAAATTCAAATTGTAGGTATGAGGGCTAGAATGGAACATGATTTTTTGCATCACTCGAAAGTGTTTGGTATAGGAGAAATTAAGCAGTTTTTAATCCATCTTCTGTAACTCCCCGAGTTGATGGTCTAAAAAGGGATACCATTAAAATGGCTAGTGATTTTGCCTTAGCTTGGGGTACAGAACGGGATGGTGGAGTAATTATATCCGCGAAGAGTACTATAGCTAAATGGATTAAACCTCAAGGCCAAAATAAATTTGATATTGATGGAAGTTGTGATTTAGCCAAGAGTAAGCCCAGATAGGAGAGATACTTATAAATGGAGATGGATCGTTTCTTGTCGGGTTCTCGGGAGTTTGTATGGTGGATTCCCTTTTTCGTTCAAAATTAATGTCTCTTCATTACGAGTTAAGATGAAAGTGGGTATTTAATATATGTATATCGAGACTGATTCGAGGGTGGCGGTAGCTCCAAGAATTGGGCTTGTCATATCAGACATGATTGCATTAAGATTCTTTGGAATCTCTCAGGTTTTGAGGTAAATTTCATTTATCGGGAGGCTAATATCTGTCCTGGTCTGCTTGAAAAAAAGGATTCGAGTCTCTTGACGGTCTTTGTGAACATGAAGACCCCCAGAATATTTATGTAGAGTAATAACAAGAGATAGGAGTGGTTGCACAACTCCTAGATATGTATTAGATCCCATAAGGGTGTGTAATTAGTTTTACTACGGCTTTATAACCTCAAATGTATGGAAAAAATGAATAAATTTTGTATCAATCCTAATTGTAATATTGTTTGAATTTGTATATAATTTTTTTGGTCGGTATTGCACGTCACTTTGTCGTTGATGTCTTCTCCGTTTCTTAGCCAATTCCTATTTTTGAGAACCTCCGTTGAATATTTGTTGTGTGTGATTAAGTTGATGCGTCACATCTGGTTGCTCTAGCTATAGTGTCTGCCTTGTTGTTAAGAAGTTGTGGGATGTGGTGAAGGGTTAAAGAACCAAACCTTTCAGCAGTCGCGCGATCCTTCGTAGTAGAGGTCGAATCGTCCAGTTAGAGGCTGATGGACGCTGGATACCTTGAATCACTTCAAGGTTGTCTGAGTAGATAGCTTTTGAATTTTGTCAAACTGGTCGCATAGTTTTGTTGCATGCATAACAACATGTGCCTCCCCTTCTAGTGAGGAGTTACAAATTTGCATAGATGAGTGTGCTTTTTGATGCTTTGTTGATTTACGCATTTCCACTACGCAAATTCCTTTTAGATTCCATACTTCCTTGAATGAACCGCCGCAAAGAAACGAAATTTCAACTTGTGGTAGTATCTTTGTGGGGGTAGTTGTTGGTATTGTTGTAGTGTTTGTTGAAGTATCACGTAATCACCATGTTATTCCAAAAAGTTCTATCATTGAATGATTTGTTGTGTTGACATATGTATCTCATTTGTTAGGAAGATCGTAGATTTAGTTAAAAGCACTGTTCAAGTAAGACGGACTCCCTTCCTTATGTCATGTTACGATATTGTGTTATCGACATTTATTTAAATTGTATATATGAAATCACTTGAAATATGATTATATCTTGTGAAATGCATATGGTTTTGTATGAGACAAATACGTGTTATGTGATCCTTAGGGCGGTGACACCTATCTGACATGTAAAATTGTGGAGGTATCAAATGAGGTACTCATGTACTGATTTGGGTGTGTCGTAGGTGGAAAGATCCACTACCTGTGAGTGGTGGGTCCTATATGTTGCCCAGGGGGTCGGAGATGCAGGAGCATGCGATGGTTTTAAGGGTCGTGTACCGATGCACTAGTGTGTGCTGAATATTAGTTATCACATCTCTAATTAGTGTGTCTGCATGATCATTTATATTTGAGGCTAGTAATGGCCGGTTAGTGAACAATATTTTGTCATACATGCATTTAACTTATATGTCATTGATTATAATTCGTATTATAATGTTGTTATGTGAATTCCCTTCCTGGGAGACGTTTCGACATACTGAGCGTGTGTAGCTCCTTCCCTAATTTACTGTGGGCTAGGAAATTCTTATGAGAGATAGTGCGTAAATCACCACAATAATTACTAATTGGCATATCGGACAAGTTGTATAGGCGAGTCGAGACTCGAGATAGAGTTTCTTAAATAAATTTTCAGGACGGTAAAATATACATATATTATTTAAGTTAAAGTTAAGTTTAATGGTTTGTAAATATTATGATTTAAAATTGGTAGATACGACTTTATACTTATTTGAATTTTGTTAGGTTACCTTGCAGGCTTAGGTGGTTTGACTTGAGTCTGCGACATGTCGGGTCCTAGGTTAAAAGCCAAACATGTCAATCTATATCTTAATTTATTATCAGTTTTGATATTTATTTAAATTTTATATTAAAATTATACCTATACATGCAACAAGGTAATATTTTATATAAATTTAGTTGTAATTATATTTAACTCTTCATAATTACTATTTTAATCTTAAATTTTAGAATTTAAGGTTAAAGTTAAAGTTCAAGGTTAAGTTTTAATAAAAATATAAGGTTTAAGGTAAAATATTAGCGCAATGAATCTTTATTTGGTTAAGGTTAGGTTAAGGTAAAGTTTGAGGTTCAATGTTAAGGCTAAGGTTATGGTTAAAGTTAAGGTTAAGGTTTAAGGTTCGAGGTTCAACGTTAAGGTTAAGTTTTAACTTAGTATAAGGTTAAAAAAAAAGATTAAGAGAATAATACTAAAATACCCTTATATAATACAAAAAATACTAAAAGACAAAAAACAAAAAACAAATTGTTGAGTGTGGGCACTGTTCATCTCTGACCCCACCGACAGGGGCGAAGCTAGGATTTTTTGTTAGGGGGGGCTAAGGGGGTTCGGGGGCAACGCCCAAGAAAAAAATTATTTTGTCGTATTTGCACGATAAGTCTACATATTATGCAAAAATTGCTAGATAGATCCTTATATAATTCTAAAATGCACTATAAATCCCTATATTGTGTAAAGATTGCAATATAGGTCTGAATATTATTTTTTCAAATTAATCATTCAAAAAATTTATTTTTTTTATTCAAAATAACATACATTTTGTTGTAAAAACAAAAAATAATAAAATCATTTAAAGTCTAATAAAATAAATTTTAAAATTTAGGGGGCCCAAATGAATTTTTTTAAAACATTTAAGAGTTCATTACAAAAAAATTAAAACGAACCAAGAAATTGAATATTTAATGGTATTTACCTTCCAATTTCGTTAATAAATTTTATTATTTGATAGAATTAATCTCTAAATTTTAAGTTAGGGAGGGCTAATTTTATGCGATAATTTTTTTAGTTATATTTTTATCTATTTTAAAAAAAAAGTAGATTAAATTATAGTGGGCTGGGTAAGTTGGGGTGGGCTGCAGCTAGGGATGGCAATGGTTACGGTTAAAAACCGAAACCGATGATAACCGAACCGATTAAAAACCGAATTATATAACCGTGGTTAAAACCATTAGGTTATGGTTTTGAAAAGTGTAACCGATGGTTAAAACTGATAGGTTATGGTTTTTGATAAAAATAAAACCGAAAAACCGAAAACCGTTTATTATTATATATATTTTAAAATTTTATAATAATTTAGATTAAATTAGATACATTGAAATTCTAAAATAAAAAACAAAATACTAGATTTAACCAATTATATAATAAATATGCAATTTAATTAAATACCAACACAATTTTGTATAAACCTTGGAGTTTTCTTTTATATGTGTGGTTTTATTTTATGAAATTTAATATATATATTAAATTATCATTTGAATATGGTTAAAAACCGCAAAACCGTTTAAAAAACCGAAACCGAATAATACAGTTATGGTTTTGAAAAGTGTAACCGATGGTTAAAACCGTTAGGATATGGTTTTTAATTATAAAAACGGTTATGGTTATGGTTTTTGAATTTTTTGCAAAAAACCGATCCGTTGCCATCCATAGCTGCAGCCCACCTCAGCCCACCCCTACATCCGCCCCTGCCCACCGACCTCCGTCCATCAACCACCGACCTTCGGCCACCACCCACCACCCACCAATAAAAAAATATAGAGCATTGGAAAAAATACAGAGCATCGGAAAACATATAGAGTATCAGAGTTAAAACAAGGAATATCGAAAAAATATATTGAGTATCGTAAAATTTGATGAGTACTCCATAAAAAAAGTGAGTACTCTATAAAAAAATTGAATATTCGATAAAATAAATGAGTATTGTCGAAAAAATAGAGAGTAATAACCTTAACATTATATTTTATTAGAAATTCAAACTAATTACAACAGAAAAAATAAAACAAACTAATTACAACAAAAAAACTAACTAATTGCATGTTACACCTACACGTTTGTCAAACAGATCTGGTATGACCAGATCTTACGAGTAGAACAAAAAAAACAAGACAACGACAATTTGTGCAGGTGAGATGGGCTGAAGGAGCTCACGTGCTTCACTGGTCTTCGTCGGTGAGATGGTTCGGAGCTCAGCTGATCGCCGCCACTCTCCTGAGCAAAACTCCTTAGGGTGGATATGGCTTCAAGTTCCGAGCAGGACCAGGAAAACACCGCCAATCCGAACCGCCATTAGCCTAGATCTCGAACGGACTCCAACCATGGCTGCTTTGCTAGATCTCACCAGCGATTTTCTTCAATGGAGTGAGCTCTGCGAGCGAGCTCCGTTCTCCTTCTCCGAACTTGTTCTGCTTCTTCATGAAGGTGCAATTTATGTTCGAGATCCAAGCTGCTCTCCTTCTTCTCAAAGTTCATAGTGCAGGAGAAGAAGACCACACAGATCTCGGCTCATTGCTCTTCTCAAGCTCATTGCTTTTCTTCGGCCATGAGCTCCCGCAATTCACCTCTACCTGCGAGTCAGCTCAGGCGCTTCACTTAAAAGGTTGTGCCCTTCGAACGCTGCTAGATAGCTTCAAAGAGATCTTCTCCATTCACGGCGGAATAGATCTGGCAGTCTTCATCACGGACGGCTTCACCACTTTACCTCATTTCACCTCGAACTTACGTTGTGGTTTCACAGCCATGGTAGCTTCACTGGAAAAAGCTCATGGCCGGATCTAATGGAAGTTTTCATGGAGTTTTCTTGGATGAGGAATAAAGAGAGAGTATGAGAATGAGAAGAGAGAGGAAATGAAAGTGGGTTGATGGGAAAGTGTAAGAGATGAGAGAGAAAAAAATTAAGGTTTAGAAATATAATAAGTAGTATATATAGAAAATAAAAAATAAAATGGGATAAAATGTAATTAAATTTTTGGATTATAGTGTAAAATCTTATTGAGGTTTGGAGTAAAAAGAGAAGGTAAGTAGGGTTAGAAAAGGGCATAGGGTGTATTTTCAAGACCTGTTGGGTAAAAAACTCTAATTGGAATCTACTCAGAATTACTCAAAAGACTCGTAAAAAGAAGAACAATAACTTGATTTGATAGCTCTCATTTCTGATATTTTCAAATGAAGTGTTGAACTTCCTTTATATAGTGGCTTGAGGAGATAAAGGTTATAAACACCTTTAATGTAAATATTTTCCTATGATGAAGAAAACGTAACTCCATAAACTTCTCCAACGTTAAAGACAGTGGGAGTTACAGATTCCTCCTACCAACTGAAGAATAAAGCACGTTTTGTGTCTTCTGGATCAACCTGACTGTTAGGGATGGGATTCAGAGCATTGCAAGTGTACGATTTTCTAGCAGCTCTTCAAACTTGTAGGAGTTTCTTAACTAACTCTTATAAACTCATGCTCTCAGAATAAATTTTATTTTTGTTTGTTAATACCCAAATCTTCCCAACTCCCCACAATCACGCCACGTCTTGACTCGACGTGGTTGGTGCCAGACAAGATATTACCCATATTTTATACACTTAATAATTTTTGAATTATATACAGAGATTAGAGTATATAATAAGCAAACATTTTTTCCAGAATCGATATTGGAAAAAGATAAAAAGACTCTTTGTATCCTATTTCGAAATGACTATTCTATTCCTATTGCACGATACCTCCTAAAGTAAGTACCCATTGAATAAATTTTCTGTGAATGCAACAATCCGGTGTAATCATCTGATGTTAGTATTTCTTCATTGGTAGGAGATGAATAAGAAAATGACCTTAAAGCGACACATTTAGCATAAGCCATGAGGTGGAAAATAAAAATTATAAGAAAGAATGGAGGTTTAATGGTGGGAAGAAGGGGTTTATCAGATGAGGTTTTCGAAAACAATGGTCTGGAGAAGAGTTTTTGAAAAATTGAGACAATAACTAAAATTATTGATAGTTTTGAGCTTTTAGGAAACCTTTGTAGAGTTAACGGGATAGGACAGTCTTTTTTTTTATCTGGCTGTTATTTGTTATTTTTTATGTATTGTTTGGATTCAATTTTTTAAAAGAAAGGAAAGGAAATGATAAGAATAAATTTTCCTTTCATTTGTTTGAATTTGACTTTTAATTAAAAGAAAGTAATTCAATGGATTGCACAATCCCTTCTTTTCCTTTAAAATGACAAATATTTAATCCTTCCATTTTGAAATCATTTCAAAATAAAGGAAATGATTACTTCTAAAAATGTCACAACTAATCTTATAATTTTAATATATAATATTTTTACATAACACAAAAAATATATAAAAGTATTTTTATATAAAATAATCATTTTCTTTCCTTTAATAATGTGAATTCAAACAAGTCGTTTCTTAATCAATTACTTTCTTTTCTTTTATTAATATTTTTATAATTCAAACATGGTTATCCCTTTCTTTTCCATTCCTTTAATATTTTTATATTCCTATAATTTATTTTCCTTTGATAATCTAAATTCAAACAATGTATAAATGAGCTGATTTAAAAGAATTAAAATTGCAGACTTACGTATCACGATCGATGGTGAATAACTGGTGATCAATCACAAGAATAATCGTAGATAAGAAATACAAATAATATGAAGTTAGGTGTCTTATGCACTTGGTTGACTGTGAAACATGATGTGGTCTTCGACCATGAGATGAACTCGGAAGAAAAAACGAATAAAAACAAAGAAATTCAACAAGTATTATGCATTTTGGAGTAAATTGTCAATTTAACCTGTGTCCATCTAAGTCCGGCCTCGACCCTAATTAGGTGCTAGATGGTGGCAGTGGCAGAGCCACATTATAGGTTGGGGGGGGGGGTGTTCATGCCCCTCCTGGTTTTTTAAAAAAAGAAAAAAATTACTTTAAATTTTTTTAATCATTTATAAACAAAAAAAATATGTTATATATTTGGCCTTCCTTAAATTTTTAAAATACTCATTTTAACCCATCAAATTTTTTAAAAACTATTTATCACACTTATAATTATTTTGGAAAATTCTTCCATCCAATATTGGATGTTCCTACACCAATAATATTAATACACATTACCCCATGTTTTAAACTTACAAAAATAACTAACTTATTATTTTAATGACATGTGTTTTTCTATATTAATCAATAGCCATAATATGAATATTGGACCATCCAATATTGGATGAAAGTCTTACCCAATTATTTTACATATATAGATATTTTAATTTTTTTAATAGCAATATAATTTTATGAGCCAATTAGAGATTAATGCCTATTACTTATTTAAAAAAAGGTGCATATAATAAGATTTTTTTATAGAAAACAGCCCCATCCCAAACTACCCTTATAATTAACAATTAAAAAAAAAAAATTAGAATAAAACAAAACAAAAACTAATAAACACACGCGCGCGTCCGTGAATTTTTTTTAAAATCGTCATAACTAATTCTAAAAAAATCAAAAAATAAAAAATTTATATATTTGGATAAAGCAAATTAATATTTACGTCTATGATTTTTTTCAGAATTTTTTGAATTTTTTGGATTTTTTTTGAATTTTGGAATTTCATGTTTTGATATAAGGAATTTGTTTTCCGCAAACACGAAATTCATTGTTTAAAACATGAAATTCGATGTTTAAAACATGGAATTTCATATTTTGCGAATTAAAAAATTAAAAAAAAAATCAAAAAAACCAAAAAATTCAGAAAATTCTGAAAAAAATCATAGACGTAAATATTAATTTGATTTATCAAAATATGATTTTTTCGATTTTTCTGATTTTTTTTGAATTAGTTATGGCGATTTAAAAAAAATTTCACGGACGCGCATGTGTGATGAAATTAGTAGTAGGTGGTGGTGGTGGTGGTGGTGGAGGTGGTGATGGTTGTGGTGGCTGTAGTGGTGGTGGTGGTTGTGATGGTGGAGGTGGTGATGGTTGTGGTGGTGGTGGTGGAAATACCCTATTATTTGTTTAAGATTTAAAAATAAATATTGTATTAAAAATAAAATAATATATTTAATAATAAGGATAGTATAGGTATAAAAAATATAAATGGATGTTTTCTATAAATAATTGTTTTATGGGGTTATTGTTGAGAACATCCTCCTTAAACTCTCTAATTGTTTTTTTATACCTTCAATAATCTTATTTATAAAAAAATGCCTAATGAAATAATTATTTATAGAAAACATCCGCTTTATATTTTCTATACCTTTATTAATTCCATCACATGCGCGTGTCCGTGAATTTTTTTTAAAATCGTCATAATTAATTCAAAAAAAAATCAGAAAATTAAAAAAATTATATTTGAATAAATCTAATTAATATTTACGTATATGAATTTTTTTGATTTTTTTTGAATTTTTTTAATTTTTGAATTTTTTTAATTTTTTTTCGCAGACACGGAATTCCATGTTTTAAACCGTGAAATAAACATGAAATTCCATGTTTTAAACATGAAATTCCATGTTTTAAACATGAAATTCCATGTTTCAAACATGAAATTTCGTGTCTACGAAAAAAAAAATTAAAAAAATCAAAAAAAATAAAAAAAAATCAAAAAATTCAGAAAATTCCGGAAAAAATCATAGACGTAAATATTAATTTGATTTATCCAAATATAATTTTTTTTGATTTTTTTGATTTTTTTTGAATTAGTTATGACGATTTTAAAAAAAATTCACGGACGCGCGCGTGTTTATTAGTTTTTTTCTTATTTTTTAATTGTTAATTATAAGGGGGCTGTTTTCAATAAATATTTTTTTCTAGGCACCTTTTTCTAAATAAGTTTTTTAATAGGCATCAATCAACAATTGACTCTTGTTTTATTAGGCATTTATCTCTAAATAAGAAAATTAGAGGCTTAAAAAAATTAAAGGCATCATTAAGGAGACATTTATTTCTAATTACCCCTAATTTTATTTTGTATATTATAAAATAAATAATTTTAAAAAAATTTATATAAAGGCTTATAGTGTAATTTTTACATAATATAGGGATATATAGTGTAATTTTTTACAAGTTAAGGACTTTTTTTTTGCAATTTTTTTATGTGAACCTACCGTGAAAAAGAGTTTTAAAAAGATTTTCACGCTGCCCCCAACCCCCTTGGCCCCCTAACAACAAATCCTGGCTCCGCCCCTGAATAATGGTTGACCGTCCTAGAATGACCTAGGTGATCCATAACAACTATGAATAACCTAGGCGATCCATAACAATTATGAGTTTATAATTTGAGAACTTTTTTATTTTATTAAAAAAAAATGAGTTAGTAATATATACTTTTCAAATAAATAAATGACCCATACTGCTAGTCACTCGAAGCTACCTGACTGCTTGTGTATCGCCTTTTAAAACAATAATTACAACCCATGTAAATAATTAATTTGCATGCTCAACACACTTCTGATTTAATAAAATTGATCTTCGGGCCTCTCTAAATATCCCCATTTTTAAGTATAATTGATGTATCACGTTTTTGTTTCTAGAGAGGCCTGTTTCACCAACCTGGCAAAACCTCCATTGGTCGTTTCAGTTTGTCCAAGGAGCCATCGTCTTGGAGATATCAGCATCCAGAGCAGCACAACACAAGCTTTGTGAATTATTACAAGTAAAGAAGACAACTGGAAAACCAATCCGCAATGGCTCGGTTATACCTTGTTGAACCCAAAACCAAAAGTGGAGTTTTGCGAATGTACGGACTGAAGCATCAATGTAATGCTCTATGATGGGTTCTCCATACAAGTCTCAAAATATTAAGAAATTCTTACAAGTCAGCACACATTTTACCATTTACATCAGTTTCACCTTTAAAAATTAAACAACGATAATCTTCATTTTAAAAATCTAAGTGATGTAGTTGTCAAAACAGAACACATTTAAGATGTTGACCAAAAAATGAAATTACAACAAACGGTCAATTGCTGTAAACAAAATAATATAATATACAATACGATACACACAAACTATAAAACTCCGATTTAAATAAGAAACAAAAATTGCAGCAATACTCAGGTCTTGGATTTAGAATGCTTGACGAGCCAATCAATAACTTGATCGATATTCGTAGAGTTTTTACATGAAATCATGTAACAGCATACCTCTCTATCAGTAATAGCTTTTAACTCCCTGCAAAAAAAAAAAAAAAATAAACAAAAGAAAAATACAACATTTTCTCTAACTTTAACAAGTCTCTCACATTTCATCAGTTAAAGCCTCCTTAGATAAAACTCCAGCCTTATCAATCTTATTGCCTAATACAAGTAAAGGAATACCATTCAATGAAGGTTTACTAAGAAGGTCATGAAGTTCACTTTTAGCGACACTTAAGTTATCATGATCAGCGGCATCAACGACGTACACAATAGCTGAAACAGCACGACAATATCTTTCCCACATACTTCGGAATCTAGGTTGTCCTCCAAGATCCCATAACTTTATTGTTACGTTACCTTTTGTCACTTTTCTCATATTAAATCCAACCTGAATATTAATTACAAAAACTAGATATTATATTATTATTTGTTCATTTTAAATTTTAATATAATTTTGTTACTTACCGTTGGGATCATGTCTTCACTGTACCCACCAGTCTATTAAAAAGATAATAATTAATTTTTTTATTAGATTATATTAACTTTAAAAGAAGAATTAAAAGAATATATACTTACAGCAATAACATTCACTAATGAAGTTTTTCCAGCATTTTGGAGTCCTATTAAGGATAGCTCCATTTCCTGTTTGAAAAACAGACTGCAAAATACCATAAAATGTGATTTTGGTTAATCAAAGAGTTACCAAATCTTCCAATTAACAAAATATTCGCAATTGAAACAAACATGTACAAAATTATTACTACATCAACAATACTAAACCCATCCTTCTTTCAGCTATTCCACAATATCAGTAATAACTTTCAACTATTTTTCATTTAATTATCAACATTATAACATTCAAAACCACCAAAATCCAATATCATATTCTAATTTAAAATCAAAACTAAATTAAACAAACATAAAGTAGGTGAGAATGGAACCAACTTAGTTTTTCACTTCTTGACTTTCACGCTCTCCTTTCGCAACAGATTTTGCTTACAATACTCATACTATTTTAGTCATATCCTATTTCAAATTGTTCCACTATAATCGATCAATTTAAAACATTAAGCTCCAATACAAGTACATGTATAATTTTGTGAGATTTTGAAAAGAAAACTATGATGAAAAATTTAAAGAACTTGTAATTCCTAACAGATTAAAACATAAAATAGATCATTATAATTACATATAAATGTAATGCAATGATGCATCAATACTAATTTATAGAATCAGCTAATCGATATAGAAAGCATAAAATTATAATTACCTTCTAAGCCAATTGAGAAAAGCTTCCCATAGACCCATGTTTGGGGTGACGAAATTAGATACAATAGAGATCTCTTCGGAGCTTATCTTTGATTTCTTCTTTTGAATTTAAATTGAAGGAGATAAAGAGTGAGAGAGATATCTTTTTTGGGGCTCTCTCTGTATGCGGCGTTTACTTTGTCTGTGTTATAAAATTGGCTTTTTTGGCAGACAACATTAGCAAATAGAATGATTGATTTGTAATTTGTGAATTGGCCCCCCAAGAAAGGACTCTATCCCGAACCCGCCCTAAAGTTATCCAAACTACTAATCGAACAAATTTCCAGTTTTTTTAATTTTTTGTTTTAATTTTTTGGACGTTGGGAGGTGCCTAGGCACCATACACATAAGAAAACGATCAACCAATTCCTAATTTACTAAATCTAGAAGACAAGTCGAAAACACTAAACGTATTCCGACGTAAAATAGTTGCCTCGTGCCTAACTTCCTTCGCAAGCTTGTCCGCTTTGCTGTTGAGCTTCCTATTGATGTGATGGAAAAAAACCTACCCGAGCTTTTCAGCGTTATGGATAATCTTGCGCAGAATGGGTTGGATATTTCAACTGACACCTGCTTCGTACCTTGAATGATCTCAAGGTTATTTGAGCAGATCACTATCTTTTTCCCTGGAAAAATTGTGCCTAACTGCGTAGCTTTAAAAATTGCGTTAGCTTCTCCCTCCAGGGCTGATTTGCAATCCAGGTTATAGCTGTATTCAAATGATGTGTTATTATTGTTGTGTACTCCTAGAATTGTTGCCCCCTGGGTTCCTATTTGTTGGAGAAAAACGCGTCACAAAATAATGAGAGGTCTTGATTTTGTTCGTGTCCCTGCTCGTGTCTACGTTTACCTCCCCTTCTTTGTTGAGTCCTGTATAGTTTTCCGTGATCCAATGAATTCCGTGGATTTTCTGCATCAATATTTTTGATGCAATATTGATCCCTGTACCACATACTGTAATCCCCTCGTGTATAACTTTCATTTTTTCCTTCCAGATGTTCCAAAGGTTGATCATAATAAAATCTCGTACTACATTTTCTTCCCAGCCTCCTTTAGTAAAAGTTTGGATAATCTTTAAAAACCAATTCTCTATTTTGTCTTCAAATGTATCTTGAATTTTTATTTGTAGGATGGATCCTGCCCATATATCTTTGCACATGTTACAATGGAGAAGTAGATGCTCTAGATCTTCAATATTATGATTACACCATAAACAGTTCGTAGCGTCTGCACATTTTCTCTTATATAAATTGTCCCTAGTAGGAATTGCATTATTCACCAATCTCCATATAAATAATTTGATCTTTTTGGAATGTTAGAACTCCATATTGTTTTCCAGATTTGTGAGTCATGCATTACCTTGGCTACCGTTGTTGATGCCTTATTAACTATTTGTTCTTCCGTTATAACCTTATATTCTGTCTTTGTATCAAACTCGCCATTTCTCGAAAAAGGCCAAATGAGCTTATCCTTAGTATCAAATTCATTTATCTTAGTTTTCATTATCAGATGTATAATTGGTTCGGGAAAGAGATTAACCAACTTCTCTAAGTCCCATTCATCGTTATTTTCCTTCATTAGTTTGTTGACTTTTGTAATAGTAGTTCCTTCTGGTTTTTCTAATTTACAATCAGTATCTATCCATCTCTCGTTCCATATATTAGTATCTTTGCCGTTTCCAATCATCTTTATTCCGTGTTACGTTATAAAGTCGCTGCCTTCTATAATACTTGCCCAACTCCATGTCCTACTTTGTCTGAGTTTACAGGTTATAAGGTTAGATTTATTGAAATAGATATCTTTGAGTAATCTTGCTGCTAAATTATCTGGACTATTCATCAGTCTCCATGCTTGAGCTGCTAGTAGAACCGTATTCAGTTTCTTGAAATCTTTGAAACCCAATCTCCCTATTAATTTGCTTACTGCAATCTTTTCCCACGCAACCCAATGGATCCTGTTTCTTTCACCCGAACTCCACCAAAAATTAGAAATGGCTGAAATAAGTTTATTGCAAAAATTAACAGGAAAAGAGAAAATAGACATGTAATAGTTTGGGATGACTTGAAGTACGACTTTAATAAGTACTTCTTTGCCGCCTTCTGAAAGTAGCTTCGCTTTCCATCCTTCCGTATTTTTGAACACTTTCTTTGCTATCCATTCTAGAGATTCCACCTTCGATCTTTTGTGGCATAGTGGGATTCCAAGATATTATTCCAAATCTTCTGTCTCTGTAATGTCCATTGTTGTAGTAATTTCGTTCTTAATATCATCTGGTGTTTCTTTGCTAAAAAGGATGGCTGACTTATGAAAATTGATTTCTTGTCCAGACCCCGAGCAATAGATATCTAAACATTCCTTGAAGTGGTCAATATTCATGTCTTCTAATTCTAGAAAAAAAGAATCACCTGCAAACAAAAGATGAGATATCGTCGGGCAGTTTCTGTTAATTTTAATACCCTTAATCAATTTGTTATCTATGTAATGATCGATAATGCTAATAAAAGATTCGATCATAATAGAAAATAGAAAGGGTGAGAGGGGGTCACCTTGTCTAAGACCCCTACCAGGTTTAAAGTTCTCGAGTCTTTCTCTATTTAGATTAATATTAAAAGAAACTAAAGTGATACAATTCCTCATCCAATTAATCCAAGTTTCGCAAAAACCTAGGTTATCCAAAACCTTAAAAAGGAAATTCCATCTAACCTGATCGTACGCCTTTACCATATCAATTTTTATTGCAGCCATGTGTTTTTTGTTTTTTCGTTTCCTGCTCATAAAGAAAGATATCTCTTGCGCTATAATCGCTATAATAATGTTATCCTGGATCGCTCGACCTTTAATGAAAGACGATTGCGTTGGGGATATTATAATATTCATAATCTCTCTTAAGCGATTCGAAAGAATTTTTTTATTGGTTTTATAAATAAAGTTGACACATGAAATCGGTCTAAAGTCTCCTAAATTTTCTTGTATCGTTCCTTTCGGGATCAATGTTATTAACGTATCATTAATCGTTTCGACTGAACATTTATTTTCAAAAAAATCCTCAATAATTTGTAACACATCCACTTTAATTATATCCCATAATTCTTTATAGAACTTAACATTAAGTCCATTTGGTCCAGGTGCTTTTGAGGCGGATAATTCAGTAATAGCTCTTTCTACTTCTTCCATCGTAGGTTTTTTTGTTAATTCTTCGTTCATGTTACTAGTAACACGGGGTTTAATAAATTCAATGGCCTTTTGCATATTGTCTCAATACCTATGTTTTCTTTAAACAGGTCTTTATAATAATCCTGAAAGCAATTTTTAATATTTTCTGAATCGTCGGTCCAAACTCCGTTAGTGATTTTTATTCTGGTTATTCGATTTTGTTTTCTACGCTTTATCGTAGCTAAGTGAAAAAAATTCGTATTTTTGTCTCCATAGATGAGCCAGTTTTGTCTAGCTCCATCGCTCCAATATTTTTCTTCTTTATCATATTCTATCTTTATTCGTTCTTTAATTTCATTCTCTTTATTAGATGTATCTCTATCCTCTTTCATACTATTAATTTTGATAAGTCTATCTTGAAGGGCCTTAATAGTTTTTTCATGATTCTTAAATTTTTTCGAACTCCACTTAGTTAGTTCTTTCTTAGTAAATTCCCCTTTCTTTATAAAGTTCGGTATAGGGATCATATCATAGGGTATTCTCCGACTATTGTCAATTATTTCTTTTCAATTGTTATTATTTAACCATCTAGTTTCAAATTTAAAGTGTTTTTTTTCCTATTTTCATATTCCTATCAAAATGGAGAAGTAGGGGGGAGTGATCCGACCCTATTGCAGGAGGTATAAAAATCTGTGATCTCGGGAATTTCTCCATCCATTCATAAGTTGCCATTCTTCGATCTATCCTTGTCTTGACATTCTTTTCCCCTTCCATCCTGGTAGACCAAGTGAAAAAACAACCGTTAGAGTTTATTTCTGCGAATGAGTTATTATGAGTAAAATCTAAGAAAGCATTAATATGATTAATATTGGCTTGATTCTTCCTCTGTTTCTCTGTAATGTTAAGTATCTCATTGAAATCCCCTAAATCATCCAAGGTTATCTAATTCCCTCACTCTATCTTGTTATTTCATTCCATATTTCTACTCTTTGATTAAAATCGTTAGGGGCATGTAAGAAAATCATATAGTACGAAAATGACAATTCATTAACTAAGGCAATAACATAAGAATTACAACTAAAAATATCATTAAGTTGCACATTAGAGTGCCACAAAACCAAGAATCGCCCAGAATGAAAAGAATTTCCAGAGGGTTCGACAAAAAAGGAGTTACCGAAACCAAAGCGCGCCACCACTTCCTGAGAGTCCACCTCTCTCAATATCGTTTCACAAAAAGCTATCACACTAGGACGAAACTGAGCTATCATCGAGCTAATTCTTGATAATGTTAAGGGCGCTCGAATTCCCTGAACATTCCAAAATAGGGTTGTCATTTGAACTTTACAGCTTTTTTGGAGTTGCCGCCTCCATTCTCCTTCTCAAACTCCTCCTCATCATCAGCTTCTGCATCAGCATATTGGAAGTTCGTATCGTGATCATCTCCACCACCTTCATAGTCTTTCTCGAAATAGTTCTTGCTATTTTTGAAATTGCCCTCTTCCTCTTATTCTGGTTCATACTGTGAATCATAGTTATCAATCATTTTTGATACATTATCTAAATCAGTACCCTCCCCTTTAGAAAACCTAGCACTATCCTCACCCTCTTTCTCGTTTTCTAACAAACTAAATTGATTTTTGTTTACAAAATTTTCAATAGGGTCAACAACTCTAAGTTTTTTGAAACTTCCAGAATTTTTTGAGTTAACCACCGAATTTCCTGTCTCCACTTGACTCGCCCTTCCATCTCTTCTTCTCTTTATAGTTTATTGCAGGTTTGATGAAGTCTCCATGTTATGATCAGTTGTGTCACTCTTGTTTGCAGCTTGTTTTCCTTTTATCTTTCTCATTTCTTCTTCAAAGGCCATTAACGTTGCTCGTATGTCTCCTTCGTTGCTATTTTCCCCGTCATTTGAAATTCCATGTGTTCTTTTAAAGGCTTCTATCTTCAGAGTGGATTCGTGCAGCTCGTTACGAAGGTCATGCATCTGCTTGTTCCAAGATTCCCACTCTTGGTCTTCTTTTTCTTTATCTTCGCCAGCTTGAACCTGATTGATAACCTTACTCGTGCTGCCTCTCCTCGTATAATTAAACCTGCTCAGAACATCAACTCCTTCTTCATTTATTTGGATTCCTCGAACTAGGTTAGTACTCCTATAACTTGGACCTGCACTCTTAACAGTTTTATCAATGTACTGATAGCTAATAAACTCACCATTGACTTTTAAATGTAACCCGTAGATGGGATTGAAAGGAGGGAATTTTGCCACATTGTCTATGCTCCAAGAAACTTTCCTACGCTCATCAATATCATCCACTTGTTTGTTATTCTTGACAGGGCACTCCCCGTACTGATGCCGAATCTTTCAACACTTGAAGCAAAGGGACCCCATGTTCTCATACTGAAATACCACCCATGCAGCTCCTTGCTCTTGGTAAAGATAAGCTCCAAGAGGGAGTGGGAATTTTGTATTGATCTTAGCACGAAATCTTAGTATTTTGATATCACAGTTCTGGTTTGTAGGGAAATCAACCGCCTTTATTTTGATGAAACACTCTTCTAAGGCCCTTACAGTGTTGATGTTGTTCTGTTTGAAGGCGAGAACCCTAATATGGACCCAGATTGAGGAGTAATCAGTGGAAAGATCCTTGAAGTCAACCACTTGAGGCCAAATAGTCATGCTCAAGTGCATTTTTTGATAAATACCAGTCCTCATCTCCCATACTCGTTTAATCTCCCTTTCATTAAACACTTCAAGCTTGAACATATTATTCTTCACTATTGAGAGTCTATAATGTCCTTGTATACCCCACCCCTCCTCTATAAATTTCCTGAGTTATACCGCGTATATGGTGGATTCCCCAATAACCTGGAGTAGTATAGCTTTCTCTTCCTTCATACTTTCTGCCAACCTTGCTTTCAATCCTATGTTGATGACCCCCAACTTCCGATATTTGTGATCAGTTAATGGAACAATAGGCAGGGCGTGAAAATATCTCGTAGCCATCGTGTAATCTGCACACACGACAAACAAAACCACATGACTAAACAGAGAAAGGAAAGTGAGTGAGTAGTAACAGAAGAGCGAACAAAGAGAATCGAGAGAGGAACGAAAGTAGAGAAAAGTGGAGAAAGGTGAGAGGTAGCGAGTGATGAAAGCGTTTGGAGAAACATCCTTACCAATTCTGTATATAAATAGGTAGATTACTAGTGCTTTGTTATTGTTCTTCTTGAGTACGATAATCTTAGGTAGATAGGGTCTTTGAGCACCTTGGTTTCTGTAAGGGGTTGCAGTGCAGCTATTTTCCTCAATATCTCTCACCTCATTATTACCTAATGTCTTAATTAGTTTTGGTAACCTCAATTTTCAGTTGTTTTCGTTGATTAACCACCCATAAAGTGCCTTAGTCTCACGCTTGTGGCCTTTCCTTTGACTTCCCAATGTTACTTCTCTAGTAGTCCAATCTCTTTCCTGTACGAAAAGAAAAAGAGGGAAATCAATTTGTCGTTATGTTTCTTACCTCGAAACCCAAAGGGTTTAGGTCTACGAAGAGATGAGTATTGGGGAAATCAATATGCAGCTTCAGATCAGTAAGAAAAATTCCATCATTAGCTTTGATTTCTGCAATTAGCGCACCGATTATTTCTTGCCCTATCATCATCTTTTGTTTCCGATTAATTATTCTTTTCTCCAAATTATGTTGCGAAAACCCAATAGCTTGCCCTATTTGTCCATCGGAAGAGGTACCCATTCCGAGATTAGTAGAATAGGATGCGTGTGTAGACCACACACGTGTGATAACCCCACCACAGGTGTGTTGAGGAAGACAAAGAGACCCAAGAGAGCGAGAAATTTCGTGACCTAAAAGAGAGAGGCGAGAGAAGCGTAATTCTAGAGAGAGAAATTCTTGACTTGGGCTATTATTTAAGTGAATTAATAAATTTTCAATTGTAGTGGCTAATGTTTGTGAGATAAATAAAATGTTTATTGTTTTCTATAACTTTCAGATTGCCCTCTTAGACCAATGTTTTGGACTTGGCTGCCACATATATGTGTGGTTGGTTATTTTCACCATCGTTTAGAGTATTTTAATAGTTTGGAAAAATAGAAATAACATTTTGGCAAAATAAAGAATAAAAAAGTAAATATACAAAAAAATTGTATTTTTCAAAGGTAGATATTTTAGTGGCGTTTTGCAAACTAGTGAAAAAAATTCTAATTTATTTTTACTTTATAATTAATTAGAGAAAATAAATTATATATTTCTAAAACAATTAATTAGAAAAAGTAATATGATTAATTAACTTAAAAAATTCCGACAAAAAAAATTAACTTAAAAAACTAGTAAAACAAAAAAAAATTAATAAACCAGACCACATTATAAATATTTAAAATTCACACTTTTAATCACAATCCACTAGAACAAAAAAAAATCATAACCACCGTTCACTTGAAGCCATCCTCACACTCGGCGCATCTCCATTATCACAACAAGGTGCATTTCCGGAATGCTTGATTTTCAAAAATATGGGATATGAATTTTTTATTTTTCTCTTATTTTGATTTCACAATATTATTATATATATAAAAATTCTTGTATATTTGATTTGGTTTTAAATAAATAGTGTTGAAAGTAAATTAGTTGTTTTAATTTTTGGTTTGAAAATATAACGTAGAATTGATTTTTTTATTTTTTTTATTCAATGAAACTTGTAAAATGTGAACAGTAAATCTACATCTTTGCAGATTAACTGTAGAGGCACTTTTGATGTACCACTGGAGATGCTCTTAGTGTTAGAGTTAATGATTCTTACTATATTTAAAAAAGAGAATATGATAGAAAAAGGAACAAAAAGAAAGTGATGAGGTGTATAAGGAGTGATACACCTCAGCTGCCCAAGAGCACCACTACCTACACAAAAGACAAAAATAGTTAGAATAATATTCGTTCTTGTTATGTATGCATTGTGTATGTAACACACACCAAATGAGTGTGCTCTTTCTATATATACTCTACTTGTACTCATAACAATATCAAGAAATATAAATCACATTTTCTATTACTTGTTCTTCAATCTATTATGGTATCAAAGATTTGGAGTTTAAAAAAAAAACACAAAAAAAGAAAAGAAAACGAAACAACTGCTATACTAGTACACCTGCCTTATTTGTTTGTTTTCCACCATTAAATGCACTCGATAAAAAAAATCATTCTCCAGCCCGTCGATCCGTTCCTCCGCTGCATCCATGGCGTCGTCATCAGCGTTGCCATCGCCAACACCCAATATCGTTTTTAGCTCTTCAATTCCTGATGGTCTCTAACTGCTTCGACATAATTGGTCATGTTTGGTTCAAATCAAACTCGATTCCGCCAACTATGTGTTATGGCGTTCTCAAATCGAGGTTGTTCTTGAAGCTCATGGGTATCTAACCCATGTTAATGGTGTTATACCTAAACCATCTTCTACTGATTCAACATTTCCACTTGGTTGATTGAAACCAACAATTAAAAGTCTCTCTATTATCTTCTATGATTCCTTCAATCTCATCTCAAGTTGTTCGATTAACTCATTCAGTTGAAGTATGGCGAAAACTCGAAGAAATCTTCATCTCATAGTGTCGAACCCATGTTCATCAATTGAAGATGAAGTTATGTAATATAAAAAAGGGTGATCGATGTATGACAACTTACTTAGCTGAAATTCAAGATATCTGTGATGGACTTAACACAACTTCTGCTTCTAACCCTCTTGAGGATGTGATTATGTATACACTCAAAGGTTTACCACAAGAATATAACTAGTTTGAGTCCAGTATTTGTATCTCGAATGCTCAAACTTTGACTCTCAGTTTTCATTCCATGGAGAGTCTACTTGTTTCTGAAGAATTACACATGAAGGTGAATGATTCAGCTGAGAATTTGAGCTTTTCACACACAGCTCAGTTCTCACCTTCACAAAACTCATCTACTTCTTCAACTCGTGGCCGAGGTTATTCAAATTGAGGTCGTGGTTCTTCGAATCAAGGTCGAGATCGTGGTTATTACCCATCCTCTATGATGAATCACTCTCCATCTTCATCTGCTTCATCGAATTCTACTATGAGTTCTTCTTCCTCTGTACCTACTTGTCAGATATGTACTCGATATGGTCACTCTGCCATTTACTGCTAGTATAGATCAGATTTTGTGAATTTTCCATCTCTTCGAGCTCAGAATCGAGTAGCTCTTACTGCTTAGGCTAATGCTCCAAAACCTTCATATGATCCAGAACAATGGTACTTGGATTCAGGTGCTAACAATCATGTAACTCATGATTCAAGTCTACTTCAGAATCACGTGATCAGCTTGAGGGGGGATGATGAGGTGTATAAGGAGTGATACACCTCAGCTGCCAAAGAGCACCACTACCTACACAAAAGACAAAAGTAGTTAGAATAATATTCCATCTTGTTATGTATGCATTGTGTATGTAACACACACCAAATGAGTGTGCTCTTTCTATATATACTCTGCTTGTACTCATAACAATATCAATAAATATAAATCACATTTTCTATTACTTGTTCTTCAATCTATTATAAAGTTATGCAATTTATCTCAATGTTAAAAATGGCTTCTAAAATCTAAATTTTTTCATAGAAAGCAAACAAGAATGAGAAAATGTTTTTATATTAATTTGTTCAATATATTTGAAATTAATATCAAAACTATTGAATTGTATTCTACTAAATGCCATATAGCACGTGGTTTGCTAGCCCGCTCCACCATTTGACCCTTAAATTTTATCAACATGAGTTGTTGATTGAATTTTATCTCTCTGTAACTATGTTAAAACATTCAAGGTTCGTCTAATGATTCCGGGATTGCGGAGCTAGCAACCAATATTATCTGGACAATTTGGAAAAGTATAAACGAAATGGTTTCCAAGAGTGTTTAATTTGGTCCGATTAATATAACCCAAATAGCAATGATGACCAATGATGAGTATATCGTAACTTTAAATCTTGATTCCAAATCCTTTATCTCAACATTGTGAGGATATTATACTATTTGGGCATGTGCTATAATTAATAAAATTATTAATAATAATATAGGTGGTCGACGCCACTCTTAGCTGTAATGTGTATGGTAGATCCTGGTGTGTTATAAAATAATGCAATAAAAGTAAAGGAATAAAGGATCCACAGACTGCAAATGTACAGGTTGTTCCAATTAATAGATTAGTAAAGTCGGGATAATCGTCTCCATAGAGATTTAAGTAGTTATTCTAACTTTGTGTTCAGTATTAGAATATATAGTTTTAATTGTCTTAATTACAAAGTTAGACAACAAAGGAGTTTGTTTCTAATTAATTAAATAATAAATCAAATAATAAATAATAGATAATAAATAATTATGCAAATAAGATGAGAAGATGCAAAGAATAAGGGTGAATGGGAAATTTCACAATAGTCTATAATCTCCTAACCCCCGTCAGGGTGGACTTAGGAGCTACCCTACCTATTACAAACCCCGTCAGGGCGATTATAAGCTACGTTAAGATGATTAAGATATACCCAATTGGTACGTGGTTAGTCAAGCCTGTCGGTCAATAATGGACACCACACGTCCATATTCTAGTTCTATAATTAAACCCCCCCTCAAGGTGATTACCGCCACTAGTGAATAGCCTAATTACTAAAACCTACCCTTGGTTCGTGACGTCAATGATAGTAAACAAGCACAAGAATATAGTCAATGAAAATTAAGAATTAATTCAATTAAATACTAGAATACCAGATTCAAATTAAAACATAAAAACAATAATCAATGGTTCATATAATTACAATCCTAAAGAGAAATTATGCATAATAGTCAATGTAAGAAGGAGAGGATCTTTACTCAGTTTACCAAGGAGGCTATAGATTGTTCATGAAACTTCACAAGTATCCAAAAATCCACTTAACTACTCTTTAACGGCTCAATTACTTCTAGATTACATAGCAAAGAATCAAAAGGTCTTTAGGGTTATAATGTTGGATTAGGGACGGTATGATAAGTATATTTAGATAATTTAGAGTGAGATTTTGGCTATCTCCTTACTAGCCATCAACGAATCGCCCTAGTGCTTAACATTCTCACCCAGCCTAGTGAATTCCTTGATGCACTAATTAGCATCCCAAATAACCCAATTAAAGCATAAAGATGTTCACATAAAAATTCCTCTTTGCCGGTCCAGATATATTATTTCTTTTCATATCAATTTTTCTTTTGTATAGACATGACTCTCTTTTTGATGTTGAGATATCATGCTATTTTTCTCATAATTTTTTTCTTTTCTTTTCATGCTTTTCAGCTTTTTTCATTTACTCTTACCCCGGCAAAGGGTTACAATATTATAAACCTGTGAATCATCATCAAAATATAAAACAAAGCACAATTAATAACTCAAAAATCCCAACCCAATAATATTTCCCATAATGGTGGACCCACAACCCAAAACTCAAGCTCTAAAACAATTGTCTATGCATCGCGATTCGAGTGCAGGTCATATGGAAAAGTCCTATAATCTAAAGGAATATGGCTTATAATGTGGCTAATAAAAAGGATTCAGAAAGGCTAGAAGGGGCTGAAAAGGATATATAATATAATAAATGGACAACAAGCTAAAAGGCAACAAGGGGCTTATGAAAGAACCGCCTTAATCACTTTTTAAACTATGCAATTTTGTCATTCTCGTACCTTTAGCACGTTCATTAAATGGGTTTGTCAACTAGCTTGGATCTCACGGACTACACACCACTCATGGCTCCCTGAAACCGAGCATACTTTCTATCGCATTGCTAACTAATCTTTTCTTTACTATCAATGTGTGTTTTACTGCAAATACTCAAATCATACAAAATAAAGCAGCTCATAAACATACTAATTTCTATCATCAACTTACTAAGCTTATTCTTTCAAACTATTAAACACACTCTACATCTAATCCATCTCTTAAAAATTTCAAACTTTCTTCAATTTTCTCTAAAAAAAGCAGTAAATCACATAAAATGGAGATGAGGGACAACGAATCCCCACACCCCCAACTCAAAAATGAGTCATGTCCCCACGACTCGAAAAGACTCAATAAATATAAAAAATAAAAACTAACACATGTATTGAAAATAGAGAAATGGTAGGGAAGAAAGAAAACATACTCTTCTAGGCTATTGCCTCGCATGATCAATACCCGGAATAGGGTGCAGTGCTTTTCTTGTTGTAGACTTCATGTATCACTAATATCTCTTTCCCTTACATCCTCTTATAAATCAATCACGCTCTAGAATCTCTTGTTTTTCATCTTCTCCAACTTTGTTCTCGAATACTCTCTCATGTGAAGGTGTTCATCCAGGAATATGTTGTTGTGGCAACAACTACTAGCGTCCCAGAAGCTTTGCACATCTTTTGTTAAAGAATGCTCGTTTTGTAGAGGTTGTGGTGTCTTCCTTATGAAATTTGAAACCTTTTTGCTCTTTGAATTTACCACAGCTAGCTTTTCTCTATTCTCTTGATCTGATTTACCTTGTAGTTTATTCCCAAACTAGTACCAATCTCAATTGATTTATTCTTGATCTTACCCAATACCTTGCTTTGATACTTCATCTCCCTTAACACTTGATAAAATCTCTATTCTTTTCATAATCTCTTTTGACCCCCAACTCAAAGGTTCAAACACTCTTGAACTACCTTTTGATTATAGATAGATAAGGTGTTATTTGGGTTAGAAAAGGTGTAAGGTTGATACTTCTCTATGTGGGTATGATGGAATCAAGCTTTGATGATATGGGTTTAAGCAATTATAGGAGAAGATTTTGAAATTCATGATTTTGATTCTTGGATTCTAGGTGTTTTGATATGATTTGGGTGGTTGAATCTTCTTTGTAATGATGTAGGGAAGGATTTGGATATGAATTTATGGATATTGGGTAGTGTTTTGATGTTTGGGGAAGGTTTTTTGAAGCTTTAATGGAGTTGGGAGAGGTTTGGAGTAGAAATAGAGGCTTAAGGATTGAAAAATTCATAATAGAACTAACCTCTTCTTCTTTATAACCTAGAAAAGATGAAAATTTTCTCTCTTCAGCGGCGCTGGCCGGCATACCGGTCCCAGTCCGTGTCGACCATCTTGCCCACGGCTTTTCGCGAGTGCTCTCCGCAATAAACCCGATTCCTCGTACGGTGCCACGGTTTTTCGCGCACCGGCATACCGGTCAGCCAATTTTTCGAATTTCTTTGTCTCGGCAAGGAACCTAATTTCACAAACCGTGCCACGATTTTTTGACCCACCGGCTTACTGGTTATCTCATCGGCTAGCCGGTGGGTGGGTCAGAATTTGCTCAAAAAAATTTATTTTCCTTCCTAACTCGACTTTCTTTGTACCTGAACATCAAAAACACTAATACCTTTCTCAAATACGCAATATCAACTAAAAAAAATGTAAGCTAACTAATACACACTAAAAAAACTAAAAATTAAAACTTGGGGTGTCTCCCAAGAGCACTTTTATTTAACGTCATTTAAAATTTGACGTGTTACCTCCATTATCCCTTGAGTATGTAGCCTCCCTAGCAGTGGGTGAGGCTATGACTGTCTACAATTCACAGCCTTTGACCTCTCAAAGGCCGTATCTCTATTAATTTTGTTGTCACCACTCGAGTAACAACAAATGGCCCCATCCACGCATTTTTGAAACCTCGTGGCCTATTCTCTTGTTTGGAGGCCTTCCAAGCAAGGTTCCGACCCCAAACTCATTTTTAGCTCTCTTCTTCACGAGTTCATGGTGGTGTTCCTTTTCTTTAACCTCTTTAGATAATTCTGGAACAATGGGGAACTCAAGTGGCACCTCCTCGAGCTTTTTGTCCAAAACAAGGGATGTTTTAGACTTTTCTTTTGTTATGAGGGCCACGTTTTCAACCTCGATCTCTACACTCGCATTCTCATTTGTTTCCAAAATAGCTTCTGTGAATACTTGTTGCGGTGTGAGTTCTTTTGTATTACCTTCAAGCATTTAGGTGTAGGTTTTGTTTTCTTTGCACACCTCTACAAATGCTTTATCGATGTCACCAATTAACTGATTCATCATCATAAGGTTGGGTGGTGACATCAATGGAGTACTAGGTGGCGAATCCATCATAGTTTCTTCTTCTTCTATCTCTTTTCTAACCAATATTTCAATTTTTGATCCTCAAAACGTGGCTTGGTTGGGTTTTCCATGGACGTAATCTTCCCTTCATGAGGTTTAATTTCAATTCCGACTCGCTTATCAACAACTGTCTCATCTATGATTAGTGTGGTTGATTCTTCTATTGTTGGAATCTCTAGTTCAATAGGTGTAACTTGTGGCGATTCCACTTCCTTTTCTTCTTGAAGGATAAACTCTGTAGCTACATCGAACCGAACATCGCTATCTTCACTGGACTTATGATTAAATTTGTATATTGGTCCGTTTGCAAAGATGGTCTTTGTTGTAATTGATCAATTGTTTCAGTGAGTTGCGTCAATCGTTGCTCCATCAATTGATGTTGTTGTTGCTGCATATTTTGCCCTATTGGTATGGTAGCATCGCTTTTCGCCTCACTCTTTACTACATTATCCATTGTAACCTTAACGAAACGATTGAGGGAGTCCTCCAACTTCCTGAGCCTCTCTTCATGATCTCTAAAGATCCCTCGTGTCAGATCCATGAAGATGTGTGTTCTATCAATAAAGTTTTGCACTTGAATAAACCAGGTCTGTAGTGGATTTTGCTCTTGATAGGGGGAAATTTCCATACCTAAAGAATAACCTGAAAGAGACTAAAACAAACAAATATAAAATTGAAAACAAATAAAACTACTAACCTAACAAAAACACAAAATAAAATAACCGCAATAAATTCCCGGCAGCGGCACCAAAAACTTGGTGGGTCCTGGTGTGTTATAAAATAATGCAATAAAAGTAAAGGAATAAAGTATCCACAGACCGCAAGTGTACGGGTCGTTCCAAGTAATATATAAGTAAAGTTGCGATAATCGTCTCCATAGGGATTTAAGTAGTTATTCTAACTTCGTGTTCAATATTAGAATATATAGTTTTAATTGTCTTAATTACAAAGATAAGCAGTAAAGGAGTTTGTTTTCTAATTAAATAAATAGTAAAGTAAATAATAAATAATAAATAATTATGTAAATAAGATGAGGAGATGAAAGTATGAATCTATCCTATTGAATTTATGATTCCCTAAGAATAAGGCTGAATGGGAAATTTCACAACAGTCAGGACTCTATAATCTCCTAACCCCCGTCAGGGTGGACTTAGGAGCTACCCTACCGTATTACAAACCCCGTCAGGGCGATTATAAGCTACGTTCAGATGATTAAGATCTATACCCAATTGGCTACGTGGTTAGTCAAGCCTGTCGGTCAATAACGGACACCACGCGTCTTCTAGTTATGTAATTAAACCCCCTGTCAAGGTGATCACCGCCACTAGTGAATAGAATTACTACTAAAACATACCCTTGATTCGCGACGTCAATGATAGTAAACAAGCACAAGAATATAGTCAATGGAAATTAAGAACCAATTCATTTAAATACTAAAATCCCAGATTCAAATTAAAACAAAATAACAATAATCAATGGTTCATATAATTACAATCCTAAAGAGAAATTATGCATAATAAAAATCTTGAATAATTAGTTTAGAAATACCTCATAGAAAAAATAGATCTAATACTAATTTACCCAAAGAATAAAGATGGAGAAGTGTTGAATTGATGTAGTTAAGCTCTAGCTCTTGCTTCTTTCTCCTCTAGATCCTCCTGATTGCTTCTATAGTGAATTATGTATGTATATTAAGCTTATGCAGCCAAGGGATGATTTTCTAAGGTTTAGAACTAATATATATATATATATATATATATATATATATATATATATATATATATATATATATATATATATATATATATATATATATATATATATATATATATATATATATATAAAGGTGTTAGGTCGAAGTTTTGGAGTAGGGGTCAAGTAAAAGAGTCCAAGCCCAACTCAAATTCGTAACCCTAAAATATAGAAAAGGTAAGAAACTGTTGCTGTTTTGTTTTGGCCGTAACTTCTTCTTTTCAACTCCAATTGATGCGTTCTTTATATCGAAACCAATCGTCTCGGAAATCTCTACAACTTTTCTTCTGACCATTCTTCCAAATTCCCAGCCAATATTGAGTTATGATCACTTTTGTGGACTTAGCTGGTGAAATTCAGATTTATTTGACAACTTTTCCTTTCCTAGATTATCTTTTCCTTCTTCTATCTCCTGATTTCTTCAAGATCTTCTTTACTTATCTACTTACAATTGATTTGGAATCTAATTTATTTCTATATATGTTTAAAGTTTCACATTAAAACACAAATTAAACCAAATATGCTATAAAAATAATAATTCATCAAATCAAGATAATAAATAGGAATATTACGAATTAAGCACAAAAGTCAATATAAAAGACCATTTTCTACCTAAAATGATGTCTCCTAAGGGCTTATATTTATAACAAATAGGGAGACATCAGTGCAGCATCCGAATAGTAATAAGGTTAATATCAACCATGATTCTGCTTGGGATTCTTCTCGTAATAGTTGTCGTGGCTTGTATTTCCAAGGATTTGACATGAAAGTTTACAAACAGTAAACATATGTTATAGTCTTAGAAAGTTGATGCAAATACACCACATGAAGACGAGTCAACTTATGTTTCTTATACTTATAGAATAACAAATTCAATGCATGGAGATGCATTGATTTTGGAAAGTGATTGTGTAAATCTAATTAATGTTTTTGAAGATTGTGTCGATAGGTCCAAAATATCCTGACACCTACCGGTAAAATATCTGCTAACCAACAAGGCATAATAATCCCTAAAGACCCCACATAACGAGGGATAAGACATCGAGATGCCACAACTCAAACATGTAATTTTTTGTCATAGGTGGACATAGGGTACCATATAGGGTACAAACCCCATGGGGGATAGAAGACACATGAACAAGATTAGGTCAATAAGACCTCGAAGGGAACTTCCCCAGAGAAGACCTTAACAAAGTTAGAGATATTGTGGCTAGCCCACGAGAAGAATAGTAGATTAAGTTGCGAGTATAAATAATTAAATGGGAAATATTTGTTGGGTTTTAATTAAATTAGACGAAAGTGCAAATAATAAAGATGAACTAAAGTAATTGATGAAAATAGTAAATGAAAGAACTAAAACAAAATTGCAAATTAACTAATGAAAGGTTTGAATATGAGAGAAGTATGCTTGAGTATTGGTAGTAATTCCAATTCCCAAAGTCAACTAATTCAATGTTTCTAGATATAAGGGTATTTAGGTCATTATACATTAGTTGGGATTCAATAATCTTTCCAATCCGTCCCCAGTAAATAAGAAGTTATCCTACGTCACTATAGACCTTTCCCGAGTGACCCTACACTACTTTAGGACTCTATTTGGTTCTCACCTTATCGACTACTGGGCTAGTCAAGACCTCCTAACTCAATAACGCACACCAAACGCCTATATACTATGTCTGTAATCCGACCCCTATCCCGTGCGAAAGTCCAACTACTAGCACTACCCAATACTTGATCAAGGTACGAGTAGACAACAATCACAAGCATATAGTCAATGAAAATAAACTCAATTTTCTTAACAATATAATCTTAAAATCCAAATAACAATTAATTAATTATCAATGGTTCATAATTTTAGCAATCCTCAAGCAAAAGAGGATTTAGTTCATAAGAAGGTGCTGAAAACCAATGATAAATAATGCAAGAATCATATTTGAAATACAAAATGAATTAAGTTTACCCTAAATATTGACGACACACGGAGTTTGGATGATGAAGAATGATGGAGTTTTGTAGGAAAACTCTTCTCCTCTTCTTCTTCCCTGGCTCGAGGCATGTTTTGCTCTTCAATAATGTGTCGTGTCTTGTTTTTGGCTTCTAAAGTCATTATATAGCTAATATAAAACGTTTTGGCTCGACTTGAGCTTACATGGGTAGGTTAATGATGTATCCCTATTTGTGATATAATAATCTAGGTTGGAGACATCATTTTAGGTGTATTTGGTCAATTAATATTAGGTTTTTATTCGTATGTTAATATTTTCTTATTTCTTGTCTTGATTTGATGAATTATTATTTTTAGCGCATATTTGGTTTAATTTGTGTGTTATGTGAAGCTTTAAAGATATATGGTAATTAATTAGATACCAAATCAATTCTAAAGAGATAAGGAAAGAAGATATGGATAGAAATTGAAGATAAAAGGAAGTAGAGATAAAATAGGAACGAAAAAGTTGCCAAGTAAATCTGAAATTTTGCAGCCACGTCCACTAAAGTGAAGATAACTCAAAATAAGCTTGGAGTTTGGAGGAGCATTTTGACAAAGAAGTTTAGATCTTTTCGACACGGTCGTTTCAATATAAATTGGGGCAAAAATCAGAGCAGTAACGAAGAAGTTACGACCAAAACAAGACAACAACAATTTTTCCCTTCACCTATATTTTAGGAAACAAATTTGATTTGGAAAAGAAGTCCAATTGCTTGCCTTCTACTCCAAGAAATCCGAACTAGGGCTTCCAAGGCACCTATAAATATACTTTTTAACAATTGTAAACACATCCTTGCTCAGTTCTAAGCCCTAGCTTAGTCCTTGCCTCCCACAATTAGTCCTTAAGTTTATTCATCATTAGAAGTCATTCAAGAGAGCAAGTTGACAATATGTATCTTTATTTTAGTTGATTTATTTCTAGTATGACCTAATTTTCCCATAGCTTGGGTTTTGCATATGTATAATATTTGAATTCTATTGTCTTCTATCTAAGTTTCTTTGGATAAACTATTTTAAATTGATTATAGCTTATTAACCATATATTTGTTTTATGTGATTTATATTATTGTCTGTCTTAATTCTGATCAAATTAGGGATGTGCTAATAGTAGTTAGATGGTCACCCGGAAGGGTTGTCTAATTATTGAAACATCACATAAGCGTCTAGTGTGTGGTAGTGATCCGGAAGGGTTTTCCTAACTAGATAGTCATTAGGGTTTGTTATTTAATCACCGATCATTGCACAAGACCGTCTCATCTAAGAACCTAGTGGCATAGGACCACCTTATTTAAGTCCCCTGGTAATTGTTAGGTCGCTTCTTAAGTCCACCCGGAAGGGGGTTAGGAGGAATATAGAATCCTGACTACTTATCTAAGAGCTTTAACCACCCTTATTAACTAGCAGAAGATTTAGAAGGTTTAGTGCATACTAGCAAAACCTGAGCTATACTTTCTCATCTTATTCTCTCATATTTATTTATTGTCGTCAATTTAATTTAGTTTAATCTTATCTCCTCATCAATCATAATTATTTATTTTCTTGTTGTTAACTATTAATTACTACACTATTATGTTTAATCCATTCGTATACCACACTAAGTCCCTGAGAACAAATCTTTATTTATCATTGAAACTTGCATACGACCTGTGATGCTTGCAGTGAGCAACGTGTTTAGTCTACGGTATTAGTTGCATTATGTAATCTTATTTTTATCACATCCTAGGCAACACCAGTTAAAATAAACCAAACCTATTTTTCTTTATTGTTGGACTAGTTCGAAACACAGTGGAAACATTAGCATAAATATAAATTTTTCATTTGAACTCTGAATTGATTTCTTTCACTTCTCAAGCATCACGGACTTCAATATCTATCCAAATCAAAAGGAATTTTTTTTAAAGCTTTGACCAATTATTCGTGGTGATTGAATCAAGCGACGTTAAGATTTCACTATTAAATGCTCTAACTTCTCCAAAGTGACTTTTTGCTCTTTTAACGCCTTGGCTTGAGGTTGGACTCAATTTCTTGACTTTCCCCATCACCGTGGCGTCTCATGTAAACCACGTAACCAAAAACTACACACTTAACACACGGTTAATGCAAAAAAGCTCTGAAAATAGCAATATATCTTAAATGAGATAAGAATTCAAGATATTTTAAATAATAGGGAATAATCCCTCACTTAGGTCCACCAAACCCCCAAAAATATGTCTCGTGATACGATTACTATATCTTTTGGGTTTGGACTCAACTTCTTGACTTATCCTTATCATCTTGGTGTCTCATGTCAACCATGTACCTAAAAGCTACACACTTAACACACGATTAATGCACAAAACTCTACAAATAGCAATATGTTCAAAATGAGATAAGAATTCAAAATATGTCAAATAATAGGGAATAATACCTCATTTGGGTCCACTAAAATACCGAAAATATGTCTAATGGTATGATTATTCTATCACAAAAGATGAGACATCAAGATCCCCAACTCAAAGTTGTGTTGTCTGGATAAAATAAAAACTAAGAAATAATGGGGAAAATTCTTGCCAACTAATTAAAGAAGAAATATAAATAGACAATTTATGTCTCTCTATTAATCTATACTGTTAGACATCATTAGGGTTATTTAGTTATTAATTTAGGGATTTTCCCCATTTATTTATACTTTACACTTTCTTGTCTAGTTTTAGGTATTTTGTTATTTTGTTAGCTTTTGTGCGTAATTGGTGTGTTATTTGTGTAACACTTAGGTATATGGAAGCTATTACACCTATGAAAACGGATTTGAAGTTGAAAATTAAAGGAAATGCCTTAGTCAAAGTAAAAAAGGATAAGTTTGAATATATTTGGATAGTAAGGAAGCTACCAAAACTGCACATACATCCACTAATTAATTTACTGCAGAAAACCAGTCTAGAATTAGGAGAATACTTTTATATGAGAGTATAGATATTTCAAACACGTCTGTTTCCATATAAAGAACGTCAAATTCCGATAAGTAATGAAGAAGATATGACCAAATCAATATCTGCTAATGTTTATCCCTTCCTACAAGTTAGGAATACGAATTTTGGTAAGATCGTGACTCCTTACCTTGGGGATTACTCCTAATTTCGACCAAAGGCCTATATATGTATATATCCATTCCTACCTTAGAGAAATCATCCTTGGCCAGTCCTTAATCATCAAAAGACCAAGAGGAAGCTTACATCAAGAGAATCGAAGACTAGAAGGAATTGGACAACTATTCATGCCTTTCCAATCCTTCAAATTGGTAATTTATTTTCTTTCTTTCTCTAGTATGAACTAATTCTATTTAGATTGAGATTAAAATACGGGTATGAACCCTACACTTGTTTTATATATATATTTTAATATGGGATGTCTTTTACATTTAATTGAAATTAGTGTCGCTATCTCTATTTTTATGTGCTTTGATTTATTGTTTGTATTCTTCCAGTGTACAACATATAGGATTACCTTAATAGTTGTTAGATGGTCATCTGGAAAGGGTGTCAAATGATTGAAACACCACATAAACATCTAGTTTGCGGTAGTGATCCAGAAGGGCTTGCCTAACTAGATAGTCATTAGGGTTTGAGATTTAACCACTGATCATAGCGCAGGGTCGCCTTACCCACCTGGTAATTATTAGGCCGCCACCAGTCCACCCGGAAGGGGGTTAGGAGGAATATAAAATCCTGGCTATTTCATATCACACAATCTCCCTTACATAAATAGGTTATAACACAAGGCTAGTAGGGATTACTTGCTAAATCTCGAGCTAAACTCTCATACTACTTTCATTCTCTTTATTTATTTTTCTGTCTTTATTTTAGTTAATTGTTAGAGTCTTAAAGACCCAACAAATATTTCAGAGTCTTTTCTTTCCTGCGTATTATTCTTCTAAATTTCTTATTTGCACTTTATATTACATAAGTTATCTCTAACTTTCGTAGTCTTTGAGGAACGAAATCTACTTATCATTAAAACTTGCGTACGATATGTGATACTTGCAGTGAGTAACGTGTTTTGGTTAGGGTGTTAGTTGCATCTGTATTTATCATTACTTTATCACGCCCTAACCGACACCAACAATAATGAATGATCCTAAATAAACTATCTTAACAAGTCTCATATAGTGGTGTTCAAGAATTAATACACACATGCACGTAATATACAAACAATGATCATATATAAATCTAATATTAGATTAATTTTGCAATGCAAGAAGGAGCGGTTTTCACTTAGGTTGATACGGAGGTTATAGGTACCAAATAACTAATCTTGATTTTCTCTATATTAGTTACTTGGTACCTAATTCATTTGATGTCTACTTGATTTAGCGTTACTACTCATTTGAATGACCCATCTTGGTCTTTTCCAAAAGGATGCGCTTGACTCATTCTTTACTAGTTTTCGGTAGTAGCGCCTTGAATGTCTATGGCTACAATAATAACTACCATTTGAGGGTAATGACATGACACTTAAATGACTAGCTTTAACGAAGACGGTTTCTGATTTTTTTATTTAACGCATTTTGTATAACCTGTTCCACTTTTCTCAAATTGTTTTCTTTGAACACTCAAATAAATGTTAAGATTCACTCTTGATTTTGTAATCTCGAGATGATAGCATTTTGGTTCTCAAGTGTTTTGAGTAAATTGGATAGATATATTTGATGTTGTTCCATTTTTTTGAAAAGAATCATGTTTTCACATGTAATTTCATCTTTCAACTTTTGTGAATCACTTAGATCCTGTACGATCTCGTTATTTCTTTCTTGCTCCATTTATGATTCTTTTGATAAATCATTTTTCATTTGATATAATGCAAGTAATATTTGCAAAGAGAGTCAAACGCATCTTGTAGAACATCATCATAAAAAATCTTGGAAGGTAAAGTGGGATTAAGTTTAGAAGATACCTCGTCATGGCTTGTTATCATGAAGGTGATTACTTGCTCCTTTTGGCTTACTCATGCTCGCTTCTTTCTTTGACTTAGTAGTAGTATGTTTGAGCGCTGATGTCTCCATATATGTTATGAAAAAATCTATTCATGAGACATTATTTTAGGTGCATTATATTAATTGTTAAGGGATTTTTCCCTATTAATTGATAGTTTCTGAATTCGTGTCTTAATTTGGAGATTTATTACTTTTAGAGCATTTTTGATATAATTGGTGTGTTAATGTGACACTCTTAGCTAAATTGATTTAATTAGATGCCAAATCAATGTCAAAGAGTTAAGGAAAGAAACCCAAGGGGAAATATAGATTTAAAAATGAAATAAGTTGATTAAGGAAAGGAAAAGCTGCCAAAAGAATTTGTCCAACTGTAGAGACGTCTAGTGTTTCGAATTCTGTGGAAAATAGACTAGAAATCTGAAGGAGCCCTTTGATATTCAGACAGGTCTTTAAATTGCGGTCGTTTTGATGGATGGATTAATAACTTTGGACTAGTAGCGAAGGAGTTATGAATTGTACAAACTCTAGAGGTCAACAAGTCCCACAAGTTAGGAAAACGAATTGGAGTTGGATTAGGACTTCAATAACTTTGCCCATACTCCAAGATTTCGACAATATACACACTTACCTTAGTAAACATGTCCGTGTTTGTACTTGATCATCCTTTAATCATTATTAATATTAGTAATCATCCAGAGAAGCAAGTTGACAGTATGTATCTATTTCTTAGTTTTATTTCTTCTAGTATGAACTAATTTTCCCGTAGCTTGGGTTTGCACATGTATAATCCTTGAATTATATCTCTTTAATCTATGTTATTTGGGAAAGTGACAGCTAATAAATTAAGCATCTTATTTATTTTAAAATTTTGTTTTATTTGTTTAGACTTATTCCAGCCCTAATTTTGATCACATTCGGGCTATTATTTTGTAATTGGATTGTCACCCTGACAGGGGATTTTAATTATTGAAACACCACATAAATGTCTAGTGTAATCCTGACGGGCTTTCCTAACTAGATAGTCACTAAGGTTCGATTTAACCACCGATCGTTGCGCAAGGCCCCCTTACCCAAGTCCCCTGGTAATTGTCATATTGCCACCCTGACCGGGTGTAGGAGGAATATAGAATTGTGACTACGTATACTTTCCAAGAGTTATAATTACCCTTATAACTAGAACACGATTTAGAAGGTTAGGTGCATACTAGCAGACCTAAGCTATATCTCTCATCTCCATTCTTTTAGTTATTTATTTGCATTAGTTTAATTATTGATTTTATATTATTATTCAGATAACGCAAAAAATATTATTTTCTTTATTTTTGTCTTTTAGTTTAGCAAGTAATCTCTTCTACACTTCTATCTCGAACACAACTAAATCTAGCAGACTAAATCCCTGCGAACGAACATTACTTATCTTCTATAACTAGCAAACGATCTATGCACTTGGAATGACTTTCTCAGGGTAGTAGTAGGTAAGTGTGCTTATTTGTAATCTTTTATTATCATTATTTTATCACACCTCATCCACCATTAGGTTTTTGGCGCCGTTGCCCGGGATTTTTCTAGTTAGTTTATTTGTGTTTAGTTCTAGTGTAGTAGTTTTTAGTTGTTTCAATTTTATGCTTTCTTTTTGTTTTTGTCTCTTTCTGGTTCTTTAGGTATTTTTGTATGGGCGATAATTCAAGCTTATAGGAAAAGAAAAAGAGAGGAGAAAAAGAAGGAAGAAATTGATGAAGTTTTAGATCAAGGAGTGCTATATAACAACATATCACTTTGGGTGAATAAGAATCGAAGTCCGATCCCCCAAGTAGTACCACCACAAGGAGGGAATCCACATAATAATCAACGTCGCGAACAAGATCTTCTAGGTTTGGGAGCAATTTTTCGAGTTCAACCATTAGGGATTCGCCCTCCAGTAATCCAAGCCGTTCAATTCATGCCCAATTAGGGTATGCTTAGTTAGTTTATGAGCTATAGACACTACAGTGGTGTAGCACATCAAGATCCAGTGGTGTCGATTCAGATGGTTATGCTGATTTGTGATGCCTACATTACTCAGGGAATTACACATGAGCAACTGTATTACTTCATGTTTTTGTTTTTCTTGACCAGAGGTGCTAGTGATTGGTTGGATAGTCAACCATTAGATACGATTACGTCTTGGGACGAGCTGCAAGTTGCATTCTTTAACCGCTATTATCCAAAGATTATGAGAATGAAAGATCAAATGACACTTGCAGGTTTTCTCAAACAGAATGATGAGAGTGTAGGAGAGGCATGGACAAGGTTTCAGCAAAAAATATCAAGATGCCCACTTCATGGTTACACCTCCGAATTAGAAATGTTCTATCAGGGCATCAATCCAGAAGGTAGAATGAGGGTAGATAAAATTTTAGAAGAGGAGAATTCGTGTGCATGGATCCTACGGAAGCTACAGAAGGTATGAATCGAATTATTGAAACCGAAAAAAGTTGGCCTGCATCACGAGCTCCTATTACAAATACCAAAGGCACGTTGCGATCAAGATTTGAGATTGCTTTAGATGCTAAAATCTCCACGTCGGAGAATAGAATACAACGAATGACACTTACAATAGAGAAAGGCTTCCAAAGGAAACCAGTTGAGATGAAAGTAGTGCAAGAAGCACAAGGTTGTCCGCGCAGTGAGGTCAACGATCATGTATGGGAAGAGTGTGAAGGAAACCTGAAATCTGTTTGTTTTATATCAAATCTAGGAGATTATTGATTTGGTAATCGCAATCATCTGGAAATAAAATGGTATAATCTGAATGGAGTCGTGAATGAAGGTAATTCTTACCAACCATGACCTCAAAACAACAATTTCTAGAAGATATCTCAAGGTCCTTATGAAGGGGGCCGAAATTATAACAAGACAGCACCTCCACCATAACCAACCTATGATGCTTATGCCGATAGTCTAGCTCAGAAAGCCTTGCCACAACATTCACAAGAAGGGGATGGATTTGATTTCAGAAAACCATGCAAGATTTCGGGAATCTATCTCAAGACAACATGTAGACGTATCGAGAAAAATTCAACGAACAAAATGCCACAATGAAGATCTTAACAATGCAAGTTACCCAAGTAACTAATGTTGTCGAGAAGTTGCAGAAAAATACTCCACAATTGGCCTTAGGAACGGACGATGTGAAGTCCATAGAGAATTGTGATGGCAGCTTTGGTTTCGAAGCATGTAAGCATGAATAAGTTGTGGAATCACCAAGTTGTGGAATCACCACGTAGTGCAGAAGAATCAGAGTTTGTACTTCTACTCAAAGATATGCAGGTTGAGATCAGAGATGTTCTTGAGTTACAAGAAAGCAAGACGATCGAGAAAGAGGAAAAATCTTTAATTTAGAAGAAGAAAGAAGAAAAGGTTGTACTTGTTGTGCAAGAAGAGAAAGAGGTGGAATTGCCACCTAGTGTTCCATTGATGTCACTCCCCATCCTATGACAAATCAAGAGGGTCACATCGCACTCAAGGCATTTGTGGATGCATATAGCGAAGAGAAAATGAACGCCGAAGTGCTTGAGATTGTTGAGAAAGGGCTTACACCACAACAACTATTCTCGCAAGATATTCCAGAAAAGGGTGGGAGTGTACAAGCCAAAAGAGAGACCGTGGATCATGCTGAGAGAGTCTCGAAGAAGGTTGAAAAGAAGCTACCACTCAAGCTTCATGATCCAGGAAGTTTTAACCTTTCTATTCAAATCAGTTGTAAGCTCAAGGTGAAAGCGATGTGTGATCTAGGTTCGAGTGGGAACCTCATGCCCAAGTCAGTGTTCGATAGGCTCGTAATCAAGAAGAAGGATAAGGCTTTCATGAAATTACATTTTGCGGATAACTCAATAACAAAGACATGGGGAACCGTGGAGGACGTGCGTGTTCAAGCAGGTAACTTGACTATCCCTACTAAATTTGTTATACTTGATTATGATGCAGATAAGCAGGTTCCAATATACTTGGAAGGCTGTTCTTGGCCACAAGTCAAAGCATCATAAACTTCCAAGAGGGAGCATTAACACTCCGTGCTAGCAATGTATCTGAGACATTCTATGTCTTGGGTACTAAACCAAGGAAGTTATCCCCCCAGTCCCTATCATTCACATTGCGACCAAGGAAAAGGTCCAATCAGAAATCCACACAAAACTTATGGATAGTAGACCAATGGGTGAGTTTAGGGTAGGCAATGAAGTTTCATGGAAGACCCTCAAACCCGAGAATAGGCCGTGAGGTTATAAGAATGCGTGGATATGACCATTTGTCGTGACACAAGTTGTTTCGAAAAAAGTGATTGAAATACGACCCCAGAGAGGTAAAAAACAAAGGTTGGTAGATGTTCATAGCCTCACCAGCCTCACCCACAGTTGGGGAGGATACATACTCAAAAATTAGAAGAGGTAAAGCGACGAAGTTTAAAAGACGTTAAACAGAAGTGCTGTCTGGGAGACAACCCATAGTTTTTTTTATTTATGTTTTTACGTTTTAGTTTACGTTTAGATTAGTTGTTTATATACATATTGAAACAATGAGGAAGGTAGAAGTGTTTTTGTTGTGCAGGTTAAGTAAGAATCGAGCTTGGGGTGAAAAATTTCGTGAAAAACCGAAGTCACACATAGCGGACCGACATATACCGGTTCCACGACCGACCTACTATCCCCGCTCCAAGGGTCGCAACGGTCGACGCCACGGACAAAGTAAAAAAATTCTCACATTCTGACCGGCATACCGGCCATATAAGCGGCTAGCCTCCATCAATCGTGTCGTCATTAGAATCAGAAGGGTCACGACGGTGTAGGTTAGAGAGTTTACCGGCATTACCGGTCCCACAACCGGCTAGCCGGTCTCATCCGTGTCAAGATTCGCGAAGCAAGGATCGCAACGGTTCGAGGTCAGAATCACTGATGGTGCGGGCCGCGACATCTGACTTGAAAAGGAGGTTTGTTCATATTATATCTCACAAAACTTATGCATCCTTCTTCCCCAAAGCACCTAAACTCCATAAAACACCATTGAAACTTTACATAACCTACACCTCACATGAAACCACCACCAAATCACCATAAATTCATATCAAAATCCATCCCTACATTCCTATTAACAAGATTCGTCCACCCAAATCAATCCAAAATACCTATATCCAAAAATAAAAACTAAAATTTTCCAAATCTTTTTCCAAAATTTCTTAAACCCATAATATCCAAGAAAAAATTCATCATACCCACATAAAAAATCATCATCCTTACACCTTTCCTAACCTAAATAACTCAAAGGGTATTTCAAGAGTGTTCAAACCTTGAGTTGGGGGTCAAAAGAGATGAAGAAAAGAAAGGAGACACCATCTAGTGTAGGGAGATTAAGAAGAATCAAAGCAAGATACTATGTAAGATTAAGAAGAAAACAATTTTGAAGTGTAAGTCCGTGGAACATGAAAAAGGTAGTCCGAGTCAAGCAATTAGAGAGGAACCGGTTATGGTGGAATCAATTCCTTAAAAGAAAGCAATTGTGATTAAAGGAGACAGATATGCCATACCTCTTCTAATCAAGATTCCTACACCAGAGATGAGCAAAGCTTCTAAAGGTCTTATTAGCTGTTTCCAAAAATATGTGAAATTAAGGTTTATATAGAATATGTGGAAAATAGAGAGAGAAGAACATACCTATGAGAGGCGAGAAGCCTAGAGAACCCAGTCGTTCGTGGACGCAAACCACATTGAAAGCCCTCATGTATTTTGAGTGAGAGAAACAAGAGTTCTGAGAAGAATAACGTAGGCCTAGTTTATAATTATGTGTTTTTTTCTTTAATATACTAATGTCTGCTAGCCTACTTTTTAAAATAAGCTGCCATCTCTCCTCCCGTATCCTCTATATATATATATATATGAGAATTTCACAAAGATGGAATTGTATCTATCTAACAATTGACATAATCACAAGTGATGGTGAAAAAACTAATGAAAAATTATTACACATGAGAATATAATTAAATTGGAGTAGTGGATAGAATATCTCATAGAATATGAATCGATATATATATATATATATATATATATATATATATATATATATATATATATATATATAATTTGGCTAAAATTCTATGCTAATAAGTAAAACTCACGAAAGATCTTAATCTAAGCATGTCATATTCTCTAATTTCAGTGATAACAATATAATTAATATAAAAATAAATATTTTTAGGTATGTTAGACATCAACTGGAAATTTCAAATAAATACAATAAATTAATACAATAAATTAATACAATATAAATACATTATTAATTAAAACTATTTTGTTAAATTAAAAAGACAGAATTCTAAAATTCTATACGAGGTATGAACATCTCTTCTCTTTTTAGTAAAAGAAAACGATGTCCCTAATACCATGCCACCAACTAAATACAGTTCTATTATACAACACAATTAATGAAACAAAATTTCTATTTAAATTAATTTTTAAATGAATACTAATAAATAGACCTTGCTAGATAAAGAGAAGAATTATGTTTTACTAAAATGTCATGACTAACGATCCTCCTGCCATTTATCTCTCAAGATGTTTTTGGGGGATTTTTCCATAATCCTTTATTGGGTACTAACAACTAGTATATAAAAAATCTTAAATATGGAAGTTGTGACCTTAAGATAACTTTTTTTAATGAAGTAGTTGGTTTGGGTAATGAAAGCGGCTGTTTGCCAAAGGACATGTAGTTTTAGTATTTTTTTTTGCGTGAGCATGTCCCTCTTTTAGTGGGAAATCATATGTGTAAGTATAACTTACGACCTAGAAATTGTAATGGGTTTTTAAAGAGGCTCAAGCAATTAGTTTGTTGGCTAGATTTATAAGGAGACACAAATAATACACTATTACCCCAATTTAAAAGGATCACTACCTATTTTTCATAGATAAGATTTTTTCTTGGTTTATTTTCATAATGTTATTATTACCATTTTTCTAAGTAAACACCTTCACTAGAGTTGCGACAAACTCTCATGAGTTTTTTTGACCAATCCGTATTTTTCCACATGCCACACAATCTTACAATTAAAAACTATATTATTTTTATATTAGATAGAGAAAAAAAGTAAATAAGATAACATTTAATGAAATAATGATTTAATACAATATAATAGTGGTAATGACTAAACTTCTTTAGATCAACTATTATTTGCGATCACATGAATGACATGCCCATTGAGTCTTGATGATAATTCCTAGTTATCGATAACACTCCAAACCATGGAGAAAATTGACAAACCAGCTAAGTCCCAACATTTACGATGGAACTTCACCGATATTCCGTCCATGACGTAAGCTTTGAGCGAATTCAATTAGAATACGGCTACACGGATTTCCTCATATGAAAAGTCTTCCGCTAAAAGTTTTCTACCACTTACCCTAGTCGAGTAGGCTGGGTTAGTGAAAAGGATACATGAACTCTTTCTCAGTTGCATATATCTATTTAAAATATACTGTTGAATCTCTACATGATATCTTACTAAATTATCTATACAGGATTTCTTCCCATGGGAAATCATATATAAATGTATAACTTGTTTCACAATACGACCTAACAAACCTAATGAGTTTTTTTGAGGCCCAAGCTATAGGGTTGTGTTTGGATTTTACCAAGAAACAAATAATACACCAACGCACCAAGTTAAAAGGATCACTGCCTATTCAATATGGATCAGATTTCTTCTTGGATAGTTTACAAGACGTAATCATTACTATTTTATTTAAGTGCACACATTCACTAGAGTCGCAACAAACTCTCATAAGTTTTTCTGACCAATTCGTTTTCCCCCCATGCCATATAATTTTACAATTAAAATCATATTATATCATATTTTAGAAAAAGCGAGAACAAACATAAACCGAGGCCCGTTGTGTCGTGTTCATGATCCGGTGTTATCGATATCACTCCTAACCATATGGAAAACTGATGAACTGACCGAATCCCAACATTTATGATAGTAATTAATCAAATATTTTTTTTACAAGAGTTTTGAATGAATAGGATTTGAATATTCATACATGAATTTCCTTGTATGAGAAGTCTTTTGCCAAAAGTCTATATCACTTATCCCCAGACGAGTAGGTTGAGGTAGTGAAAAATGACCAACAAAATCTTTCCCAGTTGCATATAACTGTTTAAAATATCACATACAAGTGCTTGACTCTCTACGCGATATCTTACCCAATTATCTCTACAGTGGACGACTGTATACCCCAAAGTCTCGCAAGAGGTAAACGTTTCTTTCTATTAATATATCTGATTACCCATATCTTCCATGATTGGATATGCTCCTAATAACTGAAATGTTTTCTTCCAGATCTATATGATTTGTATCCATTTACCCTAACTAACCCTGAAAGTGTTTGTGAAGATACCATGTTGAATCAAATTTGACGCGATACTTCTTTCTCGGATCCGGTTCATCCTATACCAGCTGGATCAAAATAGGCGCACGGTTGGAATGAGTGCATGGAGTAGTCAACCATCTAGGTCGTGAATAGAAGAAATTATGTTTAATTAACCGCTTGGTTCAACTCAAATCGAGGACTAAAACTTAATACATGTGGGAGTTGGTTTATGAGATGTGGTCTTGGTGGGGCAGGTGGAGTTTTACGTTATGTAAAGGCTAATTGGATTAGAGTATGTTTCATGAATTTAAGATGTAAATCGCCAGTGTTTTCAGAATTATTCGCTCTCGATGAGGGTTTTCCTGGATGGCTGATAGATTAGAGTCATAAAATTTGGCGTGAAACTAGATTCACAAGAGCAACTGCAACTGGTTGTCATATAAATGGTATAGTTTGGGAGAGGTCCGACTACGGTTAACATAGAGGGTATTCAGGTTTCGTTGTCTAGAAACCGGACTTTCGTGGGTAAGGAGATTTAGGAAAGTAAATAGGTGGGCGAATTGATTGTTGTGTAATGGGTTATATTAGGCTCCAAGTTATTAAATGTTAGCAGGTATAAATATGTGTAAGTAACTAAAAAGAAATTGGTTACATTCTAAAGGAATAGCCCGTGAACAAGCTTATTTTTTTTCTCAATGAACAAGCGTAGTTTGGCATGTTGGTTAAATGAGTTATTTTTTGAGCTTGAGTTCCGCTTGACTAACTAGGAAATAGATCTCTCAAATTATATTATCTCGAGTTAAGCTTAAGTTGTAAGCTAGCAACTTAGTTCTTTACAACCTTAACATTATTATGATTATAGAAAAATAATCTGCACACGCTATCATAGGCCATGATATTAAAGAGACAATACAATGAAAGAGAGAATGAATACTCAGCTATTTAAGAGTTAGAGCCTCTGTTATACTTACTTTCATGTGATCTAGAAACAGACAAACATACATCACGGTATAAACATTATAAAAGACCATACAAAAGATATTGACAAGAAAACTACAAAACTAAATTTTTTATTAGTCTATTAATGTCATGAAAGTAAATATTCCACATCAATCAAATCTGGGTAAAAAACCATTAAGGAGAACATTATACACAACAAATATTGGTGTACTTTATAAATATACAAGTCTTGAAGATACAGATCAAAATATTTTGAAAAAATATTTTCGAGCTAAATTGAATTTCTAGTTTTCTTGCTATATAGAAGGGTGGAGATGGCTAAGGTCCCTGTGATCTTGTAACCATGTTAAGCATTGGTCGATTTTGATAGAGTCTAGAGTCATCATCAGTCAGACCTCCCATTTCCTCAAAGAAACATGGTGCGTGACCTCATGTCCCCCTAGTTGTAGCCCTCTACCTAGAATGTGAACTTATAGTCGCAAACATATACGTTCTTCCTGTATGCTCGTAAAGGGCTCGAGTGGACGTCCTCTAGCTAGCTTCATCAAGTTCAGATTCAAGCAATGTGCTAAAATTGTCCCCTGCTTGTGCAGATACTGAAGATAAAAGCGTTGATCTTGTACTCGTCAGCACAGCTTGTGCACCGTGAATATCTTCCAAATTACATCATTTCATCGTGCTTCTTTTTATTCACCCATTCACCCCATCATCTTTACAAGTTTAAACTCTTCAATATGTATTATCTAGAAAAGATGGAAAAATAACCAAGTAGATATGCGTCTCCAATTCCATCTCGATATTTATAATTTTTCAGGTAGTATCTTTTTTTAAGAATCTTGATGTGATAGGAAAAAAACCGATGAATTCTCTTTCTTATTCAAACTATATTACAATTTATTTCGGAGGATCGTGATTTCTTATTTGGGGGAGGGGTAGGATGTGGTGTGGTGGGTGATGACGGCTCATGAATTGTTTTTTGAGATAATTGCACTATAATGCCTTATATAATGCAAAATACACTATATCTTCCTGGTGGAATAGATATGAGTTTCACACTTGTGATTTTAAAATCAAGCAAAGCTCTTGCGCCACCACCAAACTGAGCAAACCCCCGATACACCTAGCGAACGAATCTTTCACCATATCAATTGATTCTGTATACAAAACTTCCCATAGATGCATTAGACATAGAATCGAATAATAAACATAAATCTAAGCCAAACCCACATGTACTGGTAGCATTACTTTGTTTACTATGCATATCCGTTAATTCGCCATGTATGCCAAATTTATATGTTTATTGTATGCAAGGACTAAGTTCTAATTTTATAATTTCATATTTTTTGATTAATGATTAGGTCGTCGAGCATGGTTTAGCTCACCTACCTTATACCGAGAAACAAGTGTTTACTCCTACAGGTAACTAAATCACATACACCCTTCAAAATTAGAATCTCAAGGGACCTATAGTGAAATTTTGCATAATATAGGGACCTACAGTGCAATTTACAGCTATTGAATTTTCCAAATTTCATTTTGCTCCACCTAAAACTATTTTGAGGATCATACAAGAGTGGTATTCTGCAAAAGTTTGTGTGGAGTTTTGATTATTAGAAGGTAATTTACAAATTTCTCGTGAAAAAATATATTTATTACTGTTTGATTCCTTAAATTTAACTTTGATGGAATCAGTGGGGAAAGCATAGAGAACTCATATTGTAAAGGAATCAAAATCAGAAAACTTTTAATCCATCAAGACTGTAACAACGGAAGACATGTTTGTAATAGGAACCAGATTTGTAATTAAGAGTCACCACAGGGAGTCAAACTCAATTAACTCTATTACGATATTTTAAGTGCAGTTAATATACAAGAAGTTACCATCTGATATTTCAAGTCGACATGTACTATTACTAGACCTATTACTAGACTATGTTCTTGCATCAGGTCCAATATTACCTAGGACCCAAAACTCGAATGCGATTTTTCCAATTTATAAACTTTTTAAAAAGCTTTTTAATATAATTATTCAACTAGTTTATGTTCATAATTAAAATTTATGATGATTTATGAGATGCATTATCTTCAACTAAAAGTATAAAAGATGATAAATATTTTATGGTTTTATACCGATTCCTATTACTAATTTACCATTAAGTTTTTTACAAAGATTGCTGGTTTTGATGAATCATCTTGAAGCCTGTACGGTAAGAATCATACCCATATAAAAAATAAAAATCTAAATTTACTCCATTGTTGGATTAACTTAAGCATGATTATCAGTTATCAGTGAATAAAAAGACCATGCAAATAAATAAAAATAGATACATTATAATTATAATCTAACAATCTAACAATCTAACAAATTTAATCTTAATATATGAGAGTATTTTGAAATGTAATAAATATACTAGATATAATCAGTAAAGTTAAAAGTATATCTTACCATAGAAATTGTGAAATGCTAGTTTAATGAAATGACATGACCAACAATCTTATTCTATATTTTTTTTGATAAAATCTTTTTCCTGCAAAATATAATAAAGATTAATAGTGATATATTTTCTTACTTTAACATATAATTCATTCTAACTATATAATCTTGAAGTATATGTTGTTAGTATTTTTTTTTTGATACATGGGAGATCCGAAAGATCTTTCTATATCTAGATTAATAGATCATCAATTAAACTTGGATTATAAATCATTCTTGGTGTTTTCCGTTCTATCCTATCACGAGTGAGAATACTCCATAATAATTTACTCGGGGGGTCAACATATGAATGATATTACTCCCCGTGTGACAAACCAACTCGAGGCAACCAACCGATAAACGCCTCCCCCTCTCTATGTACACCTCTTAGTGTAAAGGCCCTATTCCTTGCAAATATTTCCAGGATTTTTGGATCCTCTAACCCGTGTTCACGGAATCGTGTGATCGTGAATCAAGAGTCGTCATACAACCGATGCATGTCATATAATCGATGCATATCACCGCTCTAACCCTAATCTAATAATGCTATATAAACACGATCAAACCCTTTAATTTACCTAAAGGCCTAATCTTTCTGCATCTCTTCAGTGTGCTTCTCCCACTTCTCCGCCCGTGGTTTCTTGTTCGTGCCTTTTATTCAAGTTTTTGTTTTTGTTTTTGTGTTAGTTTTCTTCACTACTTTGTTTTGTGTAACTTTGTGTAATATGATGTTTGCTAGTTATTTTAGGATGATAAGGTTAGATAGATTTAATATAAAGTGAAATGTTGTATTTTTTTATTCGAAAACTCGTCTGTTGTGCATCCCAATTGTATTTATTTATGTTGGATAATGGACATCAAGTTTATTATTTATATCATAGTGATAAAGGATTTTGTAGCATGTTGAATTAACAATACCTTTGTATTTTATTTATAGTATGTAATTTATATTTTATGAATTTTTTTATCAAAATATAAAATCAAAGTTGTTTATTTTTTTCATTATTTAGTAGAACTAATTTAAACCTGAATTTAAACTAATAAATAGGTATATCATAAAATTTTTGTAGCAGGTTATTCAAATAAAGAATAAATATAAAAAAGAAAATGAGACCCTTGGTACATGGAATGACTACTCGAAATTGAAGGAGGAATTTGAAACCAAGTAAAATGTAACCAGTGTGGAAAAACTGGTTTGGTAGGTGTGTTGAGGATGAAAAACCACTTGGCTTGTACCCGAAAAGATGATGTTGTATGTCCTCAAGTTAGTGATGACGTGCAATCGCTATTTGTAGGTATTTTAAAGAAAAAGAAGCAAAAGAATTCGAAGGTGAATATAGAATGTTTTGATGAAGACGGATCTTCTCAAGCAAAGGGTAGTATTGATTCTTTTATGGTAAAATAACAAGGTGGGGGCCGACAAACGTTAAATTAAATGGTTAAAAAAGAGTCTGTCATTTTGAGATATTTGTAGGTTTTTGTAATGTTCATTACCATTTAATTTGTTGAAACATCATCTGTTTTTTCAAATGGTGAAATCGATTGGAGACTATGGTAAGGGATTAAAGCCCCCGACTTATTATGAAGTACAAGTTTCGTATTTGAAGAAGGTAGCTGAGTATGTAAATTTGAAATCTGATGAATTCAAAGAAGAATGGAAAAACAGGATGCACATTGATGTCTGATGGATGCACCAATTTTGTCATTAACGAGGCATAATTAAATCAGTTGATACCTTTTCGATTATTAAGAGTTCTGAAAAGTTATATGAATTGATTAATGTTATGGTGAAGGAAATTGGAGAAGAAAATATGGTGCAAGTTGTATTACATCCGTTGATAATCAATCTTATGCTTTCTGACATAGGTAATCTACCGATTTCGAAAGATGTTATCGATAAAGAAAAAAAAGTGGCAAATTTCATTTATCGATATTCGTGGGTAATCCCAAGGAAAAAGAATTGACAAGACTCGCGGATAATAGATTTTCAACTAGTTAGTTGACTTTGAAGAGTTTTCACGATCGAAAAACACAATTACGAGCTATGTTTGAGGAATTCGTAAAGAGTTCACATTCGAGTACCCTAATAAAAAAAGGGCTCGGGAAATAATTTTGAGTGACGAAAAATTTTGTAGGTCCATAAAATATTGCATTCAATGTGTCATGCCTTTGGTTAAGACTTGTCGATGATGATACGAAACCAACAATGGTTTATATACATGAAGCAATGGATAAGTCAAAAGAAGAAATAGCCAAGAAATTCGTAGGTCACCTCACACAAATATTTTCTCAATCCTAGGTATATTATGTTACTTTAAAATATAACTATTAATATTATATATTTTTTAATCTGTAGTACTAATTTTTTCTGTAGATCTCACTATGATTCAAACTTCAACGCGGATATAGAAGTAAAATACCGTCTATACAAAATGATTCAAAAAATGTATCCAGATATTGAAACTCAAGTAAAAGGAGATGAACTAATAAAAAAAAATTCAAGGACGCGAAATTAATGTTTAGTATTATCAAGATAATATCCACCAAAGATAATAACTGCGTATATATTTAATATATTTTTATGTTATAAGAATTACAAATCATAAAATTTTAATAATATATTTAATATATGAAACTATATGTTTTGTAGTTTCATGGTGGGAGAATTATGGTGAAGAATGCCCCGAGCTCTAAAAATTAGCTATACGAGCGTTAAGCTTAAATTGCAGCATATGAACAAAATTGGAGCATGTTTGATCAAGTACACTCAATCAGGAGAAATTGTTTGCAAAAACAAAGGATGAATTCTCTTGTATTTGTGAAATATAATATTCAATTTCAAATTAGATATTTAAAAAGACATGAACAAGGTGTTGATTATGATCCAATTTGTTTGTCCAATATGGAATCCAATGATGAATGGATTACAGAGAAAGAAGATCCTTTTCTCCCTAAACATGAATAGATTCTACACTATTTAATAAATATGATTCATGTTTCACACACTTTGAGGCACAATATTGGTACGTCTATACCTCTAAATTCTAACTCAAGCACTAGAATTGGTGTGCTTGCCCAAGTCCAACCTTGTGATATCTTTCAATATATATTAAATTTCACAATCAATTTTACACATAATTTAACACAAATATTGAAGATTTAGAGTATTTTTTTTATTTCTTTAATCCAAAAATTATTTAATGCTACATAAGCATATATTCTTCAATCTTGGATAAAATTAAAATAAAATATATATGAATAAAGAAGTTGGATTACAACTAATTAACAAATTACTAATTTTATAACTTTTTCATATTATTAATTACAAATCCTACTAGTATATATGAAAAATGAATAAAGTGCTTGTTTTGTATGCATATAGAGAGAAGATAAAATAATAAGAGTAAACATACTGTTTAATTTCAGATGGCTGGAGAAGATGGTAAGGCGCCCGCCTCCTCGAATTTAAAAACGGACACTTTTGAGTTGGGTTGAAGAAACTAATATATTGTGAAGAGACCTTGGAATTTATAAGTAAAAGAGAAATACAACTGTTATAAATTTTAAGGGAAATAAAGAGTATCGCGTTAATAATCATAAAAAAATATGAAATTTACATAGTACAGAGATAACCTAAACTCTAAGGAGAGTAAACATACCACTTTAATTTCAGATCGCTGGAGAATAGCCTCTTCAGATTTAAACACGGACAATTTTGAGTTGGGTGAAATTTTTTTTATTGTGGAGATACCTTTGAATTTATAAGTAAAAAAATACAATTTTTTCTGAATGGTACGAGAAAGAAATTATATCGAGTTACCAGTTATCAAAAAATATAAAATTTATATATTATAGAGATAACTCTAAACTCTAATTTTTATGGGCTTGTTTATGGGCTGTATGGGTTGGATTGAATATCATTTACTAGATATAACATATGGTTAATACCATTTCTATATGAATATTCAATTACAATTAATTCACAAACTATTAATTTTATTGGCTTGTTTTTGGGTTGAATTGAGTATCCTATACTAAATATAAAATATGGGTTATACCATTTCTATTTGAATATTCAATTTTTAAGAATATTCTTCCAGAAAAAAGTTTATTATGATTTTTTTTGAATTATCGAAATATCTAAACATATATTTGAATTTGAGCTATGTTCAGTTAATTAGATTGACCTTGGAACTTATAAGTCAAAAAATAATAAAAAACAAGATTGGTAAACACATCAATGTCTCTCCCTATTCTAACAAGTCGTCCCTCTAATATTTGTAAACAAGATTTTATCTCGCTATATGAGTTATTCTCATATATAAATGTATGATTGAAATTACTATATGCATAATGCTCTTTCATTATGAAAGACATATTAAATGTGACAAAGATTTTACCCACGACTTAAAGTCTATGCTTGACCAAATTATAACATTAACTTATTATTGATAATATGCGTAGATTTATAGTATGGTGTTATAAGTTAATGTTTACATAATATTACAATTTCAAAATAGAATAAAACCTTGAGAAACCCGAGACCAATTTTTGTTACAAATTAATTCAAATTTTCAGGATTTGTATTAAAATAAATTAGTCTAGTGATTGCTTACAACTTTTTTTATTTTATTTTCAGCATTTAATCTCTCTAGCAAGTGAAGAAACCAACATAGAGCCTAATACTATTTTAAAGGTTAATTTCTCACGATCTTGTTGGATCAACTTCATATGAATACAAATTATAAGTAAATAAAAAGGTTTTACATAGTTTTTCTCTTTCTTTTTTTATGCTCGGTAATAATGCATGGTATTATATATATACATAGAGTCAAGTAGCTAAAAATAACAAAAATTACTATTTATAACACGATAAGAATCTAAAAAATTTAAATAAAGATGATTTGTCAATCAGTTCTCCGGGATTGAGAAAATGATTATATTTTCTAAAGTACATAAGCCTGTGGTGTCTCATTGTGTGTTCTAAATAAACACACCTAAAAAGGCAAGACACGTACCGCAAGTGTACGGGTCGTCCAAGTAATATCTGGTAAATGGGAATTTGATCTCAGGGACGGATTAGGTAAGGCTAATGTGTTATGCAATAAATGGAAACAGTTGCTTCAATGACAATTAAAAGTGAAAGAAATAAATTTTTGTTTTGTTTTTGTTTAAGAACTAAAGTGCAAATAAAGTGAATTATTAATCTAAATTAAGACTAATGTAAGAAACTAAAATAGGAAGAGATTCAAGGATGAGAGAATAGTACTTGAGTCATGCTAGGGTTTCACCGAAATAAACTTAAATAATGCTTCTTTTAAGGGACAAATTAGTAACTAGTAATAGTCGGGATTCTAGATTCTCCTAACACCCGTTAGGGTGGACTTAGGAGATATTCTCAGATGTTACAAACTCCGCCAGTGTGATCATAATCCACCTTCGAATGTCAGGTTCTCTACCCAATTGGCTATAAGATTAACTAAGTCTGTCAGGATTAATAATTTCTATCTTACGTTTATTACCTATCTCTGTAATTAAACCCCTCGTCAAGTCGATCACTTCCCCACCAAAGTGAATAGCTTAATTACTCAAACCTATCTCCGATTAGCTAATTCATTGATAGTGAAATTAATATAAAATAATAAACAATACTAAATTACTTAATTCGATTTAAACTATAAAAATCCAAAATCAGAAAACATCAATAAAATAAATTAAGGTTCAACCCATATAGCGATTCTCAAGCACTTAAGAAGTTTAGCTCATAACGGAAAATAAAACTAAGACAATAAAATTAAAAGACATAATGTTTAACAGAAATAAAATAAATAAAACCTAATTAAGAGGTTGGGTTTGGCTGCGAATTGGAGAAGATGACTACTCCAGCTCTCAGCTTTCTTCCTTCCTGCTTGCTCTTGACTTGAATCCTTAAGCCTCTTTGATAATTATATGAAGTGTAGGTAAAAGAGGAGGCTAAGGGGTGTATTTATAAATGCTAGGAAACCCTAATTCGTTTTAATTGGAGTGGAAGACAAGTAACGAACTCTTTAATTCGCAGCCCTAAAATCTAGGAAAGGTAAGATTTTGCTGCTGATTTGTTTTGGTCATATCTCTCTCAATACTTATCCGTTTGACGCGTTCCAATAGTCGAAACCCCTTTTCTCGGAAAGATATATCCATTGGTGCAGACCATTCTCCCAAATTCCTAGCCAATATTATGTTATGGACTCGTCTTTGAAACGTGGTTGGAATTTCAGATTTATTTGACAGCTTTATCTTTTCCTTCTTTGCATATATCCTTCCTTAATCTTCTTATTTCCATGTAAATCTCTGTCCTTTACTTATTAGAATTTACTTGGTCTCTAATTAATTACCATATATCTTTTAAAGCTTCACAATAAATAAATAATTAAACCGCACATGCTTTAAAAATAATAAATCAATAATTCAAGACTAGAAATCGGAAAGTGCACTCTAAAATTAGAAAGTCGAATAAAATACTTCCTAACACACTAAAAATAAGCTAAGACTCTAATTAGCACTTCTCCCCTTGTATTGAAATTTAAGAACCTACTAACTTTGCATACAAAATAATCAAATTAACGCACAAAAGCTCTAAAATACAAATAGTCTATTTCCAAGGGAAGAAAGTGCAATATGACGAAATATGCATAAAAGTCTATCTAATAAGTCAATAATTCACCTAAAATGATGTCTACAGAGGGCTAATATTTAGAATAAATAGGGAGACATCAAGACCCCCAACTCAAACCTTTGTCGTCCCGACAAAGTAAAATTAAAACAAAGACCCCTTTTAGGTGAACGCAGAAGGTAGAATCTAGAAAATATTCCCAAAGCACAACTTAAAACACATCTCATATAGTCTTATCTAGGAATTAATATACACATACACTTATCATGCAAAATCAAACACAAAATAATATCAATCCAAAATTAATTTTACAATGCTAGAAGGTTACGCTTATTACTTATCTCAAGATGGTGGGTATAGGGTGTTCCTCGATCCTTACTTGCTTGAACGCTCTACTTAGCATACTCCCTATTAACTCACAGTGTATCTAGGGATCACGAGGTCTTTATGGTTTTAATATAAGTTGAAGGACGGTATGGTATGTATATTTGGTAAATTTGAAGTGAGCTTTTGGCTCTCTCCTCACTTACCATCAACATACTGTCCAAGAGCTTGAGTTTACACTCGAATACGTTTTCACTCAACCCATTTGATGCACTAATGTAGCATCCCCAAATCAACCCAATAAGCACTAAAGATGATTCACCTACAAATTCCTCTTTGCCGGTCCGAATATATATATTCTTTTCAAATCATTTTTTCATTTTTTTTCTTTTTCTTTTCTTTTGTGTAGCTATGACTCTCTTTTTGATGTTCGAGATATCACACTATTTATTTTCATATATATATATATATATATATATATATATATATATATATATATATATTTTTCTTTTCTTTTCTAGCTCGTAGCTTCTTTTTCATTCACTATTACCCCGACAAAGGGTTACAATATAAACCTGTGAATCAACATCAATATAATAATAGAGCACAATTAATAAGCTAAAAAATCCCAACCCAATGATAAATTCCCATAATAGTGGACCCACCACCCCAAACTCAAGCTCAGGACAGGAAGTCTCAGGATCGTGATTCAAGTGTGGGTCATATGGTCATGCCTAATAATCTAAAGGGATATTGGCTTATAATGTGGCGACAAAAGAAAGGCTTAAAGGCTAAAAGTTTGGCTAAGAAGGATATAATTAATTCAGGGATAGAAGGCCAAAAAGGATTGAAAGGGCTAACAAAGAACTGCCTCTATCATTTTTCTATCTACACAACTTGCCTCTAGTTCATACCTAAGTGGGTTCTCTACTCATTTAGATCTTATGTTCTACAAACCACTCATTATCCTTAAGCACAAGTTTACTTATTTTGCATTGTTCATTAATTCTTCCTATCAATTATCTCATATTTGCATGCAATCAAAGTGCGTTTTACATTAACTCCTAAAGTCAACTATTTTCTATCATAAATTCGTGAAAAGCATGCTTGATGGGGACATTTAAAATATTCTACAGTCAAACGCAACCCTAAATTTTTTTTCTTTCTGAAAAGCATGTAAAACACAAAAAATTGGTATGAGGCAACGAACCCCACCTCAAACTCAAAAGTGAGTCGTGTCAATAAAGCAATAAAAAAACTTAACTACCTAGTGCTTACCATCAGTTAAGAAGAAGAATTAGAACTGGGTATCTGGCCATAAAGATGCATCATGTCCTCCTCCTCCGAAGAATAATTATCAATGTCCATGATCGTAGGTACCTCTTCCAATTGTGAATTAATCTTGGCAATTTCCTCCCAAAGTGCTATGTTTTGTTTTCTTAGATGATTGACTACTTGTTGTAATTTGATAGCCCATGGGAGTGTGCAAGAATGATTCTTAGAGGAAGAAGAAGAAACTTGAACTTGAATTTGTGTCTTTTCTTGAGGCTTTGATGGTACCTTCATCCTAGCTGTAAATTTCTTGGGTAGTGGTTGTGCATGTGCCTCTTCATGTTGTTTCTTTTCGATAGGCTCATCAAGATCGATGGCCATATTTCAATTGTAGCTCCAGGCAAATTTTTGTTCTTCCCTAGGATGTAACACTTCCTCTTATAATCCATAGCATCTGTTTTGTTATCATGTTTGATTTGACCCTAAACTCAAGTTACACCAAGGATGGTATAAAGTTAAGAATGATCGATGTAGCTTAAGTTTCTTGCTTGGATTTGATGATAGAAGAAGGTTTCTTGATGAATATTGGAAGAATTCTTGATAGCTTGATGATTTGATGGTGTAGTGTAATGAATTTGATGAAGAAATTGTGTTTATGGAAGATGGAGGAGAGAATTATTGATGTTATTATGTTTGTTGTAGAGGTTTAATCAACCTTCAAGGTCTATTTATAAGGTTTGGAGCTGGATTATTCGTATGGAGGAGGCTAGGGTTTGCACTTAATAAGGTAAGAAGTGTATAAGGCAACAACCTCTTCCAAACCGACATACGGACCGGCATACTGGAGATCTGGCCGGCATACCGCTGTTGGACATATTTTTTTTCATAACTTTCTGCCTTGAACCCGAGTTCACTACCCGAGGCCACGTGTTTTTGGGCACCGGCTAGCCGGTGCGCTGTTTTTCGCAAATTCGCTCTCCGTCAAAATACCCGTGTCGAGCAACCCGTGGGCACGAAACCATATTAATACACATTACACATATTAAGATCTAAATTTAACACTCAAATTTGTTTAGAAAAATAAAATTGACGAAGTACCTTGAGAAGTTTCCCGACCACAAGGCGAGTTAGCTTTATCACGAAACCATAGCGTCAATTGCAGCGTCTTTTCGGCGGTTACCCTAAAAAATCATAATAATCGATTCCAAGATAATGACTTAAATATTTAAAGATAAAGAAAATTTAATTTGAAAATTCCAATTTTAATAATTTCTTATTTTTATTTCCAACTCACTAATAATATGGTTTCCTCTCCATATATATATATATATATATATATATATATATATATATATATATATATATATATATATATATATATATCCCATTCAATGCATGTTTTTTCACACAACGTATACTTATATTTTACATATATTTATAGGGATATGTCGATTAGTAAATATCATTGAAGTTAATGTGCCTGTCACATATCCCAACACATAACTAGAGAAAGATATTCTCTGCCTTGTGTGAACACAAAGTATATATCATAAAGTTTCAATAACTTGAGATTTACCTTCTAGATTTCTCATCACCTTTTCGATTATTTTGGCTAATTATTCTTCAAAAATTAAGAATCATCTCATCACGCGCATTAACAAGATATCTAAAAGAATTTATCTCAATGGATTCAACCTCCAAAACACTTAGTTGACATTTCAGACTGAAGATTAGGCCTAGTAAGTTAGCAATCCTTTTCAAATGCCTTAAGCAGTACTCCATTTGAAAAGGACAAACAACTTCTTTAAGAGCCTATTATGTAGTCCTTTGTGATTAGCTCCCCTCCTCTAGTAAGCTAGATCGTATGGATTCAAGATGATATTAGAAGTATGTGCAATGAATCCATATAGAAATTTCATAGTGAGTTATCCACAACTCACTATGAAATATCTATAAAAATTTCTCGCTGAATTTTATTTCATGGACTACAAATTAGAAGAAATTGTCCAAAACTTAGACACTTTCTTTTTACAGATAATTACTTATTTTTATTGTCTATCGATGATATAAAACTTCAAGCATTTCAGAAATCTTTAATGTTATATTGTAATAGTTCCAGATAGAGAATAAATTTACACAAATTGCAATTTGTTTTAGCAGAGACATTCCTGAGGTAATAAGACACTCAGTTGCACAACGACTTCAAATTCTACAGACCTTTGTCTTGGGACAAAATTTAGGGATCCCTTATGACATTAACGGTTGAATGGTAAATCATTCTCTTGGATCGCTGAAAAGGTATTAAAAAAAAACTGAAGGATGGCAAGACCAGCCGTTATGAAATGGAGGTAAGGAGTTTCTAATAAAAACAGTATTGCAAGCCATTCCAGCATAAACTATGTATATGTTCTCTTTTCCTGTTTATTTTGTAAAAAACATATATATTATATATCATAAAATTTTTAGTGGATTTAGGGTGAGCGGAACCATGGCTTGGGAAAAAAATTAGCCATTGGGAAATTTTTTTAGGTTATGTGATTTAGAGAATTTAAACGAATGAATACGACCTTATTGGAAGAACAAGTTTGGAGAATAATGAAGAACCCAAATAATCTCGCAGCACGTGTTCTAAAAGGTATTTACTTTCCTAAATACGATTTTCTACATGTCAAACTAGGAAAATCACGTACGTAGTCTTGGGCAAGTCTTATTTAATGTAGGGATTTTCTTAGACCAAATGGCATATACCAAGTTGGACAGGGAAGTACTATTAACATTTGGGAGGACAACTAGATAGATTTTGAAGTAAAATTAATACGATCAAAAAAATTATACTTATGAAACAGTGACACAATTACAAAATCCAAATTAATAAGAGTGGAATATAGATGTTTTAGATAACTTGTTTCCACAACCTGTTATATCACAACTTATGAGAATCAAAATATACGAACACCATGCAAAAAACTTTTTTCTTTTGCCACACGTAAACTGTAGAGAATATACAACAACGTCGGGATCTAATGTACTAACTAATATGCATGTTTATCATGCTCCTCAGACGTCGTCCTTTAATAACATATGAAATTTCACAAAATGGAATGTTTTATGGAACTCAAATATACCAGCGAAGGTTCAGATTTTTGGATGAAATATATGTAATAATGCAATACCCAAAAAACAAAACTTTCAAATAAGACATTATGTTGATATAGAAGATTGTATATGGTGTATCAAGCAGTCGAGACAATAGAACATCTTTTGCTTACATTTACTATTTTACATCCTTTGGGCAACATCGCCACTACTATTATTGAAACATTATCTACTAACGGCTGTGATGAGCGAATAGTGACATCGTATATTTTTATACTAATTTGGAACACATAGAAAGATAAGATGGAGCGTTTCCATGATAATGCACCCATTCAGTATTATCATTATGATTAATAAAGTAATGCATAAACTATTCAGACGACTGGAGGAATATACACAATGCAAGGCAACCCGGGGTCACATGTTTCACACATCCACACAAGCTATACCAATCTCTGATATTTTTTTCCTGTAATACTTGTAATTCAGCTACTGAAATAGAAGCTTAAGATATTTTGGAAGTGTCACGATACTGTGTAAATTTCACTATGGAGCGGAAGACAATTTGTTCAGATAAACTTGAACTGGTTTAAGGCAAGTTGGAGATCGGACCATCTTGGATCAGACCATCTCTGAGATCACAAAATTAGTTTTGTACATATTGTCTTTTCTTTTCATCCTACCAAAAAAGGTATAATGTAACTATTAAAGAATTACTTTGATTTGATATTTTTTAGTGATTAATTGAACTATCTATATACTAAAATTCATTAATAATTGAAATATGTTCTCTATTGATATAACTATATTTACTTCCAATGACTTTCATTCAATATTAGATGATCAAATACCAATGTAATATACATACCCTATGTTTTAAACATGCAAAAACTAATTATATTAAATAATAAAATAATTTATAAGCATGGAAGTCATACCCTTATAATTTTTATAATAACGAGTTATTAGATTAAATAATTTTATTAGTTTTCAAAGCAATAAAATAATTATAGGGAATATTTTAAATCTCCACAACTACACTCATCAACAAAATCATCAACCACCTTCTTTTCCATTCAATAATCACCAAGGAAAAGTTTTTAAGTTTTGAACACAACTACCATTAACAACTATGGATGAAGCTCAACTTAAATTTAAACCTTCGTTCTTGCACTTTTACTTGCCACCTTGCTCTGTTCTAATATTTTTGATTATTTTTCCACCTTTAATATTAAAGTTGGGAAAAATATTATTAAACGTAATAGGTTAGTTCTATTTAATAAAATAATATTAAGAGTTTATTGATGAATAAAAGATTAATTAAGATATAAGGAGTAACTCTTTGTGTTTGTGGTCCTTTATTTAAATAAACATATTCAAATATTTATCTTTTTAAGTTGAACTCTATTCATTCTCAAACAACTTGGTTTGTTTATAATGTTATTATCTCTACAATATATCACATGACGTGTTCTAAAACCTCACTTTCTCGGTGACTAGCCACACAATCACAATATTAAACATATACATTTAGTTAATACATAATAATCAAATTGAATGATTTACTTTATTTTAGTAAGAAAATTAATTTAAACCAAAAAAATAAACACATAATGAACAATATAAGTCTCAAACATATATTTATTTTTGTATATACATTAATCTAAGATTTATTTGGAATTGCTAAGAAAACCATCTTCTACATAAATAATTCTCTACGTAAAGTTTTCTATTACTTGCAAAACTTATATTTTGAAAGAATTCTCTTTTTTATATTCATTACCATCCAAAGACTCTTTATTACTTAATAATAATATGTTTCTCTTTTATCCAATAATTTTTCACACCTTTATCAATCATGTCCACTCTTTATTATTTGGACATCATATATTTCTCATGTTCTTCATGTGGAATGTTGGGTATAAAATTCATGTTCCTCATGTGGAATGTTGAGTATAAAATTCTCCACATCATCATTAATATCCAACGGTGCTTAGATTTTGTTTGGTTATACTTCCTTGAACCTTCTAGCTAGCCTTACAAAAAAATGCAAAAATCGTGGGAAAATCTGCAAATATTTCCTTGAGGTTTGTGCGTGGTTCATAATTGTATTAATAAAAGGCACCACTATGTCCATGGTCAGTAGGAGTTGAGTTAGTGGTAGCTTGAATATAACTTTTCGTACTTGCATTAGAAGGGTTGATTTCTTTTGTGGGTCCCCCACGAGCTTTCTGTGATGTTATAGTGGGCCCTCTGAATTAACAAGAGAGGGCGATGCCACAGGTTTAACTGTATACGCTAGATTAAATTTACTAATCTTATGGACACATAACATATATTACTAGCCACATGTTAAGCATAAACAAAAATATAAACTTCCATGAAACAAAACATGTTTTAAACTTCAAATTAATGACGAGGAATATATATTTCACTCAGACTCTCTCCCTTGATGAATAGTTAAAAGGGGATATAAAAAGCATGAATTTCAAAGTATACAATTATTGGACTAGCATATCATATCTTCTCAACTACATCATCATATTTAACCCGTCTAGCCTACTTAGGGGTATGAAGTTATACTCAATTTTTTTGGCCTTTTTGTTTGTAACAAAGCTAGCCCACATATCAAAATCTATATCATAAGCACGGTGGCATGGAAAACCTACAGTTTTTAAACACATGAAGTATTATTTATTCATCCATGCAACAAAGATCGTCATACCCTCATGATGCTCTCTTTGATGTTTTCTCCATTAAACTTGTCAACCTGGAAAATTAAAAAACTTTCTTAAAAGAAAACCCTAAATTGTAAAACATACACCATTGTAATAAACACAAACTGTTTCTGTACCTAGATTTCAATATAATCTATTATGAGATTTCATGTTTTGTCCTAATATTAATGTTTAACTAAACATATTCTAGCACAAACTAGAAAAAATATCACATAAATTAATTTAGACTTAGTATATTGTGGAAATCTGAAATTCTTGTGTATGTTATTAAGTTGACTCAACCACCTTTGATAATTAATGACACAATATTGAGAATATATCGGCAAATATAAAATGAATGGGGTGAGCTCAAAACAAATCTATGACTTTGAGTAACAAGACTTGTGTCTATCAAGGGACACAACATATTTACTCTGAACAACTTAGTTATAAAATAGCTCGCTAAGTTAAACACATGTATTTTATAGAGGGATCTACATGGAACAATCAAGAACTTTCCTACTTAATTGTTCAAGCTGCAAGCATTCATATGTATGAATGCGAATGAAAACGAAAATCCACAAAGGAGCAGTTGTGATTATTTCATGTTAACAAAAAAAGATGTTATATCCATTTCAGTGTCCAAATTCAGTAAGTAACTAATATAGTCTCATGTAAACTATAGGATGCTTAAAATTTTGATATTAAATTTGTTTTCAAGTTTCAGATTTCTAGATATAAGCCATAAATAAAATTAAACAAAGCTTCCACGTATAATATATTCCACGTCATCAACATAATTGTTTTACAATGTAAATTAATTTTACAACTTATATTTTAGTGCTTTCCTAGAGGTACAACAAATATTCAAAAAAGATAAATTCCGCTATCAAATAATTTGTGAAAAATTTATCTACACATATCTGATTGACAAATGAAAGTTAAAAAATTACAAATTATTTAGCTAAACTTGTACATCATACATTTGATTATAAATTAAATACATACAAAGAAGAAACGACATATATATATATATAAGAATTTCACAAAGATGGAATTGTATCTATCTAACAATTGACATAATCACACGTGATGGTGAAAAAACTAATGACAAATTATTACACATGACAATATAATTAAATTGGAGCAGTGTATAGAATATCTCATAGAATATGAATCAATATATATATATATATATATATATATATATATATATATATATATATATATATATATATATATATATATATATATAAAAATAAATTGGCTAAATATTCTATGCTAATAAGTAAAACTCAGGAAAGATCTTAATCTAAGTATGTCATATTCTCTAATCTCAATGATAACAATATAATTAACATAAAAATAAATATTTTTAGGCATGTTAGACAACAACTGGAAATCTCAAATAAATACAATAAATTGATACAATGAAAATGCATTGTTAATTAAAAATATTTTGTTAAATAAAAAAGAAAAATTCTTAAATTCTCTACGAGGTATGAACATCTCTTCTCTTTTTAGCAAGAGAAGACGATGTCTCTAACACCATGCCACCAACTAAATACAGTTCTATTATACAACACAATTAATGAAACAAAATTTCTATTTAAATCTATTTTTAAATGAGCACTAATAAATAGACCTTGCTAGAGAAATAGAAGAATCATGCTTTACTAAAATGTCATGACTAACGATCCTCGTGCCATTTATCTCTCAAGATGTTTTTGAGGGTTTTTTCACAATCCTTTATTTGGTACTAACAACTAGTATATAAAAAATCTTAAATATTGAAGCTGTGACCTTAAGATAACTTTTTTTAATGAAGTAGTTGGTTTGGGTAATGAAAGCGGCTATTTGCAAAAGAACATGTAGTTTTAGTATTTTGTTTTTGTGTGCGTGGGCATGTCCCTCTTTTAGTGGGAAATCATATGTGTAGGTATAACTTACGAACTAGAAATTCTAATGAGTTTTTTAATGAGTCTCAAGCAATTAGTTTGTTGGAGACTTCTAAGGAGACACAAATAATACACTATTACCCCAATTTAAAAGGATCACTACCTATTCTTCATAGATAAGATTTTTTCTTGGGTTATTTTCATAATGTAATTATTACCATTTTTCTAAGTAAACACCTTCACTAGAGTTGCGACAAACTCTAATGAGTTTTTTTTGACTAATCTGTATTTTTCCACATGCCACACAATTTTACAATTAAAAACTATATTATTTTTCATATTAGATAAAGAAAACAAAGTAAATAAGATAACATTTAATGAATTAATGATTTAATACAATATAATAGTGGTAATGACTAAACTTCTTCGGATCAACTATTATTTGGGATCAAATGAATGACATGGCCAGTGAGTCTTGATGATGATTCGATGTTATCGATAACACTCCAAACCATGGAAAAAATTGACAAACCAACTAAATCCCAACATTTATGATGGAACTTCACTGATATTCCGTCCATGACGTAAGCTTTGAACGAATTCAATTAGAATACTGCTACACGAATTTCCTCATATGAAAAGTCTTCCGCTAAAAGTTTTCTACCACTTACCCAAACCGAGTACGTTGGGGTAGTGAAAAGGACTCGTGAACTCTTTCTCAGTTGCATATATCTATTTAAAAGATCATGCAAAAGCATTTGAATCTCTACATGATATCTTACTAAATTGTCTCTACGGAATATCTTCCCATGGGAAATCATAGATAAATGTATAACTTGTTTCACAATACGACCTAACAAACCTAATGAGATTTTTATGAGGCCCAAGTTATAGGTTTGTGATTGGATTTTACCAAGAAACAAATAATACACCAATGCACCATTTTAAAAGGATCACTGCCTATTCATTATGGATTTGGATAGTTTTCAAGACGTAATCATTACATGTTATTTAAGTGCACCCATTGATTAGAGTCGCAACAAACTCTCATAAGTTTTTCTAGACCAATTCGTATTTTTCCCCCATGCCACATAATCTTACAATTAAAATCATATTATATCGTATTTTGGAAAAGCGAAAACAAATGTAAACCGAGGCCCGTTGTGTCGTGGTCATGATACGGTGTTATCGATAGCACTCCTAACCATAGGGAAAACTGATGAACAAACCGAATCCCAAAATTTATGATAGAAATTAGATAATATTTCTTACAGGAGCTTTGAATGAATACGATTTGAATATTGCTACATGAATTTCCTTGTATGAGAAGTCTTCCGCCAAAAGTCTATCTCACTTATCCCCAGACGAGTAGGCTAAGATAGTGAAAAAGGACCAACAAAATCTTTCCCAGTTGCATATAATTGTTTGAAAGATCACATACAAGTGCTAGAATCTCTACGAGATATCTTACCCAATTATCTCTACAGTGGACGTCTATATACCCCAAAGTCTCGCAAGAGGTAAACGTTTCTTTCTATTGATATCTCTGATTACCCATATCTTCCATGATTGGATATGCTCCTAATAACTAAAATGTTTTCTCCTAGAGCTATATGATTTGTATCCATTTACCCTTACTAACCCTGAAAGTGTTTGTGAAGATACCACGTTGACTCAAATTTGATGTGATACTTCTTTCTCGGATCCAGTTTATCCTATATCAGCTGGATCAAAATAGGCGCACGGTTGGAATGAGTGCATGGAGTAGTCAACCATCTAGGTCGTGAATTGAAGAAATTATGTTTAATTAACTGGTTGGTTCAACTCAAATCGAGGACTCAAACTTAATACATGTGGGAAATGGTTTATGAGATGTGGTCTTGGTGGGGCAGGTGGAGTTTTATGTTATGTAAAGGCTAATTGGATTCGAGTTTGTTCCATGAATTTAAGATGTAAATCGCCAGTGTTCTCGGAATTAGTCGCTCTCGATGACGGTTTTCCTGGATGGCTGATAAGTTTAGAGTCATAAAATTTCGTGTGAAAGTAGATTCATAGGAGCAACTGCAACTGGTTTTCAAATAAATGGTAGAGTTTAGGAGAGGTCCGACTATGGTTAGCATAGAGGGTATTCAGGTTTCGTTGTCTAGAAAGTGGACTTTCACGGGTAAGGAGATTTAGGAAAGTAAATAGGTGGGCGAATTGATCATTGTGTAATGGGTTATATCAGGCTCCAAGTTATTAAAGTTTAATAGGTATAAATATGTTTAAGTAACTAAAAAGAAATTGGTTACAAACTAAAGGAATAGCCCGTAAACAAGCTTAGTTTTTTTCTCAATGAACAAGCGTAGTTGGGCATGTTGGTTAAATGAGTTAATTTTTGAGCTTGAGTTCCACTTGACTAACTAGAAAAGCGATCTCTCAAATTATATTTTCACGAGTTAAGCTTATGTTGTAAGCTAGCAACTTAGTTCTTTACAACCTTAACCTTATTGTGATTATAGAAAAATAATCTGCACACGCTATCATAAGCCATGATATTAAAGAGACAATAAAATGAAAAAGAGAATGAATACTGAGCTATTTTAGAGTTAGAGCCTCTGTTATACTTACTTCCATGTGATCTAGAAACAGACAAACATACATCATGGTATAAACATTATAAAAGACCGTACAAAAGATATTTACAAGAAAACTACAAAACTAAAATTATTATTAGTCTATTAATGTCATGAAAGTAAATATTCCACATCAATCAAATCTGGGTAAAAAACCGTTAAGGAGAACATTAAACACAACAAATATGGGTATACTTTATAAATATACAAGTCTTGAAGATACTGATCAAAATATTTTAAAAAAATATTTTTGAGCAGAATTGAATTTATAATTTTCTTGCTATATAGAAGGGTGGAGATGACTAAGTTCCTATGATCTTGTAACCATGTTAAGCATTGGTCGAGTTTGATAGAGTCCAGAGTCATCATCAGCATCAGACCTCCCATTTCCTCAAAGAAATATGGTGCGTGACCTCATGTCCCCCTAGTTGTATCCCTCTACCAAGAATGTGAACTTATAGTCGCAAACATATACGCTCTTCCTGTATGCTCGTAAAGGTCCCAAGTCTAATATTGTTCCCTGCTTGTGCAAATACTGAAGATAAAAGCGTCGATCTTGTACTCGTCAGCTTGTGCACCGTGAATATCTCCCAAATTACATCATTTCATCGTGCTTCTTTTTATTCACCCATTCACCACATCATCTTTATAATTTTAAACTCTTCAATATGTATTATTTAGAAAAGATGGCAAAGTAACCAAGTAGATATGCGCCTCCAATTCCATCTCGATATTTATAATTTTTCAGGTAGTATATCTTTTTAAGAATCTTGATGTGATAGGAAAAAAACCGATGAATTCTCTTTCTTATTCAAAATATATTACAACTCTTTTGAGAGAATCGTGATTTCTTATTTGTGGGGAGGGGTAGGATGTGGTGTGGTGGGTGATGACGGCTCATGAATCTGTTTTTGAGATAATTGCACTATAATGCCTTATATAATGCAAAATACACTATATCTCCCTGATGGAATAGATTCACACCTGTTGAAGCTAACTTTAAAATCAAGCAAACCTCCATCGCCACCAAACTGAGCAAACCCCGATACACCTAGCGAATGAATCTTGCACCATCTCAATAGATTCTGTATACAAAAACGTCCCATAGATGCATTAGATATAGAATCGAATAAAAAACATAAATCTAAAATAAACCCACATGTAATGCGTTAATTCACCTTGTATGCAAAATTTGTATGTTTATTGTATGCAAGGACTAAGTTCTAAATTTCTAATTTCACATTTTTTGATGAATGATTAGGCCGTCGAGCATAATGATTACTCCTACATGTATCTACATCACATACATCCTTCAAAATTAGCATCTCAAGGGACCTAAGTGAAACTTTGCATAATATAGCGACCTACAGTGCAATTTACAACTATGGAATTTTCCAAATTTAATTTGCTCCACCTCAACTATTTTGCAGGATCTGTATGTATTTCTGCAATAGTTTGTGTGGAGTTTGGATTATTAGAAGGTAATTTAATTTTTTCTCGTGAAAAAGTTTTTTTATTATAGTTTGATCCCTTAAATTAACTTTGATTGAATCAGTGGGGAAAGCAGAGAGAACTCATATTGTAAAGGAATCAAAATCAGAAAACTTCTAATCCATCAAGACAGCAACAACGGAAGACAGGTTTGTAATAGGAACCAGATTTGTAATTAAGAGTCACCACAGGGAGTCATACTCAATCAACTCTATTACCATATTTTAAGTGCAGTGAATATACAAGAAGTTACCACCTGATATTTCAAATCGGCATGTACTGTTACTAGACTTATTACTAGACTATGTTCTTGCATCAGGTCCAATATTACCTAGGACCCAAAACTCGAATGCGAGTTTTCAAATTTATAACTCTTTAAAAAGCTTTTTAATATAATTATCCAACTAGTTTATGTTCCTAATTAAAATGTATGATGATTTATGAGATGCATTATCTTCAACTAAAAGTATAAAAGATGATAAATATTTTATGGTTTTATACCGCTTCCTATTACTAATTTACCATTAAGTTTTTTACAGAGATTGCTGGTTTTGATGAATCATTTTGAAGCTTGTACAGTAAAAATCACACCTATATAAAAAATAAAACCTACATTTACTCTCTTGTTATATTAAACTAAACATGATTATAACTTATCAGTGAATAAAAAGTCCATGCAGATAAATAAAAAAAGATACATTATAATTATAATGTAACATGATAACAATCTAACAAATTTAATATTAATATATGAGAGTATTTTGAAAGGTAATAAATATACTAGATATAATCAATAAAGTTAAAAGTATATCTTACCATAGCAATTGTGAAATGCTAGTTTAATGAAATGACATGGCCAACAATCTTATTCGATATTTTTTTTTTCCGATAAAATATTTTTCCTGCAAAATATAACAAACTATTAATATTGATATTATTTCTTACTTTAACATATAATTCATTCTAACTATATAAACTTGAAGTATATGTTGTTAGTATTTTTTTGATACAGGGGAGATCCGAAAGATCTTTCTATATCTAGATTAATACATCATCAATTAAACTTGGTTATAAATCATTATTGGTGTTTTCCATTCCATCCTATCACGAGTGAGAACACAACATACTTCATTCGGGGGTCAACATATGAATGATATTACTCCCCGTGTGACAAACCAAGTCGAGGCACCAATCAATAAACGCGCCCCCTCTCTATGTACACCTCTTAGTGTAAAAGACCTATTCCTTGCAAATATTTCTAGGATTTTTTGGATCCGTACCGCCGCTGATCCTCTAACTTGTGTTCACAGAATCATATGATCGTGAATCAAGAGTCGTCATACAACCAATGCATGTCATACATAAACACGATCAAACCCTTTAATCTACCTTAAGGCCTAATCTTTTTTGCATCTCTTGTTCTGTGTGCTTCTCCTGCTTCTCTGCGCCTTTGATTCATGTTTTTGTTTTTATGTTAGTTTTCTTCACTGCTTTGTTTTGTGTAACTTTGTGTAATATGGTGTTCGCTAGTTATTTTAGAATGATAAGGTTAGATAGATTTAATATAAATTGAACTGTTGTATTTTTTTACTCGAAAACTTGTCTGTTGTGCATCCCAATTGTATTTATTTATGTTGGATAATGGGCATCAAGTTTATTATTTATATCATAGTGATAAAGGCTTTTGTAGCATGTTGAATTAACAATACCTCTGTATTTTATTTATGTTGGACAATAGTCTAAACTCCAAATTATTTTTGTTATTCCCCCAGTCTAAAAAATAATGTTACACTCACTAAAAGTAGTGACCTAAAAGTAATATACATTTAGAATTTCAAGACACTTTATGTCACTATTTTCTACTAATCAAGGGTATTTTAGTAATAGTGGCAGTAATTAATATGTTTTCTAATTTATGTGAAAACATAAGTGGACATTATTTTTATATAATAAAAGTCCTCCAAATTATTTTCTCTTATATATAAATTATATAATTAACAATAATATATTTATTTTTTTCATAAGTTTGTCAAATTTTTTTAATAATTAATCCTTTATAAATATATAAAATTATAATATTTAATAAAGCTATAGTATGTAATTTGTATTTTATAAATTTTTTTATCAAAATATAAAATCAAAGTTGGTTATTTTTTTCATTATTTAGTAGCACTAATTTAAACTAATAAATAGGTATATCGTAAACATTTTGTAGCATGTTTTTTAAATAAAGAATATATATAAAAAAGCAAATGAGACACTTGTTACATGGAACCTCTACTCGAATATTGAAGTAGGAAATCGAAACCAAGTAAAATTTAACCATTGTGGAAAAACAGTTTTGGTAGGTGTGTTGAGGATGAAAAACCACTTAACTTGTACCCGAAAAGATGACGTTTTATGTCCTCAAGTTAGTGATGACGTGCAATCGCTATTTGTAGGCATTTTAAAGAAAAAGAAGCAATTGAATTCGAAGGTGAATATAGAATGTTTTGATGAAGACGGATCTTCTCAAGCAAAGGGTAGTATTGGTTCTTTTATGGTAAAAGAGCAAGGTGGGGGCCAACAAACGTTAAATGAAATGGTTAAAAAAGAGAGTCTGTCATTTCAAGATATTTTTAGGTTTTTGTAATGTTCATTACCATTTAATTTTGTGAAACATTCTCTGTTTTTTCAAATGGTGAAATTGATTTGAGGCTATGGTAAGGGATTAAAGCCCCCGACTTATTATGAAGTACAAGTTTCGTATTTGAAGAAGGAAGCTGAGTATGTAAATCTGAAATCAGATGAATTCAAAGAAGAATGGAAAAAACAGGATGCACATTGATGTCTGATGGATGGACAGAAGAAAAACACCGTTCAATAACCAATTTTGTCGTTAATAGTCCACGAGGCACAATTTTTATTAGATTAGTTGATACCTTTTTGATTATTAAGAGTTTTGAAAAGTTGTATGAATTGATTAATGATATGGTGAAGGAAATTGGAGAAGAAATATGGTGCAAGTTGTATTACATCACTTGATACCCTGTGCTACACACTTGATCGATATTATGCTTTCTGACATAGGTAATCTACCGATTTCTAAAGATGTTATCGATAAAGTAAAAAAATTGGCCAATTTCATTTATCGATATTCGTGGGTACTCCCAAGGAGAAAGAATTTACAAGACTTGCGGTTAATTGATTTGCAACTAATTAGTTGACTTTGAAGAGTTTACACGATCTAAAAACACAATTACGAGCTATGTTTGAGGATTCGTAAAGAGTTCACATTCGAGTACCCCTGATAAAAAAACGGCTCAAGAAAAAATTTTGAGTGACGATAAATTTTGGAAGTCCATCAAATATTGCATTCAACGTGTCATGCCTTTGGTTAAGACTTGTCGATGGTGATACGAAACCAACAATGGTTTATTTATATGAAGCAATGGATAGGTCAAAGGAAGAAATCGCCAAGAAATACATAGGCCACCTCACGCAAATATTTTCTCAATCCTAGGTATATTGTGTTACTTTAAAATATATATAATTATTAATATTAGATATTTTTTAATTAGTAGTACTAATTTTTTATATTAGATCTCACTATGATTCAAACTTCAAGGCGGATATAGAAGTAAAATACGATCAATACAAAATGATTCAAAGAATGTATCCAGATATTGAAACTCAAGTAAAAGTAGACGAACTAATAAAAAAATTCAAGGACGCGAAAGTAATGTTTAGTATTATCATGAAAATATCCACCAGAGATAAGAACTGTGTATATATTTAATATATTTTTATGTTATAAAAATTACAAATCATAAAATTTTAATAATATATTCAAGTAGTTTTAATATAAAACTATATGTTTTGTAGTTTCATGGTGGGAGAGTTATGGTGAACAATGCCCCGAGCTCTAAAAATTAGCTACACGAGCGTTAAGCTTAACTTGCCGCGCTACCAGATATGTACTAAATTGGAGCATGTTTGATCAAGTACACTCAAACATGAGAAATTGTTAGCAACAACAAACGATGAATTATCTTGTATTTGTGAAATACAACATTCAATTTCAAATTAGATATTTAAAAAGACATGAACAAGGTGATGATTATGATCCAATTTGTTTGTCCCATATTAAATCCAATGATGAATGGATTATAGAGAAAGAAGATCCTTTTCTCCCTAAATATCATTCACGGATGGATATACATGAGTGTTTCCAAGTTGAAGAGTTGGCTATGGGAAATAAAATAAAAAGGCCTAGAATTTTAAATGCAGAAATGAAAGGTAAAGAGAAATATAAAACAAGATTTGTCAACGAGTAAGATGAGATAATAGAAAATGTAATAAGTGATGAGGATGAAGATGATGAAAAGACACAAATTGACGATGACTGTGATAGTTATGATGATTTATGAATAGGAATTAGATTAATTTTTTTTTGTATTTCAGAATTTATATGTTGAAGGATATTTTTTTTGATAATTAATTTTTCATTAGTAATTTTAATTATAAAAATATCATAATTAATTTACATATTAAATATTATATATATATATATATATATTATACTTTTAAAAAATAAATTGGAATCATTACGATTCACGATACACGACAAGGTAACATTTCAATTCACAATACGATTTACGATTCTTGAACTATGCCTCTAACAATATGTACTTCTAATTATCTTAATTTCTTCCCATGAATTGACTTATACATCCACCTCCACCAAGCCTAAACCTTCCACCAATTTCAAACCTAAACATGGCGCAATAAGTTCAACTAAAACTAATTCATATTTTTTAGTTGAACTAATACATGTAATTAGTTCAAATCTACTTATATAGTCGAATTTCAAGTTTTCTTCTAATATAAGAAAGATCTAACTATGAAAAATTACAACTACCCCCAAATGGAACTTGTTATTCGCAAATAAGATACTTGTCCTTGCGAACTTCAGCTCCTTAAAATTAGGTTCACTATTCATAAAGCCAAATCGTCCATTTTATAGCGTAAAACAAAATATTTCATGGTAATCCTTAGAAAAGATTATTATTTTTTTAATTTTGACAAAAGGTACGTTATTTGTGAAGCATGAGTAGATGCTACACTATTTAATAAATATAATTCACATTTCACACACTTTGTGGCACAACATTGGTATGTCCATACCTCTAAATTCTAACTCAAGCACTAGAATTGGTGTGCTTGCCCAAGTCAAACATTGTGATATCTTTCCACATATATTAAATTTGACAATCGATTTTACACATAATTTAACACAAATATTGAAGATTTAGAGTATTTTTTTATTTCTTTAATCCACAAGTTATTTGTTGTTACAAAAGCATATATTTTTCAATCTTGGATAAAATAAAAATAAAATATATATGAATAAAGAAGTTGGGTTACAACTAATTAACAAAATACTAATTTTATATCTTTTTCATATTACTAATTAAAAATCCTCCTTGAATTTAAACAAAGACCATTTTGAGTTGGGTTGGAAGAAACTAATATATTGTGGAATTTATAAGTAAAAGAGAAATACAATTGTTATAAATTGTAAGGGAAATAAAGAATATTGCGTTAATAATCATAAAAAATATGAAATTTACATAGTACAGAGATAACCTAAACCCTAGTTTTTACGGGCTTATTTATAGATCCATTGAATATCATATACTAAATATAATATATGGATTTGTGCCATTACCACTTGAATATTAAATTACAACTAATTTAAAACTACTAATTTTATATATCTTTCATATTAGAGAGAGAAGAGAACCTAAGGAGAGCAAACATACCACTTTAATTTCAGATCGCTGGAGAATATGGAGGGCGCCCGTTTCCTCAGATTTAAACACGGACAGTTTTGAGCTGGGTGAAAAAAAATATTGTGGAGATACCTTAGAATTTATAAGTAAAAAAATACAATTTTTCTGAATGGTACGGGAAAGAAAGTATATCGAGTTAACAATTATCAAAGAATATGAAATTTATATAGTACAGAGATAACTCTAAACCCTAGTTTTTATGGGCTTGTTTATGGGCTTTATGGGTTGAATTAAATATCATATACTAGACATAACATATGGGTTAATACCATTTCTATATGAATATTCAATTACAATTAATTCACAAACTATTTATTTTATTGACTTGTTTTTGGGCTGAACTGAGTATCATGTACTAAATATAAAATATGGGTTATACCATTTCTATTTGAATATTCAATTTTTAAGAATATTCTTCCAAAAAAAAGTTTATTATGATTTTTTTGAATTATCGAAATATCTAAACATATATTTGAATTTGAGCTATGTTCGGTTAATTAGATTGACCTTAGAACTTATAAGTCAAAAAATAATAAAAACAAGTTCTGTAAACACATCAATAAATTCTAACAAGTCATTCCCTCTAATATTGGTAAACAAGAATTTATCTCGCTATATGAGTTATTCTCATATATAAATGTATAATTGAAATTACTATATGCATAATTCTCTTTCATTATGAAAGACATATTTAATGTGACAAAGATTTTACCCACAACTTAGATTGATATAGAGTCTATGCTCGACCAAAGTATAACATTAACTTATTATTGATAATATGCGTAAATTTATAGTATGGTGTTATAAGTTAAGGTTTACATAATATTACAATTGAAAAATAGAATAAACCTTGAGAAACCCGAGACCAATTTTTGTTACAAATTAATTCAATTTTTCAAGATTTGTATTTAAATAAATTAGTCTAGTGATTGCTTATAACTTTTTTTATTTAATTTTCAGTATTTCATCTCTCTAGCAAGTGAAGAAACCAACATAGAGCCAATACTATTTTAAAGGTTAATTTCTCACGATCTTGTTGGATCAACTTCATATGAATATAAATTATAAGTAAATAAAAAGGTTTTACATAGCTTTTCTTTTTTAATGCTCGGTAGTAATGCATGGTATTATATATAAACATAGAGTTAAGTAGCTAAAAATAACAAAAATTACTATTTATAACACGATAAGAATCTAACAAATTTAAATAAAGATGATATGTCAATCAGCTCTCCGTGATTGAAAAAATGATTATATCCTCTAAAGTACATAAGCCTAAGTACATAATATAGTAAAATTAAAATTGAATTACTGGTCAAACAATATATGCTCTATATTATTACATTCCAAACGACAGATAACATAAAAAAATAGCACTTAATATTTTATAACTTGCTTTTATGTATTTGGTTTGTAACACATCCGAGAGGTATTTGACTCTAGTATTCTAAAGTAATCTCTAATTACTAGAACAACTATATCCCACATTATCTTGCGACTTGTTGGTCGAAGATCTGATGCATACAATGACACTCCCAAGGACGAAGTCATTCTTTTCTTCCTCATCTTAGTCTCACTATCCAACCAACCATAACAAGCTGTATAATTGGAATTCTTGATCACTGCTATTGGGAATGTAATATTAATAAGAGATATCTCAACCTCTACCTTAACTCTTGTTTTCGTTATCTCAACATTATCTCTATAGGGGAGGAGGAGTATTCCTAGACTCATAATCCGGTATCAGCACATCTATAGAGTTCCCAGCCACAAATTCCTCATCACATGCACCATCTTATTCCCATCAATATTTTCTTTCAAACACACGTCAATGAGGACTTCATAAGCACAATCTTCAATCACAACCCACCCGTTCGGTCGACTGTATTCCTAAATCAAACCATATTAAAACTGGTAATCAAGGAAATAAAAATGAAGCACCTAATTAGTGCAACATATAAATACATATAACACATATTAAGATCTAAATTTAACACCCAAATTTAATTAGAAAAATAAAATTGACGAATTACCTTGAGAAGTTTCCCAACCACAAGGCGAGTTAGCTTTATCAGGAAACCATAGCGTCAATTGCAGCGTCTGTTCGGCGGGTACCCTGAAAAATCATAATAATCAATTCCAAGATAATGACTAAAATATTTAAAGATAAAGCAACATTAATTAGAAAATTCCAATTTTATTAATTTCTTATTTTTATTTCCAACTCACTAATAATATGGTTTACTCTCTCTCTCTCTCTCTCTCTCTCTCTCTCTCTCTCTCTCTATATATATATATATATATATATATATATATATATATATATGTTTCCCATTCAATGCATGTTTTTCACACAACGTATACTTATATTGTACATATATTTATAGGGGATATGTCGATTAGTAAATATCATTGAAGTTAGTGTGTCTGTCACATATCCCAACACGTAACTAGAGAGATATTATCCGCCTTGTGTGAACACCAAAGTATATATCCTAAAGTTTCAATAACATGAAATTTACCTTCTAGATTTCTCATCACCTTTTCGATTATTTTGGATAATTATTCTTCAAAAATTAAGAATCCTCTCATCACGCGTATTAACAAGATATTTAAAAGAATTTATCTCGATGGATTCAACCTCCAAAACACTTAGTTGACATTTCAGACCGAAGATTAGGCCTAGTAAGTTATTATCCTTTTCAAAGGCCTTAACCACAACTCCATGTGAAATGGACAAACAACTTCGTTAAGAGCCTATTATGTAGTCCTTTGTGATTAGGTCCCCTCCTCTAGTAAGCTAGATCGTATGTTAGAAGTATGTGCAATGGATCCATATGTAAATTTCATAGTGAGGTATCCCCAACTCACTATGAAATATCTATAAAAATTTCTCGCTAAATTTTATTTCATGGAATACAAATTACAAGAAATTGTCCAAAACTTACAGACTTTCTTTTTACAGATAATTACTTATTTTTATTGTCTATCGATGAAATAGAACTTCAAGCATTTCAGGAATGTTTAATGTTATATTGTAATAGTTCCAGATAGAGAATAAATTTACACAAATTGCAATTTGTTTTAGCAGGGACATTCCTGAGGTAATAAAACACTCAGTTGCACAACGACTTCAAATCCGATAGACCTTTGTCTAGGGATGAAATTTAGGGATCCCTTATGCCATTAATGGTTGAAAGGCGAATCATTCTCTTGGATCGCTGAAAAGGTATTCAAAAAAGCTGAAGGATGGCAAGTCCAGCTGTTAAGAAATGGAGGTAAGGAGTTTCTAAGAAAACCAATTTTGCAAGCCATTCCGGTATAAACTATGTATATGTTCTCATTTCCTATTTATTTTGTAAAAAACTTACATCATCTATCATAAAATTTTTGGTGGAGTTAGGGTGAGCAGAACCGTGGCTTGGGAAAAAAATTAGCCATTGGAAACTTTTTGCGATTATGTGATTCAAAGAATTTAAACGAATGAATAAGACCTTATTGGAAGAACAAGCTTGGAGAATAATGAAGAACCCAAATAATCTCGTGGCACACGTTTTAACATTTGGGAGGATGGATAGATTTTGAAGTAAAATTAATACAATCGAAAAAATTGTACTTATGAGACAGTGACACAATTACAAAATCAAAATAGATAAGAGTGGAATATAGAGGTTTTAAATAACTTGTTTCCATAACCTATTTTTATTACAAATTATGAGAATCAAAATATAGGAAAACCATGCAAAAGACTTTTTTCTTTTGCCACACGTAAAGTGTAGAGAATATACAACAAAGTCTGGATCTAATGTACTAACTAATATACATGTTTATCATGCTCCTCAGACGTCGTCCTTTAATAACAAAATGGAATGTTTTATGGAACTCAAATATACCAGGGAAGGTTCAGATTTTTGGCTGGAAGATATGTAATAATGTAATACCCACAAAACAAAACTTTCAAATAAGAAATTATGTTGATATAGAAGATTATATATGGTGTATCAAACAGTTGAGAGAATAGAAAATCTTTTGCTTACATGTATTATTTTACATCCTTTGGGCAGCATCGCCACTACTGTTATTGAAACATTATCTACTGACGGTTGTGATGAGCAAAGAGTGACATCTTATGTTTTTATAATAATTTGGAACACATAGAAAAATAAGATGGAGAGTTTACATTATAATGCACCCATAGATTACGTCACTATTATCATTATGATTAGTAAAGTAACTTAGAAACTATTCAGACGACTGGAGGAATATACACAATGCAAGGCAACCTGGGGTCACATGTTTCACACATCCACACAACCTATACCAATCTCTGATATATTTTTTCTTGCAATACTTGTAATTCAGCTATTGAAGTAGAAACTTAATATATGTTGGAAGTGTCACGATACTGTGTAAATTTCACTATGGAGCGGAAGACAATTTGTTCAGATAAACCTGAACTGATTCAAGGCAAGTTGGAGATCAGACCAATGATTTTGGAGATCCCACAATTAGTTTTGTACATATTGTCTTTTTTTTCATCCTACCAAAAAAAGTATAATGTAACTATTAAAGAATTAATTTGTTTTGATATTTTTAGTGATTAATTTAACCATCTATATACTAAAATTCATTAAAAATTGAAATATGTTCTCTATTGATATAACTATATTTACTATCAATGAAAATACTTTCATCCAATATTGGATGATCAAATACAAATGTAATATACATACCCTATGTTTTAAACATGCAAAATCTAATTATATTAATTAATAAAATAATTTATCAGCATGGAAGTCATACCCTTATAATTTTTATAATAACGAGTTATTAGATTAAATAAATTTGTTAGTTTCCAAATCAATAAAATAATTGTAGGGAATATTTTAACTCTCCACAACTACACCCATCACCAAGATCATCAACCACCTTCTTTTCCGTTCAATTATCACCAATGAAAAGTTTTTAATTTTCGAACACAACTACCATTAAGAACTATGGATGAAGCTCTATTTAAATTTGAACCTTGGTTCTTGCACTTTCACTTTTCAACTTGCTCTGTTCTAATATGTTTGATTATTTTTTCACCTTTAATATTAAAGTTGGGAAACAAAACTATTAAACGTTACATGTTAGTTCTATTTAATAAATTAATACTAAGAGTTTATTGAGAAATAAAAGATTAATTAGGATATAAGGAGTAACTCTTTGTGTTTGTGGTTGTTTATCTGAATAAACATATTCAATTTTTTTTTTCAATTTGAACTCCATTCATTCTCAAACAACTGGGTTTGTTGATAATGTTATGATCTCTACAATATATCAAATGGCAATGTTCTAAAACCTCGCTTTCTCCGTGACTAGTTGCACAATCACAATATTAATCATATACCTTTAGTTAATACATAATAATCTAATTGAATGATTTACTTAATTATACTGAGAAAATTAATTGAAAGAAAAAAATAAACAAATAATCAACAATATAAGTCTCAAACAAATATTGATTTTTGTATATACATTAATCTAATATTTATTTGGGATTGTTAAGAAAACCATCTTCTATATAAATAATTCTCTACATAAAGTTTTCTATAACTTGCAAAACTTATATTTTGAAAGAATTCTCTTATTATATTCATTACCATCCTAATTACTCTTTATCACTTTAAAATAGTATGTTTCTCTTTTATCCAATAATTTTACACATCTTTATCAATCATGTTCACTCTTCATTATTTGGACATCAAATATTTTTCATGTTCCTCATGTGGACTGTTGAGTATACAATTCATGTTCCTCATGTGGAATGTTGAGTATAAAAATCTCCACAGTTGTACTCCCGTGAACCTTCTAGCTAGCCTTATAAAAAATTTCGAAAATCATCGGAAAATCTGCAAACATTTCCCACATGGCAGTTCAACGTCTCCTTTTAAATATATACGTCAGAGTAGCTCATTAATCAAACCTAGTTGAGTTGTGCGCGTGGTGGGTAATTGTATTAATAAGAAAGAACACTATGACAATGGTATGTAGGAGTTGAGGTAGTGGTAGAATAGAACTTTTCGCACTTGCATTAGAAGGGTTGATTTATTTTGTGGGTCCCCCAAAATCTTTCTGTGATGTTATAGTGGGCCCTCTGAATTAATGGGTGAAGCCACATGTCTAACTGTGGATTAAATTTACTACTCTAATGGAAACATAACATATATTACTAGCCACATGTTAAACATAAACAAAAATATAAACTGTTCTGAAACAAAACATACTTTAAACTTCAAATTAATTATGAGGAATATATATTTCACTCAAACTCTCTCGTTTGATGAATATTTAAAGGGGACATAAAAATCATGAATTTCAAAGTATACAAACATTAGACTAGCATATCAAATCTTCTCAAATAATATATTTTAGAGACATGTCGATTTGAAACATCCGTATGACACCACAATGCAAACAAATACAATTAAATTTGTCAATGATGAGTTACAAAATACATCTAAGAACCAAAGAAACAAACATCTTTAACCCGTCTAGCCCACTAAGGAGTATGAAGTGTAAACTCAAATCTTTGGCCTTTTTGTTTGTAACAAAGCTAGCCCACATATCAAAATCTATATCATAAGCACGGTGGCATGGAAAACCTAGAATTTTTTTAAACACGTGAAATATTATTTATTCATCCATGCCACAAAGTTAGTGTGCCTGTCACATACCCCAACACGTAACTTGAGAGAGATATTCTCCGCCTTATGTGAACACCAAGTATATATCATAAAGTTTCAATAACTTGAGATTTACCTTCTAGATTTCTCATCACCTTTTCGATTATTTTGGCTAATTATTCTTTAAAAATTAAGAACCTCTCATCACGCGTATTAACAAGATATCTAAAAGAATTTATCTCAATGGATTCAACCTCCAAAACACTTAGTTGACATTTCAGACTGAAGATTAGGCCTAGTAAGATAGCAATCCTTTTCAAATGCCTTAACCACTACTCCATTTGAAATGGACAAACAACTTCGTTAAGAGCCTATTATGTAGTCCTTTGTGATTAGCTCCCCTCCTCTAGTAAGCTAGATCGTATGGATGCAAGATGATTTTAGAAGTATGTGCAATGAATCCATATAGAAATTTCATAGTGAGTTATCCCCAACTCACTATGAAATATCTATAAAAATTCCTCGCTAAATTTTATTTCATGGACTACAAATTACAAGAAATTGTCCAAAACTTAGACACTTTCTTTTTACAGATAATTACTTATTTTTATTGTCTATCGATGACATAAAACTTCAAGCATTTCAGGAATATTTAATGTTATATTGTAATAGTTCCAGATAGAGAATAAATTTACACAAATTGCAATTTGTTTTAGCAGAGACATTCCTGAGGTAATAAGACACTCAGTTGCACAACGACTTCAAATTCTACAGATCTTTGTCTTGGGATGAAATTTAGGGATCCCTTATGACATTAACGGTTGAATGGTGAATCATTCTCTTGGATCGCTGAAAAGGTATTACAAAAAACTGAAGGATGGCAAGTCCAGCTGTTATAAAATGGAGGTAAGGAGTTTCTAATAAAAACAGTATTGCAAGCGATTCCAGCATAAACTATGTATATGTTCACTTTTCCTGTTTATTTTGTAAAAAACATATATATTATCTATCATAAAATTTTTGGTGGAGTTAGGGTGAGCGGAACCATGGCTTGGGAAAAAATTAGCCGTTAGGAAATTTTTTGCGATTATGTGATATAGAGAATTTAAATGAATGAATACGACCTTATTGGAAGAACAAGCTTGGAGAATAATGAAGAACCCAAACAATCTCACAGCAATCACGTACGTAGTCTTGGGAAGTCTTATTTAATGTAGGGATTTTCTTAGACCAAATGGCATATACCAAGTTGGACAGGGAAGTACTATTAACATTTGGGAGGACAACTGGATAGATTTTGAAGTAAAATTAATAAGATCAAAAAAATTATACTTATGAAACAGTGACACAATTACAAAATGCAAATAAATAAGAGTGGAATATAGAGGTTTTAGATAACTTGTTTCCACAACCTATTATATCACAACTTATGAGAATCAAAATATACGAACACCATGCAAAAGACTTTTTTCTTTTGCCACACGTAAACCGTAGAGAATATACAACAACATCGGGATCTAATGTACTAACTAATATGCATGTTAATCATGCTCCTCAGACGTCGTCCTTTAATAAAATAGGAAATTTCACAAAATGGAATGTTTTATGGAACTCAAATATACCAGCGAAGGTTCAGATTTTTGGCTGGAATATATGTAATAATGCAATACCCAAAAAACAAAACTTTCAAATAAGACATTGTGTTGATATAGAAGATTGTATATGGTGTATCAAGTAGTTGAGACAATAGAACGTCTTTTGCTTACATGTACTATTTTACATCCTTTGGGCAGCATCGCCACTACTATTATTGAAACATTATCTACTGACGGCTGTGATGAGCGAATAGTGACATCGTATGTTTTTATACTAATTTGGAACACATAGAAAGATAAGATGGAGCTTTTCCATGATAATGCACCCATGATGATGCAAAATGGGGAGGATACATACTCAAAAATTAGAAGAGGTAAAGCGACGAACTTTAAAAGACGTTAAACAGAAGTGCTGTCTGGGAGACAACCCATAGTTTTTTTTTTTTTTTTTTTTATGTTTTTACGTTTTAGTTTACGTTTAGATTAGTTGTTTATATACATATTGAAACAATGAGGAAGGTAGAAGTGTTTTTGTTGTGCAGGTTAAGTAAGAATCGAGCTTGGGGTGAAAAATTTCGTGAAAAACCGAAGTCACACATAGCGGACCGACATATACCGGTTCCACGATCAACCTACTATCCCCGCTCCAAGGGTCGCAACGGTCGACGCCACGGTCAAAGTAAAAAAATTCTCACACTATGACCGGCATACCGGCCATATAAGCGGCTAGCCTCCATCAATCGTGTCGTCATTAGAATCAGAAGGGTCACGACGGTGTAGGTTAGAGAGTTTACCGGCATTACCGGTCCCACAACCGGCTAGCCGGTCTCATCCGTGTCAAGATTCGCGAAGCAAGGACCGCAACGGTTCGAGGTCAGAATCACTGATGGTGCGGGCCGCGACATCTGACTTGAAAAGGAGGTTTGTTCATATTATATCTCATAAAACTTATGCATCCTTCTTCCCCAAAGCACCCAAACTCCATAAAACACCATTGAAAATTTACATAACCTACACCTCACATGAAACCACCACCAAATCACCATAAATTCATATCCAAATACATCCCTACATTCCTATTAACAAGATTCGTCCACCCAAATCAATCCAAAATACCTATATCCATAAATCAAAACTAAAATTTTCCAAATCTTTTTCCAAAATTTCTTAAACCCATAATATCCAAGAAAAAATTCATCATACCCACATAAAAAATCATCATCCTTACACCTTTCCTAACCTAAATAACTCAAAGGGTATTTCAAGAGTGTTCAAACCTTGAGTTGGGGTCAAAAGAGATGAAGAAAAGAAAGGAGACACCATCTAGTGTAGGGAGATTAGGAAGAATTAAAGCAAGATACTAGGTAAGATTAAGAAGAAAACAATTTTGAAGTGTAAGTCCTTGGAACATGAAAACGGTAGTCCGAGTCAAGCAATTAGAGAGAAACCGGTTATGGTGGAATCAATTCCTTAAAAGAAAGCAATTGTGATTAAAGGAGACAGATATGCCATACCTCTTCTAATCAAGATTCCTACACCAGAGATGAGCAAAGCTTCTAAAGGTCTTATTAGCTGTTTCCAAAAATATATGAAATTAGGGTTTATATAGAATATGTGGAAAATAGAGAGAGAAGAACATACCTATGAGAGGCGAGAAGCCTAGAGAACCCAGTCTCTCGTGGACGCAAACCACATTGAAAGCCCTCATGTATTTTGAGTGAGAGAAACAAGAGTTCTGAGAAGAATAACGTAGGCCTAGTTTATAATTATGTGTTTTTTCTTTAATATACTAATGTCTGCTAGCCTACTTTTTAAAATAAGCTGCCATCTCTCCTCCCGTATCCTCTATATATATATATATGAGAATTTCACAAAGATGGAATTGTATCTATCTAACAATTGACATAATCACAAGTGATGGTGAAAAAACTAATGAAAAATTATTACACATGAGAATATAATTAAATTGGAGTAGTGGATAGAATATCTCATAGAATATGAATCGATATATATATATATATATATATATATATATATATAATTTGGCTAAATATTCTATGCTAATAAGTAAAACTCACGAAAGATCTTAATCTAAGCAGGTCATATTCTCTAATCTCAGTGATAACAATATAATTAATATAAAAATAAATATTTTTAGGTATGTTAGACAACAACTGGAAATTTCAAATAAATACAATAAATTAATACAATATAAATACATTATTAATTAAAACTATTTTGTTAAATTAAAAAGACAGAATTCTAAAATTCTCTACGAGGTATGAACATATCTCTTCTCTTTTTAGTAAAAGAAAACGATGTCCCTAATACCATGCCACCAACTAAATACAGTTCTATTATACAACACAATTAATGAAACAAAATTTCTATTTAAATTAATTTTGAAATGAATACTAATAAATAGACCTTGCTAGATAAAGAGAAGAATTATGTTTTACTAAAATGTCATGACTAACGATCCTCCTGCCATTTATCTCTCAAGATGTTTTTGGGGGTTTTTCCACAATCCTTTATTGGGTACTAACAACTAGTATATAAAAAATCTTAAATATGGAAGTTGTGACCTTAAGATAACTTTTTTTAATGAAGTAGTTGGTTTGGGTAATGAAAGCGGCTGTTTGCCAAAGGACATGTAGTTTTAGTATTTTTTTTTTTGCGTGAGCATGTCCCTCTTTTAGTGGGAAATCATATGTGTAAGTATAACTTACGACCTAGAAATTGTAATGGGTTTTTAAAGAGGCTCAAGCAATTAGTTTGTTGGCTAGATTTATAAGGAGACACAAATAATACACTATTACCCCAATTTAAAAGGATCACTACCTATTTTTCATAGATAAGATTTTTTCTTGGTTTATTTTCATAATGTAATTATTATCATTTTTCTAAGTAAACACCTTCACTAGAGTTGCGACAAACTCTTATGAGTTTTTTTGACCAATCCGTATTTTTCCACATGCCACACAATCTTACAATTAAAAACTATATTATTTTTATTTTAGATAGAGAAAAAAAGTAAATAAGATAACATTTAATGAAATAATGATTTAATACAATATAATAGTGGTAATGACTAAACTTCTTCAGATCAACTATTATTTGCGATCAAATGAATGACATGCCCATTGAGTCTTGATGATAATTCCCTGTTATCGATAACACTCCAAACCATGGAGAAAATTGACAAACCAGCTAAGTCCCAACATTTATGATAGAACTTCACCGATATTCCGTCCATGACGTAAGCTTTGAGCGAATTCAATTAGAATACGGCTACACGGATTTCCTCATATGAAAAGTCTTCCGCTAAAAGTTTTCTACCACTTACCCTAGTCGAGTAGGCTGGGTTAGTGAAAAGGATACATGAACTATTTCTCAGTTGCATATATCTATTTAAAATATACTGTTGAATCTCTACATGATATCTTACTAAATTATCTATACGGGATATCTTCCCATGGGAAATCATATATAAATGTATAACTTGTTTCACAATACGACCTAACAAACCTAATGAGTTTTTTTTTAGGCCCAAGCTATAGGGTTGTGTTTGGATTTTACCAAGAAACAAATAATACACCAACGCACCAAGGTAAAAGGATCACTGCCTATTCAATATGGATCAGATTTCTTCTTGGATAGTTTACAAGACGTAATCATTACTATTTTATTTAAGTGCACACATTCACTAGAGTCGCAACAAACTCTCATAAGTTTTTCTGACCAATTCGTTTTCCCCCCATGCCATATAATTTTACAATTAAAATCATATTATATCATATTTTAGAAAAAGCGAGAACAAACATAAACCGAGGCCCGTTGTGTCGTGTTCATGATACGGTGTTATCGATATCACTCCTAACCATAGGGAAAACTGATGAACTGACCGAATCCCAACATTTATGATAGTAATTAGACAAATATTTTTTTTACAAGAGTTTTGAATGAATAGGATTTGAATATTGCTACATGAATTTCCTTGTATGAGAAGTCTTTTGCCAAAAGTCTATATCACTTATCCCTAGACGAGTAGGTTGAGGTAGTGAAAAATGACCAACAAAATCTTTCCCAGTTGCATATAACTGTTTAAAATATCACATACAAGTGCTTGAATATCTACACGATATCTTACCCAATTATCTCTACAGTGGACGACTGTATACCCCAAAGTCTCGCAAGAGGTAAACGTTTCTTTCTATTAATATATCTGATTACCCATATCTTCCATGATTGGATATGCTCCTAATAACTGAAATGTTTTCTTCCAGATCTATATGATTTGTATCCATTTACGCTAACTAACCCTGAAAGTGTTTGTGAAGATACCATGTTGAATCAAATTTGACGCGATACTTCTTTCTCGGATCCGGTTCATCCTATACCAGCTGGATCAAAATAGGCGCACGGTTGGAATGAGTGCATGGAGTAGTCAACCATCTAGGTCGTGAATAGAAGAAATTATGTTTAATTAACCGATTGGTTCAAGTCAAATCGAGGACTAAAACTTAATACATGTGGGAGTTGGTTTATGAGATGTGGTCTTGGTGGGGCAGGTGGAGTTTTACGTTATGTAAAGGCTAATTGGATTAGAGTATGTTTCATGAATTTAAGATGTAAATCGCCAGTGTTTTCAGAATTATTCGCTCTAGATGAGGGTTTTCCTGGATGGCTGATAGATTAGAGTCATAAAATTTGGCGTGAAACTAGATTCACAAGAGCAACTGCAACTGGTTGTCATATAAATGGTATAGTTTGGGAGAGGTCCGACTTCGGTTAACATAGAGGGTATTCAGGTTTCGTTGTCTAGAAACCGGACTTTCGTGGGTAAGGAGATTTAGGAAAGTAAATAGGTGGGCGAATTGATTGTTGTGTAATGGGTTATATTAGGCTCCAAGTTATTAAATGTTAGCATGTATAAATATGTGTAAGTAACTAAAAAGAAATTGGTTACATTCTAAAGGAATAGCCCGTGAACAAGCTTATTTTTTTTCTCAATGAACAAGCGTAGTTTGGCATGTTGGTTAAATGAGTTATTTTTTGAGCTTGAGTTCCGCTTGACTAACTAGGAAATAGATCTCTGGCATGTTGGTTAAATGAGTTATTTTTTGAGCTTGAGTTCCGCTTGACTAACTAGGAAATAGATCTCTCAAATTATATTATCTCGAGTTAAGATTAAGTTGTAAGCTAGCAACTTAGTTCTTTACAACCTTAACCTTATTATGATTATAGAAAAATAATCTGCACACGCTATCATAGGCCATGATATTAAAGAGACAATACAATGAAAGAGATAATGAATACTCAGCTATTTAAGAGTTAGAGCCTCTGTTATACTTACTTTCATGTGATCTAGATACAGACAAACATACATCACGGTATAAACATTATAAAAGACCGTACAAAAGATATTGACAAGAAAACTACAAAACTAAATTTTTAATTAGTCTATTAATGTCATGAAAGTAAATATTCCACATCAATAAAATCTGGGTAAAAAACCATTAAGGAGAACATTATACACAACAAATATGTACAAGTCTTGAAGATACAGATCAAAATATTTTGAAAAAATATTTTCGAGCTAAATTGAATTTCTAGTTTTCTTGCTATATAGAAGGGTGGAGATGGCTAAGGTCCTGTGATCTTGTAACCATGTTAAGCATTGGTCGATTTTGATAGAGTCTAGAGTCATCATCAGTCAGACCTCCCATTTCCTCAAAGAAACATGGTGCGTGACCTCATGTCCCCCTAGTTGTAGCCCTCTACCCAGAATGTGAACTTATAGTCGCAAACATATACGTTCTTCCTGTATGCTCGTAAAGGGCTCGAGTGGACGTCCTCTAGCTAGCTTCATCAAGTTCAGATTCAAGCAATGTGCTAAAATCGTCCCCTGCTTGTGCAGATACTGAAGATAAAAGCGTTGATCTTGTGCTCGTCAGCACAGCTTGTGCACGGTGAATATCTTCCAAATTACATCATTTCATCGTGCTTCTTTTTATTCACCCATTCACCCCATCATCTTTACAAGTTTAAACTCTTCAATATGTATTATCTAGAAAAGATGGAAAAATAACAAAGTAGATATGCGTCTCCAATTCCATCTCGATATTTATAATTTTTCAGGTAGTATCTTTTTTTAAGAATCTTGATGTGATAGGAAAAAAACCGATGAATTCTCTTTCTTATTTAAACTATATTACAATTTATTTCGGAGGATCGTGATTTCTTATTTGGGGGAGGGGTAGGATGTGGTGTGGTGGGTGATGACGGCTCATGAATTTTTATTGAGATAATTGCACTATAATGCCTTATATAATGCAAAATACACTATATCTTCCTGGTGGAATAGATCTGAGTTTCACACTTGCTGAAGCTGATTTTAAAATCAAGCAAAGCTCTTGCGCCACCACCAAACTGAGCAAACCCCCGATACACCTAGGAACGAATCTTTCACCATATCAATTGATTCTGTATACAAAACGTCCCATAGATGCATTAGATATAGAATCGAATAAAAAACATAAATCTAAGCCAAACCCACATGTATTGGTAGCATGACTTTGTTTACTATGCATATCCGTTAATTCGCCATGTATGCCAAATTTATATGTTTATTGTATGCAAGGACTAAGTTCTAATTTTATAATTTCACATTTTTTGATTAATGATTAGGTCGTCGAGCATGGTTTAGCTCACCTACCTTATACCGAGAAACAAGTGTTAACTCCTACGGGTAACTAAATCACATACATCCTTCAAAATTAGAATCTCAAGGGACCTATAGTGAAATTTTACATAATATAGGGACCTACAGTGCAATTTACAGCTATTGAATTTTCCAAATTTCATTTTGCTCCACCTCAACTATTTTGAGGATCTGTATATACAAGAGTGGTTTTCTGCAATAGTTTGTGTGGAGTTTGGATTATTAGAAGGTAATTTAAAATTTTCTCGTGAAAAAGTTTTTTATTATAGTTTGATCCCTTAAATTAACTTTGATGGAATCAGTGGGGAAAGCAGAGAGAACTCATATTGTAAAGGAATCAAAATCAGAAAACTTCTAATCCATCAAGACAGCATCAACGGAAGACAGGTTTGTAATAGGAACCAGATTTGTAATTAAGAATCACCACAGGGAGTCATACTCAATCAACTCTATTACCATATTTTAAGTGCAGTGAATATACAAGAAGTTACCACCTGATATTTCAAGTCGGCATGTACTGTTACTAGACTTATTACTAGACTATGTTCTTGCATCAGGTCCAATATTACCTAGGACCCAAAACTCGAATGCGAGTTTTCAAATTTATAACTTTTTAAAAAGCTTTTTAATATAATTATCCAACTAGTTTATGTTCCTAATTAAAACGTATGATGATTTATGAGATGCATTATCTTCAACTAAAAGTATAAAAGATGATAAATATTTTATGGTTTTATACCGCTTCCTATTACTAATTTACCATTAAGTTTTTTACAGAGATTGCTGGTTTTGATGAATCATTTTGAAGCTTGTACAGTAAAAATCACACCCATATAAAAAATAAAACCTACATTTACTCTCTTGTTATATTAAACTAAACATGATTATAACTTATCAGTGAATAAAAAGTCCATGCAGATAAATAAAAAAAGATACATTATAATTATAATGTAACATGATAACAATCTAACAAATTTAATATTAATATATGAGAGTATTTTGAAAGGTAATAAATATACTAGATATAATCATTAAAGTTAAAATTATATCTTACCATAGCAATTGTGAAATGCTAGTTTAATGAAATGACATGACCAACAATCTTATTCCATATTTTTTTTTCCGATAAAATCTTTTTCCTGCAAAATATAACAAACTATTAATATTGATATTTTTTCTTACTTTAACATATAATTCATTCTAACTATATAAACTTGAAGTATATGTTGTTAGTATTTTTTTGATACATGGGAGATCCGAAAGATCTTTCTATATCTAGATTAATACATCATCAATTAAACTTGGTTATAAATCATTATTGGTGTTTTCCATTCCATCCTATCACGAGTGAGAACACTACATACTTCATTCGGGGGTCAACATATGAATGATGTTACTCCCCGTGTGACAAACCAAGTCAAGGCACCAATCAATAAACGCGCCCCCTCTCTATGTACACCTCTTAGTGTAAAAGACCTATTCCTTGCAAATATTTCTAGGATTTTTTGGATCCGTACTGCCGCTGATCCTCTAACTTGTGTTCACGGAATCATATGATCGTGAATCAAGAGTCGTCATACAACCAATGCATGTCATACATAAACACGATCAAACCCTTTAATTTACCTTAAGGCATAATCTTTTTTGCATCTCTTGTTCTGTGTGCTTCTCCTGCTTCTCTGCGCCTTTGATTCAAGTTTTTGTTTTTATGTTAGTTTTCTTCACTGCTTTGTTTTGTGTAACTTTGTGTAATATGATGTTCGCTAGTTATTTTAGAATGATAAGGTTAGATAGATTTAATATAAATTGAACTGTTGTATTTTTTTACTCGAAAACTTGTCTGTTGTGCATCCCAATTGTATTTATTTATGTTGGATAATGGGCATCAAGTTTAGTATTTATATCATAGTGATAAAGGCATTTGTATCATGTTGAATTAACAATACCTCTGTATTTTATTTATGTTGGACAATAGTCTAAACTCAAAATTATTTTTGTTATTCCCCCAGTCTAAAAAATAATGTCACAGTCACTAAAAGTAGTGACCTAAAAGTAATATACATTTAGAATTTCAAGACACTTTATGTCACTATTTTCTACTAATCAAGGGTATTTTAGTAATAGTGGCAGTAATTAATATGTTTTCTAATTTATGTGAAAACATAAGTGGACATTATTTTTATATAATAAAAGTCCTCCAAATTATTTTCTCTTATATATAAATTATATAATTAAAAATAATATATTTATTTTTTTCATAAGTTTGTCAATTTTTTTTAATAATTAATCCTTTATAAATATATAAAATTATAATATTTAATAAAGCTATAGTATGTAATTTGTATTTTATAAATTTTTTTTATCAAAATATAACATCAAAGTTGTTTATTTTTTTCATTATTTAGTAGCACTAATTTAAACTAATAAATAGGTATATCGTAAACATTTTGTAGCACGTTTTTTAAATAAAGAATATATATAAAAAAGCAAATGAGACACTTGTTACATGGAACCTCTACTCGAAGATTGAAGTAGGAAATCGAAACCAAGTAAAATTTAACCATTGTGGAAAAACAGTTTTGGTAGGTGTGTTGAGGATGAAAAACCACTTCACTTGTACCCGAAAAGATGACGTTTTATGTCCTCAAGTTAGTGATGACGTGCAATCGCTATTTGTAGGCATTTTAAAGAAAAAGAAGCAATTGAATTCGAAGGTGAATATAGAATGTTTTGATGAAGACAGATCTTCTCAAGCAAAGGGTAGTATTGGTTCTTTTATGGTAAAAGAGCAAGGTGGGGGCCAACAAACGTTAAATGAAATGGTTAAAAAAGAGAGTCTGTCATTTCGAGATATTTTTAGGTTTTTGTAATGTTCATTACCATTTAATTTTGTGAAACATTCTCTGTTTTTTCAAATGGTGAAATTGATTTGAGGCTATGGTAAGGGATTAAAGCCCCCGACTTATTATGAAGTACAAGTTTCGTATTTGAAGAAGGAAGCTGAGTATGTAAATCTGAAATTAGATGAATTCAAAGAAGAATAGAAAAAACAGGATGCACATTGATGTCTGATGGATGGACAGAAGAAAAACATCATTCAATAACCAATTTTGTCGTTAATAGTCCACGAGGCACAATTTTTATTAGATTAGTTGATACCTTTTTGATTATTAAGAGTTTTGAAAAGTTGTATGAATTGATTAATGATATGGTGAAGGAAATTGGAGAAGAAATATGGTGCAAGTTGTATTACATCACTTGATACCCTGTGCTACACACTTGATCGATATTATGCTTTCTGACATAGGTAATCTACCGATTTCTAAAGATGTTATCGATAAAGTAAAAAAATTGGCCAATTTCATTTATCGATATTCGTGGGTACTCCCAAGGAGAAAGAATTTACAAGACTTGCGGTTAATTGATTTGCAACTAATTAGTTGACTTTGAAGAGTTTACACGATCTAAAAACACAATTACGAGCTATGTTTGAGGATTCGTAAAGAGTTCACATTCGAGTACCCCTGATAAAAAAACGGCTCAAGAAAAAATTTTGAGTGACGATAAATTTTGGAAGTCCATCAAATATTGCATTCAATGTGTCATGCCTTTGGTTAAGACTTGTCGATGGTGATACGAAACCAACAATGGTTTATTTATATGAAGCAATGGATAGGTCAAAGGAAGAAATCGCCAAGAAATACATAGGCCACCTCACGCAAATATTTTCTCAATCCTAGGTATATTATGTTACTTTAAAATATATATAATTATTAATATTAGATATTTTTTAATTAGTAGTACTAATTTTTTATATTAGATCTCACTATGATTCAAACTTCAAGGCGGATATAGAAGTAAAATACGATCAATACAAAACGATTCAAAGAATGTATCCAGATATTGAAACTCAAGTAAAAGTAGACGAACTAATAAAAAAATTTAAGGACGCGAAAGTAATGTTTAGTATTATCATGAAAATATCCACCAGAGATAAGAACTGTGTATATATTTAATATATTTTTATGTTATAAAAATTACAAATCATAAAATTTTAATAATAGAGTAATGATATATGTCACCCCTTTTCATGTCACCCTTTTATCACCCTTCTATATTTATGTATTGATTTCCTTGAGTAGAAGATAGAGAAAAATTAAATTGGATAAAGAAATCAATTCATTGGTCCATGTAGGTATACACGCAGGAGGTGATAAAAGAGTGATACAAAAAGGGTGACAAATATCATTACTCTTAATAATATATTCAAGTAGTTTTAATATAAAACTATATGTTTTGTAGTTTCATGGTGGGAGAGTTATGGTGAACAATGCCCCGAGCTCTAAAAATTAGCTACACGAGCGTTACGCTTAACTTGCCGCGCTACCAGATATGTACTAAATTGGAGCATGTTTGATCAAGTACACTCAAACATGAGAAATTGTTAGCAACAACAAACGATGAATTATCTTGTATTTGTGAAATACAACATTCAATTTCAAATTAGATATTTAAAAAGACATGAACAAGGTGATGATTATGATCCAATTTGTTTGTCCCATATTAAATCCAATGATGAATGGATTATAGAGAAAGAAGATCCTTTTCTCCCTAAATATCATTCACGGATGGATATACATGAGTGTTTCCAAGTTGAAGAGTTGGCTATGGGAAATAAAATAAAAAGGCCTAGAATTTTAAATGCAGAAATGAAAGGTAAAGAGAAATATAAAACAAGATTTGTCAACGAGTAAGATGAGATAATAGAAAATGTAATAAGTGATGAGGATGAAGATGATGAAAAGACACAAATTGACGATGACTGTGATAGTTATGATGATTTATGAATAGGAATTAGATTAATTTTTTTTTGTATTTCAGAATTTATATGTTGAAGGATATTTTTTTTGATAATTAATTTTTCATTAGTAATTTTAATTATAAAAATATCATAATTAATTTACATATTAAATATCATATATATATATATATATATATATATTATATTTTTAAAAAATAAATTGGAATCATTACGATTCACGATACACGACAAGGTAACATTTCAATTCACAATACGATTTACGATTCTTGAACTATGCCTCTAACAATATGTACTTCTAATTGTCTTAATTGCTTCCCATGAATTGACTTAAACATCCACCTCCACCAAGCCTAAACCTTCCACCAATTTCAAACCTAAACATGGCGCAACAAGTTCAACTAAAACTAATTCATATTTTTTAGTTGAACTAATACATGTAATTAGTTCAAATCTACTTATATAGTCGAATTTCAAGTTTTCTTCTAATATAAGAAAGATCTAACTATGAAAAATTACAACTACCCCCAAATGGAACTTGTTATTCGCAAATAAGACACTCGTCCTTGCGAACTTCAGCTCCTTAAAATTAGGTTCACTATTCATAAAGCCAAATCGTCCATTTTATAGCGTAAATCAAAATATTTCATGGTAATCCTTAGAAGATTATTATTTTTTTAATTTTGACAAAAGGTACGTTATTTGTGAAGCATGAGTAGATGCTACACTATTTAATAAATATAATTCACATTTCACACACTTTGTGGCACAACATTGGTATGTCCATACCTCTAAATTCTAACTCAAGCACTAGAATTGGTGTGCTTGCCCAAGTCAAACATTGTGATATCTTTCCACATATATTAAATATGACAATCGATTTTACACATAATTTAACACAAATATTGAAGATTTAGAGTATTTTTTTATTTCTTTAATCCACAAGTTATTTGTTGCTACAGAAGCATATATTTTTCAATCTTGGATAAAATAAAAATAAAATATATATGAATAAAGAAGTTGGGTTACAACTAATTAACAAAATACTAATTTTATATCTTTTTCATATTACTAATTAAAAATCCTCCTTGAATTTAAACAAAGACCATTTTGAGTTGGGTTGGAAGAAACTAATATATTGTGAAGAAACCTTGGAATTTATAAGTAAAAGAGAAATACAATTGTTATAAATTGTAAGGAAAATAAAGAATATTGCGTTAATAATCATAAAAAATATGAAATTTACATAGTGCAGAGATAACCTAATTTATAGACCCATCGAATATCATATACTAAATATAATATATGGATTTGTACCATTTCCACTTGAATATTAAATTACAACTAATTAAAAACTACTAATTTTATATATCTTTTATATTAGAGAGAGAAGAGAACCTAAGGAGAGCAAACATACCACTTTAATTTCAGATCGCTGGAGAATATGGAGGGCGCCCGTTTCCTCAGATTTAAACACGGACAGTTTTGAGTTGGGTGAAAAAAAATATTGTGGAGATACCTTCGAATTTATAAGTAAAAAAATACAATTTTTCTGAATGGTACGGGAAAGAAAGTATATCGAGTTAACAATTATCAAAGAATATGAAATTTATATAGTACAGAGATAACTCTAAACCCTAGTTTTTATGGGCTTGTTTATGGGCTTTATGGGTTGAATTAAATATCATATACTAGACATAACATATGGGTTAATACCATTTCTATATGAATATTCAATTACAATTAATTCACAAACTATTTATTTTATTGACTTGTTTTTTGGGCTGAACTGAGTATCATGTACTAAATATAAAATATGTGTTATACCATTTCTATTTGAATATTCAATTTTTAAGAATATTCTTTCAAAAAAAGTTTATTATGATTTTTTTGAACTATCGAAATATCTAAACATATATTTGAATTTGAGCTATGTTCGGTTAATTAGATTGACCTTAGAACTTATAAGTCAAAAAATAATAAAAACAAGTTCTGTAAACACATCAATAAATCTCCCTATTCTAACAAGTCATTCCCTCTAATATTGGTAAACAAGAATTTATCTCGCTATATGAGTTATTCTCATATATAAATGTATAATTTAAATTACTATATGCATAATTCTCTTTCATTATGAAAGACATATTTAATGTGACAAAGATTTTACCCACAACTTAGATTGATATAGAGTCTATGCTCGACCAAAGTATAACATTAACTTATTATTGATAATATGCGTAAATTTATAGTATGGTGTTATAAGTTAAGGTTTACATAATATTACAATTGAAAAATAGAATAAACCTTGAGAAACCCGAGACCAATTTTTGTTACAAATTAATTCAATTTTTCAAGATTTGTATTTAAATAAATTAGTCTAGTGATTGCTTATAACTTTTTTTATTTAATTTTCAGTATTTCATCTCTCTAGCAAGTGAAGAAACCAACATAGAGCCAATACTATTTTAAAGGTTAATTTCTCACGATCTTGTTGGATCAACTTCATATGAATATAAATTATAAGTAAATAAAAAGGTTTTACATAGTTTTTCTTTTTTAATGCTCGGTAGTAATGCATGGTATTATATATAAACATAGATTCAAGTAGCTAAAAATAACAAAAATTACTATTTATAACACGATAAGAATCTAACAAATTTAAATAAAGATGATATGTCAATCAGCTCTCCGTGATTGAAAAAATGATTATATCCTCTAAAGTACATAAGCCTAAGTACATGATATAGTAAAATTAAAATTGAATTACTGGTCAAACAATATGCTCTATATTATTACATTCCAAACGACAGATAACATAAAAAAATATCACTTAATATTTTATAACTTGCTTTTATGTTTTTGGTTTGTAACACATCCGAGAGGTATTTGACTCTAGTATTCTAAAGTAATCTCTAATTACTAGGAACCAGATTTGTAATAGGAACCAGATTTGTAATTAAGAGTCACCACAGGGAGTCAAACTCAATTAACTCTATTACCATATTTTAAGTGCAGTTAATATACAAGAAGTTACCATCTGATATTTCAAGTCGACATGTACTATTACTAGACCTATTACTAGACTATGTTCTTGCATCAGGTCCAATATTACCTAGGAACCAAAACTCGAATGCGATTTTTCCAATTTATAAACTTTTTAAAAAGCTTTTTAATATAATTATTCAACTAGTTTATGTTCATAATTAAAATTTATGATGATTTATGAGATGCATTATCTTCAACTAAAAGTATAAAAGATGATAAATATTTTATGGTTTTATACCGATTCCTATTACTAATTTACCATTAAGTTTTTTACAAAGATTGCTGGTTTTGATGAATCATCTTGAAGCCTGTACGGTAAGAATCATACCCATATAAAAAATAAAAATATAAATTTACTCTATTGTTGGATTAACTTAAGCATGATTATCAGTTATCAGTGAATAAAAAGACCATGCAAATAAATAAAAATAGATACATTATAATTATAATCTAACATGATAACAATCTAACAAATTTAATCTTAATATATGAGAGTATTTTGAAATGTAATAAATATGCTAGATATAATCAGTAAAGTTAAAAGTATATCTTACCATAGAAATTGTGAAATGCTAGTTTAATGAAATGACATGACCAACAATCTTATTCTATATTTTTTTTGATAAAATCTTTTTCCTGCAAAATATAATAAAGATTAATAGTGATATATTTTCTTACTTTAACATATAATTCATTCTAACTATATAATCTTGAAGTATATGTTGTTAGTATTTTGTTTTGATACATGGGAGATCCGAAAGATCTTTCTATATCTAGATTAATAGATCATCAATTAAACTTGGGTTATAAATCATTCTTGGTGTTTTCCATTCTATCCTATCACGAGTGAGAAAACTCCATAATTTACTCGGGGGGTCAACATATGAATGATATTACTCCCCGTGTGACAAACCAACTTGAGGCAACCAACCGATAAACGCCTCCCCCTCTCTATGTACACCTCTTAGTGTAAAGGCCCTATTCCTTGCAAATATTTCCAGGATTTTTGGATCCTCTAACCCGTGTTCACGGAATCGTGTGATCGTGAATCAAGAGTCGTCATACAACCGATGCATGTCATATAATCGATGCATATCACCGCTCTAACCCTAATCTAATAATGCAATTTAAACACGATCAAACCCTTTAATTTACCTAAAGGCCTAATCTTTCTGCATCTCTTCATCAGTGTGCTTCTCCCACTTCTCCGCCCGTGGTTTCTTGTTCGTGCCTTTTATTCAAGTTTTTGTTTTTGTTTTTGTGTTAGTTTTCTTCACTACTTTGTTTTGTGTAACATTGTGTAATATGATGTTTGCTAGTTATTTTAGGATGATAAGGTTAGATAGATTTCATATAAAGTGAAATGTTGTATTTTTTTATTCGAAAACTCGTCTGTTGTGCATCCCAATTGTATTTATTTATGTTGGATAATGGACATCAAGTTTATTATTTATATCATAGTGATAAAGGATTTTGTAGCATGTTGAATTAACAATACCTTTGTATTTTATTTATAGTATGTAATTTATATTTTATGAATTTTTTTTATCAAAATATAAAATCAAAGTTGTTTATTTTTTTCATTATTTAGTAGAACTAATTAAAACCTGAATTTAAACTAATAAATAGGTATATCATAAAATTTTTGTAGCAGGTTATTCAAATAAAGAATAAATATAAAAAAGCAAATGAGAACCTTGGTACATGGAACGACTACTCGAAATTGAAGGAGGAATTTGAAACCAAGTAAAATGTAACCAGTGTGGAAAAACTGGTTTGGTAGGTGTGTTGAGGATGAAAAACCACTTGGCTTGTACCCGACAAGATGATGTTGTATGTCCTCAAGTTAGTGATGACGTGCAATCGCTATTTGTAGGTATTTTAAAGAAAAAGAAGCAAAAGAATTCGAAGGTGAATATAGAATGTTTTGATGAAGACGGATCTTCTCAAGCAAAGGGTAGTATTGGTTCTTTTATGGTAAAATAACAAGGTGGGGGCCAACAAACGTTAAATTAAATGGTCAAAAAAGAGAGTCTGTCATTTTGAGATATTTGTAGGTTTTTGTAATGTTCATTACCATTTAATTTGTTGAAACATCATCTGTTTTTTCAAATGGTGAAATCGATTGGAGACTATGATAAGGGATTAAAGCGCCCGACTTATTATGAAGTACAAGTTTCGTATTTGAAGAAGGTAGCTGAGTATGTAAATTTGAAATCTGATGAATTCAAAGAAGAATGGAAAAACAGGATGCACATTGATGTCTGATGGATGCACCAATTTTGTCATTAACGAGGCATAATTAAATCAGTTGATACGTTTTCGATTATTAAGAGTTCTGAAAAGTTGTATGAATTGATTAATGTTATGGTGAAGGAAATTGGAGAAGAAAATATGGTGCAAGTTGTATTACATCCGTTGATAATTAATCTTATGCTTTCTGACATAGGTAATAAACCGATTTCGAAAGATGTTATCGATAAAGAAAAAAAAGTGGCAAATTTCATTTATCGATATTCGTGGGTAATCCCAAGGAAACAAAATTGACAAGACTCGCGGATAATAGATTTTCAACTAGTTAGTTGACTTTGAAGAGTTTTCACGATCGAAAAACACAATTACGAGCTATGTTTGAGGAATTCGTAAAGAGTTCACATTCGAGTACCCTAATAAAAAAAGGGCTCGGGAAATAATTTTGAGTGACGACAAATTTTGTAGGTCCATAAAATATTGCATTCAATGTGTCATGCCTTTGGTTAAGACTTGTCGATGGTGATACGAAACCAACAATGGTTTATATACATGAAGCAATGGATAAGTCAAAAGAAGAAATAGCCAAGAAATTCGTAGGTCACCTCACGCAAATATTTTCTCAATCCTAGGTATATTATGTTACTTTAAAATATAACTATTAATATTATATATTTTTTAATCTGTAGTACTAATTTTTTTTGTAGATCTCACTATGATTCAAACTTCAACGCGGATATAGAAGTAAAATACCGTCTATACAAAATGATTCAAAAAATGTATCCAGATATTGAAACTCAAGTAAAAGGAGATGAACTAATAAAAAAAATTCAAGGACGCGAAATTAATGTTTAGTATTATCAAGACAATATCCACCAAAGATAATAACTGCGTATATATTTAATATATTTTTATGTTATAAGAATTACAAATCATAAAATTTTAATAATATATTTAATATATGAAACTATATGTTTTGTAGTTTCATGGTGGGAGAATTATGGTGAAGAATGCCCCAAGCTCTAAAAATTAGCTATACGAGCGTTAAGCTTAACTTGCAGCATATGAACAAAATTGGAGCATGTTTGATCAAGTACACTCAATCAGGAGAAATTGTTTGCAAAAACAAAGGATGAATTCTCTTGTATTTGTGAAATATAACATTCAATTTCAAATTAGATATTTAAAAAGACATGAACAAGGTGTTGATTATGATCCAATTTGTTTGTCCAATATGGAATCCAATGATGAATGGATTACAGAAAAAGAAGATCTTTTTCTCCCTAAACATCAATAGATGCTACACTATTTAATAAATATGATTCACGTTTCACACACTTTGAGGCACAATATTGGTACGTCCATACCTCTAAATTCTAACTCAAGCACTAGAATTGGTGTGCTTGCCCAAGTCCAACCTTGTGATATCATTCAATATATATTAAATTTCACAATCAATTTTACACATAATTTAACACAAATATTGAAGATTTAGAGTATTTTTTTTATTTCTTTAATCCAAAAATTATTTATTGCTACATAAGCATATATTCTTCAATCTTGGATAAAATTAAATTAAAATATATATAAATAAAGAAGTTGGATTACAACTAATTAACAAATTACTAATTTTATAACTTTTTCATATTATTAATTACAAATCCTACTAGTATATATGAAAAATGAATAAAGTGCTTGTTTTGTATGCATATAGAGAGAAGATAAAATAATAAGAGTAAACATACTGTTTAATTTCAGATGGCTGGAGAAGATGGTAAGTCGCCCGCCTCCTCGAATTTTAAAACGGACACTTTTGAGTTGGGTTGAAGAAACTAATATATTGTGAATAGACCTTGGAATTTATAAGTAAAAGAGAAATACAATTGTTATAAATTGTAAGGGAAATAAAGAGTATCGCGGTAATAATCATAAAAAAATATGAAATTTACATAGTACAGAGATAACCTAAACTCTAAGGAGAGTAAACATACCACTTTAATTTCAGATCGCTGGAGAATATGGAGGGCGCAGCCTCTTCAGATTTAAACACGGACAATTTTGAGTTGGGTGAAATTTTTTTTATTGTGGAGATACCTTTGAATTTATAAGTAAAAAAATACAATTTTTTCTGAATGGTACGAGAAAGAAATTATATCGAGTTACCAATTATCAAAAAATATAAAATTTATATATCATAGAGATAACTCTAAACTCTAATTTTTATGGGCTTGTTTATGGGCTGTATGGGTTGGATTGAATATCATTTACTAGATATAACATATGGTTAATACCATTTCTATATGAATATTCAATTACTATTATTCACAAACTATTAATTTTATTGGCTTGTTTTTGGGTTGAATTGAGTATCCTATACTAAATATAAAATATGGGTTATACCATTTCTATTTGAATATTCAATTTTTAAGAATATTCTTTCAGAAAAAAGTTTATTATGATTTTTTTTGAATTATCGAAATATCTAAACATATATTTGAATTTGAGCTATGTTCAGTTAATTAGATTGACCTTGGAACTTATAAGTCAAAAAATAATAAAAAACAAGATTGGTAAACACATCAATGTCTCTCCCTATTCTAACAAGTCGTCCCTCTAATATTTGTAAACAAGATTTTATCTCGCTATATGAGTTATTCTCATATATAAATGTATGATTGAAATAACTATATGCATAATGCTCTTTCATTATGAAAGACATATTAAATGTGACAAAGATTTTACCCACGACTTAGATTAGATATAAAGTCTATGCTTGACCAAATTATAACATTAACTTATTATTGATAATATGCGTAGATTTATAGTATGGTGTTATAAGTTAATGTTTACATAATATTACAATAGCAAAATAGAATAAAACCTTGAGAAACCCGAGACCAATTTTTGTTACAAATTAATTCAAATTTTTAGGATTTGTATTAAAATAAATTAGTCTAGTGATTGCTTATAACTTTTTTTATTTTATTTTCAGCATTTAATCTCTCTAGCAAGTGAAGAAACCAACATAGAGCCTAATACTATTTTCAAGGTTAATTTCTCACGATCTTGTTGGATCAACTTCATATGAATACAAATTATAAGTAAATAAAAAGGTTTTACATAGTTTTTCTCTTTCTTTTTTTATGCTCGGTAATAATGCATGGTATTATATATATACATAGAGTCAAGTAGCTAAAAATAACAAAAATTACTATTTATAACACGATAATAATCTAAAAAATTTAAATAAAGATGATTTGTCAATCAGTTCTCCGGGATTGAGAAAATGATTATATTTTCTAAAGTACATAAGCATGTGGTGTCTCATTGTGTTCTAAATAAACACACCTAAAAAGGCAAGACACGTACCGCAAGTGTACGGGTCGTCCAAGTAATATCCGGTAAATGGGAATTTGATCTCAGGGACGGATTAGGTAAGACTAAGGTGTTATGCAATAAATGAAAACAGTTGCTTCAATGACAATTAAAAGTGAAAGAAATAAATTTTTGTTTTGTTTTTGTTTAAGAACTAAAGGGCAAATAATGTGAATTATTAATCTAAATTAAGACTAATGTAAGAAACTAAAATAGGAAGAGATTCAAGGATGAGAGAATAGTACTTGAGTCATGCTAGGGTTTCACCGAAATAAACTTAAATAATGCTTCTTTTAAGGGACAAATTAGTAACTAGTAATAGTCGGGATTCCAGATTCTCCTAACACCCGTTAGGGTGGACTTAGGAGATATTCTCAGATGTTACAAACTCCGCCAGTGCGATCATAATCCACCTTCGAATGTCAGGTTCTCTACCCAATTGGCTATAAGATTAACTAAGTCTGTCAGGATCAATAATTTCTATCTTACGTTTATTACCTATCTCCGTAATTAAACCCCTCGTCAAGTCGATCACTTCCCCACCAAAGTGAATAGCTTAATTACTCAAACCTATATCCGATTAGCTAATTCATTGATAGTGAAATTAATATAAAATAATAAACAATACTAAATTACTTAATTCGATTTAAACTATAAAAATCCAAAATCAGAAAACATCAATAAAATAAATTAAGGTTCAACCCATATAGCGATTCTCAAGCACTTAAGAAGTTTAGCTCATAACGGAAAATAAAACTAAGACAATAAAATTAAAAGACATAATGTTTAACAGAAATAAAATAAATAAAACCTAATTAAGAGGTTGGGTTTGGCTGCGAATTGGAGAAGATGACTACTCCAGTTCTCAGCTTTCTTCCTTCCTGCTTGCTCTTGACTTGAATCCTTAAGCCTCTTTGATAATTATATGAAGTGTAGGTAAAAGAGGATGCTAAGGGGTGTATTTATAGGTGCTAGGAAACCCTAATTCGTTTTTACTTGGAGTGGAAGACAAGTAACGAACTCTTTAATTCGCAGCCCTAAAATCTAGGAAAGATAAGATTTTGCTGCTGATTTGTTTTGGTCATATCTCTCTCAATACTTATCCGTTTGACGCGTTCCAATAGTCGAAACCGCTTTTCTCGGAAAGATATATCCATTGGTGCAGACCATTCTCCCAAATTCCTAGCAAATATTATGTTATGGACTCGTCTTTGAAACGTGGTTGGAATTTCAGATTTATTTGACAGCTTTATCTTTTCCTTCTTTGCATATATCCTTCCTTAATCTTCTTATTTCTATTTAAATCTCTGTCCTTTACTTATTAGAATTTACTTGGTCTTTAATTAATTACCATATATCTTTTAAAGATTCACAATAAATAAATAATTAAACCGCATATGCTTTAAAAATAATAAATCAATAATTCAAGACTAGAAATCGGAAAGTGCACTCTAAAATTAGAAAGTCGAATAAAATACTTCCTAACACACTAAAAATAAGCTAAGACTCTAATTATCACTTCTCCTCCTTGTATTGAAATTTAAGAACCTACTAACTTTGCATACAAAATAATCAAATTAACGCACAAAAGCTCTAAAATACAAATAGTCTATTTCCAAGGGAAGAAAGTGCAATATGACGAAATATGCATAAAAGTCTATCTAATAAGTCAATAATTCACCTAAAATGATGTCTACAGAGGGCTAATATTTAGAATAAATAGGGAGACATCATGACCCCCAACTCAAACCTTTGTCGTCCCGACAAAGTAAAATTAAAACAAAGACCCCTTTTAGGTGAACGCAGAAGGTAGAATCTAGAAAATATTCCCAAAGCACAACTTAAAACACATCTCATATAGTCTTATCTAGGAATTAATATACACATACACTTATCATGCAAAATCAAACACAAAATAATATCAATCCAAAATTAATTTAACAATGCTAGAAGGTTACGCTTATTACTTATCTCAAGATGGTGGGTATAGGGTGTTCCTCGATCCTTACTTGCTTGAACGCTCTACTTAGCATACTCCCTATTAACTCACAGTGTATCTAGGGATCACGAGGTCTTTATGGTTTTAATATAAGCTGAAGGACGGTATGGTATGTATATTTGGTAAATTTGAAGTGAGCTTTTGGCTCTCTCCTCACTTACCATCAACATACTGTCCAAGATCTTGAGTTTACACTCGAATACGTTTTCACTCAACCCATTTGACGCACTAATGTAGCGTCCCCAAATCAACCCAATAAGCACTAAAGATGATTCACCTACAAATTCCTCTTTGCCGGTCTGAATATATATTCTTTTCAAATCATTTTTTCACTTTTTTTCTTTTTCTTTTCTTTTGTGTAGCTATGACTCTCTTTTTGATGTTCGAGATATCACACTATTTATTTTCATATATATATATATATATTTTTTTCTTTTCTTTTCTAGCTCGTAGCATCTTTTTCATTCACTATTACCTCGACAAAGGGTTACAATATAGACCTGTGAATCAACATCAATATAATAATAGAGCACAATTAATAAGCTAAAAAATCCCAACCCAATGATAAATTCCCATAATAGTGGACCCACCACCCCAAACTCAAGCTCAGGACAGGAAGTCTCAGGATCGTGATTCAAGTGTGGGTCATATGGTCATGCCTAACAATCTAAAGGGATATTGGCTTATAATGTGGTGACAAAAGAAAGGCTTAAAGGCTAAAAGTTTGGCTAAGAAGGATATAATTAATTCAGGGATAGAAGGCCAAAAAGGATTCAAAGGGCTAACAAAGAACTGCCTCTATCATTTTCCTACCTACACAACTTGCCTCTAGTTCATACCTAAGTGGGTTCTCTATTCATTTAGATCTTATGTTCTACAAACCACTCATTATCCTTAAGCACAAGTTTACTTATTTTGCATTGTTCATTAATTCTTCATATCAATTATCTCATATTTGCATGCAATCAAAGTGCGTTTTACATTAACTCCTAAAGTCAACTATTTTCTATCATAAATTCGTGAAAAGCATGCTTGATGGGGACATTTAAAATATTCTACAGTCAAACGCAACCCTAATTTTTTTTCTTTCTGAAAAGCATGTAAAACACAAAAAATTGGTATGAGGCAACGAACCCCACCTCAAACTCAAAAGTGAGTCGTGTCCCCATGACTCGAAAAAGACTTAATAAAGCAATAAAAAAAAACTAAACTACCTAGTGCTTACCATCAGTTAAGAAGAAGAATTAGAACTGGGTACCTGGACATAAAGATCCATCATGTCCTCCTCCTCCGAAGAATAATTATCAATGTCCATGATCGTAGGTACCTCTTCCAATTGTGAATTAATCTTGGCAATTTCCTCCCAAAGTGCTATGTTTTGTTTTCTTAGATGATTGACTACTTGTTGTAATTTAATAGCCCATGGGAGTGTGCAAGAATGATTCTTAGAGAAAGAAGAAGAAACTTGAACTTGAATTTGTGTCTTTTCTTGAGGCTTTGATGGTACCTTCATCCTAGCTGTAAATTTCTTGGGTAGTGGTTGTGCATGTGCCTCTTCATGTTGTTTCTTTTCGATAGGCTCATCAAGATCGATGGCCATTTCAATTGTAGCTCCAGGCAAATTTTTGTTCTTCCCTAGGATGTAGCACTTCCTCTTATAATCCATAGCATCTGTTCTGTTATCATGTTTGATTTGACCCCAAACTCAAGTTACACCAAGGATGGTATAAAGTTAAGAATGATCGATGTAGCTTAAGTTTCTTGCTTGGATTTGATAATAGAAGAAGGTTTCTTGATGAATATTGGAAGAATTCTTGATAGCTTGATGATTTTGATGGTGTAGTGTAATGAATTTGATGAAGAAATTGTGTTTATGGAAGATGGAGGAGAGAATTATTGATGTTATTATGTTTGTTGTAGAGGTTTAATCAAGTTTCAAGGTCTATTTATAAGGTTGGGAGCTGGATTATTCGTATGGAGGAGGCTAGAGTTTGCACTTAATAAGGTAAGAAGTGTATAAGGCAACAACCTCTTCCAAACCGACATACGGACCGGCATACCGGAGATCTGGCCGGCATACCGCTGTTGGACATATTTTTTTCCATAACTTTCTGCCTTGAACCCGAGTTCACTACCCGAGGCCACGTGTTTTTGGGCACCGGCTAGCCGGTGCGCTGTTTTTCGCAAATTCGCGCTCCGTCAAAATACCCGTGTCGAGCAACCCGTGGGCACGAAACCATATTAATACACATTACACATATTAAGATCTAAATTTAACACTCAAATTTGTTTAGAAAAATAAAATTGACGAAGTACCTTGAGAAATTTCCCGACCACAAGGCGAGTTAGCTTTATCACGAAACCATAGCGTCAATTGCAGCGTCTTTTCGGCGGTTACCCTGAAAAATCATAATACTCGATTCCAAGATAATGACTTAAATATTTAAAGATAAAGAAAATTTAATTTGAAAATTCCAATTTTAATAATTTCTTATTTTTATTTCGAACTCACTAATAATATGGTTTCCTCTCCATATATATATATATATATATATATATATATATATATATATATATTTATATATATCCCATTTAATGCATGTTTGTCACACAACGTATACTTATATTTTACATATATTTATAGGGATATGTCGATTAGTAAATATCATTGAAGTTAGTGTGCCTGTCACATATCCCAACACGTAACTAGAGAAAGATATTCTCTGCCTTGTGTGAACACAAAGTATATATCATAAAGTTTCAATAACTTGAGATTTACCTTCTAGATTTCTCATCACCTTTTCGATTATTTTGGCTAATTATTCTTCAAAAATTAAGAATCATCTCATCACGCGCATTAACAAGATATCTAAAAGAATTTATCTCAATGGATTTAACCTCCAAAACACTTAGTTGACATTTCAGACTGAAGATTAGGCCTAGTAAGTTAGCAATCCTTTTCAAATGCCTTAACCACTACTCCATTTGAAAAGGACAACCAACTTCTTTAAAAGCCTATTATGTAGTCCTTTGTGATTAGCTCCCCTCCTCTAGTAAGCTAGATCGTATGGATTCAAGATGATATTAGAAGTATGTGCAATGAATCCATATAGAAATTTCATAGTGAGTTATCCACAACTCACTATGAAATATCTATAAAAATTTCTCGCTAAATTTTATTTCATGGACTACAAATTAGAAGAAATTGTCCAAAACTTAGACACTTTCTTTTTACAGATAATTACTTATTTTTATTGTCTATCGATGATATAAAACTTCAAGCATTTCAGGAATCTTTAATGTTATATTGTAATAGTTCCAGATAGAGAATAAATTTACACAAATTGCAATTTGTTTTAGCAGAGACATTCCTGAGGTAATAAGACACTCAGTTGCACAACGACTTCAAATTCTACAGACCTTTGTCTTGGGACAAAATTTAGGGATCCCTTATGACATTAACGGTTGAATGGTAAATCCTTCTCTTGGATCGCTGAAAAGGTATTAAAAAAAAACTGAAGGATGGCAAGTCCAGCCGTTATGAAATGGAGGTAAGGAGTTTCTAATAAAAACAGTATTGCAAGCCATTCCAGCATAAACTATGTATATGTTCTCTTTTCCTGTTTATTTTGTAAAAAACATATATATTATATGTCATAAAAATTTTAGTGGATTTAGGGTGAGCGGAACCATGGCTTGGGAAAAAAATTAGCCATTGGGAAATTTTTTTAGGTTATGTGATTTAGAGAATTTAAACGAATGAATACGACCTTATTGGAAGAACACGTTTGGAGAATAATGAAGAACCCAAATAATCTCGCAGCACGTTTTCTAAAAGGTATTTACTTTCCTAAATACGATTTTCTACATGTCAAACTAGGAAAATCACGTACGTAGTCTTGGGCAAGTCTTATTTAATGTAGGGATTTTCTTAGACCAAATGGCATATACCAAGTTGGACAGGGAAGTACTATTAACATTTGGGAGGACAACTAGATAGATTTTGAAGTAAAATTAATACGATCAAAAAAATTATACTTATGAAACAGTGACACAATTACAAAATCCAAATTAATAAGAGTGGAATATATATGTTTTAGATAACTTGTTTCCACAACCTGTTATATCACAACTTATGAGAATCAAAATATACGAACACCATGCAAAAAACTTTTTTCTTTTGCCACACGTAAACTATAGAGAATATACAACAACGGGATCTAATGTACTAACTAATATACATGTTTATCATGCTCCTCAGACGTCGTCCTTTAATAACATATGAAATTTCACAAAATGGAATGTTTTATGGAACTCAAATATACCAGTGAAGGTTCAGATTTTTGGATGGAATATATGTAATAATGCGATACCCAAATAACAAAACTTTCAAATAATACATTATGTTGATATAGAAGATTGTATATGGTGTATCAAGCAGTTGAGACAATAGAACATCTTTTGCTTACATTTACTATTTTACATCCTTTGGGCAGCATCGCCACTACTATTATTGAAACATTATCTACTGACGGCTGTGATGAGCGAATAGTGTCATCGTATATTTTTATACTAATTTGGAACACATAGAAAGATAAGATGGAGCGTTTCCATGATAATGCACCCATAGATTACGTCAGTATTATCATTATGATTAATAAAGTAATGCATAAACTATTCAGACGACTGGAGGAATATACACAATGCAAGGCAACCCGGGGTCACATGTTTCACACATCCACACAAGCTATACCAATCTCTGATATTTTTTTCCTGTAATACTTGTAATTCAGCTACTGAAATAGAAGCTTAAGATATTTTGGAAGCGTCACGATACTGTGTAAATTTCACTATGGAGCGGAAGACAATTTGTTCAGATAAACTTGAACTGGTTTAAGGCAAGTTGGAAATCGGACCATCTTGGATCGGACCATCTTGGAGATCACAAAATTAGTTTTGTACATATTGTCTTTTCTTTTCATCCTACCAAAAAAAGGTATAATGTAACTATTAAATAATTACTTTGATTTGATATTTTTTAGTGATTAATTGAACTATCTATATACTAAAATTCATTAATAATTGAAATATGTTCTCTATTGATATAACTATATTTACTTCCAATGAAAATACTTTCATTCAATATTAGATGATCAAATACCAATGTAATATACATACCCTATGTTTTAAACATGCAAAAACTAATTATATTAATTAATAAAATAATTTATTAGCATGGAAGTCATACCCTTATAATTTTTATAATAACGAGTTATTAGATTAAATAATTTTATTAGTTTTCAAATCAATAAAATAATTATAGGGAATATTTTAAATCTCCACAACTACACTCATCAACTAAATCATCAACCACCTTCTTTTCCATTCAATAATAACCAAGGAAAAGTTTTTAAGTTTTGAACACAACTACCATTAACAACTATGGATGAAGCTCAACTTAAATTTAAACCTTCGTTCTTGCACTTTTACTTGCCACCTTGCTCTGTTCTAATATTTTTGATTATTTTTCCACCTTTAATATTAAAGTTGGGAAAAATATTATTAAACGTAATAGGTTAGTTCTATTTAATAAAATAATATTAAGAGTTTATTGATGAATAAAAGATTAATTAAGATATAAGGAGTAACTCTTTGTGCTTGTGGTCGTTTATTTAAATAAACATATTCAAATATTTATCTTTTTAAGTTGAAATCTATTCATTCTCAAACAACTTGGTTTGTTTATAATGTTATTATCTCTACAATATATCACATGACGTGTTCTAAAACCTCACTTTCTCGGTGACTAGCCACACAATCACAATATTAAACATATACATTTAGTTAATACATAATAATCAAATTGAATGATTTACTTTATTTTAGTAAGAAAATTAATTTAAACAAAAAAAATAAACACATAATGAACAATATAAGTCTCAAACATATATTTATTTTTGTATATACATTAATCTAAGATTTATTTGGAATTGTTAAGAAAACCATCTTCTACATAAATAATTCTCTACGTAAAGTTTTCTATTACTTGCAAAACTTATATTTTGAAGGAATTCTCTTTTTTATATTCATTACCATCCAAAGACTCTTTATTACTAAGAAATAATATGTTTCTCTTTTATCCAATAATTTTTCACACCTTTATCAATCATGTCCACTCTTTATTATTTGGACATCATATATTTCTCATGTTCTTCATGTGGAATGTTGGGTATAAAATTCATTTTCCTCATGTGTAATGTTGAGTATAAAATTCTCCACATCATCATTAATATCCAACGGTGCTTAGATTTTGTTTGGTTATACTTCCTTGAACCTTCTAGCTAGCCTTACAAAAAAATGCAAAAATCGTGGGAAAATCTGCAAATATTTCCTTGAGGTTTGTGCGTGGTTCATAATTGTATTAATAAAAGGCACCACTATGTCCATGGTCAGTAGGAGTTGAGTTAGTGGTAGCTTGAATATAACTTTTCCTACTTGCATTAGAAGGGTTGATTTCTTTTGTGGGTCCCCCACGAGCTTTTTGTGATGTTATAGTGGGCCCTCTGAATTAACAAGAGAGGGTGATGCCACAGGTTTAACTGTATACGCTAGATTAAATTTACTACTCTTATGGACACATAACATATATTACTAGCCACATGTTAAGCATAAACAAAAATATAAACTTCCATGAAACAAAACATGTTTTAAACTTCAAATTAATGATGAGGAATATATATTTCACTCAGACTCTCTTCCTTGATGAATAGTTAAAAGGGGATATAAAAAGCATGAATTTCAAAGTATACAATTATTGGACTAGCATATCATATCTTCTCAACTACATCATCATATTTAACCCGTCTAGCCTACTCAGGGGTATGAAGTTATACTCAATTTTTTTGGCCTTTTTGTTTGTAACAAAGCTAGCCCACATATCAAAATCTATATCATAAGCACGGTGGCATGGAAAACCTACAGTTTTTAAACACATGAAGTATTATTTATTCATCCATGCAACAAAGATCGTCATACCCTCATGATGCTCTCTTTGATGTTTTCTCCATTAAACTTGTCAACCTGGAAAATTAAAATACTTTCTTAAAAGAAAACCCTAAATTGTAAAACATACACCATTGTAATAAACACAAACTGTTTCTGTACCTAGATTTCAATATAATCTATTATGAGATTTCATGTTTTGTCCTAATATTAATGTTTAACTAAACATATTCTAGCACAAACTAGAAAAAATATCACATAAATTAATTTAGACTTAGTATATTGTGGAAATCTGAAATTCTTGTGTATGTTATTAAGTTGTCTCAACCACCTTTGATAATTAATGACACAATATTGAGAATATATCGGCAAATATAAAATGAATGGGGTGAGCTCAAAACAAATCTATGACTTTGAGTAACAAGACTTGTGTCTATCAAGGGACACAACATATTTACTCTGAACAACTTAGTTATAAAATAGCTCGCTAAGTTAAACACATGTATTTTCATAGAGGGATCTACATGGAACAATCAAGAACTTTCCTACTTAATTGTTCAAGCTGCAAGCATTCATATGTATGAATGCGAATGAAAACGAAAATCCACAAAGGAGCAGTTGTGATTATTTCATGTTAACAAAAAAAGATGTTATATCGATTTCAGTGTCCAAATTCAGTAAGTAACTAATATAGTCTGATTTAAACTATAGGATGCTTAAAATTTTGATATTAAATTTGTTTTCAAGTTTCAGATTTCTAGATATAAGCCATAAATAAAATTAAACAAAGCTTCCACGTATAATACATTCCACGTCATCAACATAATTGTTTTACAATGTAAATTAATTTTACAACTTATATTTTAGTGCTTTCCTTGAGGTACAACAAATATTCAAAAAAGATAAATTCCGCTATCAAATAATTTGTGGAAAATTTATCTACACATATCTGATTGACAAATGAAAGTTAAAAAATTACAAATTATTTAGCTAAACTTGTACATCATACATTTGATTATAAATTAAATACATACAAAGAAGAAACGATATATATATATATATATATATATATATATATATATATATATAAGAATTTCACAAAGATGAAATTGTATCTATCTAACAATTGACATAATCACACGTGATGGTGAAAAAACTAATGAAAAATTATTACACATGACAATATAATTAAATTGGAGCAGTGTATAGAATATCTCATAGAATATGAATCGATATATATATATATATATATATATATATATATATATATATATATATATATATATATAAAAAAAAAATTGGCTAAATATTATATGCTAATAAGTAAAACTCAGGAAAGATCTTAATCTAAGTATGTCATATTCTCTAATCTCAATTATAACAATATAATTAACATAAAGATAAATATTTTTAGGCATGTTAGACAACAACTGGAAATCTCAAATAAATACAATAAATTGATACAGTGAAAATACATTGTTAATTAAAAATATTTTGTTAAATTTAAAAGAAAAATTCTTAAATTCTCTACAACGTATGAACATCTCTTCTCTTTTTAGCAAGAGAAGACGATGTCTCTAACACCATGCCACCAACTAAATAGAGTTCTATTATACAACACAATTAATGAAACAAAATTTCTATTTAAATCTATTTTTAAATGAGCACTAATAAATAGACCTTGCTAGAGAAATAGAAGAATTATGCTTTACTAAAATGTCATGACTAACGATCCTCGTGCCATTTATCTCTCAAGATGTTTTTGGGGGTTTTTTCACAATCCTTTATTTGGTACTAACAACTAGTATATAAAAAATCTTAAATATTGAAGCTGTGACCTTAAGATAACTTTTTTTAATGAAGTAGTTGGTTTGGGTAATGAAAGCGGCTATTTGCAAAAGAACATGTAGTTTTAGTATTTTGTTTTTGTGTGAGTGGGCATGTCCCTCTTTTAGTGGGAAATCATATGTGTAGGTATAACTTACGAACTAGAAATTCTAATGAGTTTTTTAATGAGTCTCAAGCAATTAGTTTGTTGGAGACTTCTAAGGAGACACAAATAATACACTATTACCCCAATTTAAAAGGATCACTACCTATTCTTCATAGATAAGATTTTTTCTTGGGTTATTTTCATAATGTAAGTATTACCATTTTTCTAAGTAAACACCTTCACTAGAGTTGCGCCAAACTCTAATGAGTTTTTTTTGACCAATCTGTATTTTTCCACATGCCACACAATTTTACAATTAAAAACTATATTATTTTTCATATTAGATAAAGAAAACAAAGTAAATAAGATAACATGTAATGAATTAATGATTTAATACAATATAATAGTGGTAATGACTAAACTTCTTCGGATCAACTATTATTTGGGATCAAATGAAATGACATGGCCAGTGAGTCTTGATGATGATTCGATGTTATCGATAACACTCCAAACCATGGAGAAAATTGACAAACCAACGAAATCCCAACATTTATGATGGAACTTCACTGATATTCCGTCCATGACGTAAGCTTTGAACGAATTCAATTAGAATACTGCTACACGAATTTCCTCATATGAAAAGTCTTCCGCTAAAAGTTTTCTACCACTTACCCAAACCGAGTACATTGGGGTAGTGAAAAGGACTCGTGAACTCTTTCTCAGTTGCATATATCTATTTAAAAGATCATGCAAAAGCATTTGAATCTCTACATGATATCTTACTAAATTGTCTCTACGGAATATCTTCCCATGGGAAATCATAGATAAATGTATAACTTGTTTCACAATACGACCTAACAAACCTAATGAGTTTTTTATGAGGCCCAAGTTATAGGTTTGTGATTGGATTTTACCAAGAAACAAATAATACACCAATGCACCATTTTAAAAGGATCACTGCCTATTCATTATGGATTTGGATAGTTTTCAAGACGTAATCATTACATGTTATTTAAGTGCACCCATTGATTAGAGTCGCAACAAACTCTCATAAGTTTTTCTGACCAATTCGTATTCTTCACTCATGCCACATAATCTTACAATTAAAATCATATTATATCGTATTTGGAAAAGCGAAAACAAATGTAAACCGAGGCCCGTTGTGTCGTGGTCATGATACAGTGTTATCGATAGCACTCCTAACCATAGGGAAAATTGATGAACAAACCGAATCCCAAAATTTATGATAGAAATTAGATAATATTTCTTACAGGAGCTTTGAATGAATACGATTTGAATATTGCTACATGAATTTCCTTGTATGAGAAGTCTTCCGCCAAAAGTCTATCTCACTTATCCCCAGACGAGTAGGCTAAGATAGTGAAAAAGGACCAACAAAATCTTTCCCAGTTGCATATAATTGTTTGAAAGATCACATACAAGTGCTAGAATCTCTACGAGATATCTTACCCAATTATCTCTATAGTGGACGTCTATATACCCCAAAGTCTCGCAAGAGGTAAACGTTTCTTTCTATTGATATCTCTGATTACCCATATCTTCCATGATTGGATATGCTCCTAATAACTAAAATGTTTTCTCCTAGAGCTATATGATTTGTATCCATTTACCCTTACTAACCCTGAAAGTGTTTGTGAAGATACCACGTTGACTCAAATTTGATGTGATACTTCTTTATCGGATCCGGTTTATCCTATATCAGCTGGATCAAAATAGGCGCACGGTTGGAATGAGTGCATGGAGTAGTCAACCATCTAGGTCATGAATTGAAGAAATTATGTTTAATTAACTGGTTGGTTCAACTCAAATCGCGGACTCAAACTTAATACATGTGGGAAATGGTTTATGAGATGTGGTCTTGGTGGGGCAGGTGGAGTTTTATGTTATGTAAAGGCTAATTGGATTAGAGTATGTTTCATGAATTTAAGATGTAAATCGCCAGTGTTTTCAGAATTATTCGCTCTCGATGAGGGTTTTCCTGGATGGCTGATAGATTAGAGTCATAAAATTTGGCGTGAAACTAGATTCACAAGAGCAACTGCAACTGGTTGTCATATAAATGGTATAGTTTGGGAGAGGTCCGACTACGGTTAACATAGAGGGTATTCAGGTTTCGTTGTCTAGAAACCGGACTTTCGTGGGTAAGGAGATTTAGGAAAGTAAATAGGTGGGCGAATTGATTGTTGTGTAATGGGTTATATTAGGCTCCAAGTTATTAAATGTTAGCAGGTATAAATATGTGTAAGTAACTAAAAAGAAATTGGTTACATTCTAAAGGAATAGCCCGTGAACAAGCTTATTTTTTTTCTCAATGAACAAGCGTAGTTTGGCATGTTGGTTAAATGAGTTATTTTTTGAGCTTGAGTTTCGCTTGACTAACTAGGAAATAGATCTCTCAAATTATATTATCTCGAGTTAAGCTTAAGTTGTAAGCTAGCAACTTAGTTCTTTACAACCTTAACCTTATTATGATTATAGAAAAATAATCTGCACACGCTATCATAGGCCATGATATTAAAGAGACAATACAATGAAAGAGATAATGAATACTCAGCTATTTAAGAGTTTGAGCCTCTGTTATACTTACTTTCATGTGATCTAGATACAGACAAACATACATCACGGTATAAACATTATAAAAGACCGTACAAAAGATATTGACAAGAAAACTACAAAACTAAATTTTTTATTAGTCTATTAATGTCATGAAAGTAAATATTCCACATCAATCAAATCTGGTTAAAAAACCATTAAGGAGAACATTATACACAACAAATATGGGTGTACTTTATAAATATACAAGTCTTGAAGATACAGATCAAAATATTTTGAAAAAATATTTTCGAGCTAAATTGAATTTCTAGTTTTCTTGCTATATAGAAGGGTGGAGATGTCTAAGGTCCTGTGATCTTGTAACCATGTTAAGCATTGGTCGATTTTGATAGAGTCTAGAGTCATCATCAGTCAGACCTCCCATTTCCTCAAAGAAACATGGTGCGTGACCTCATGTCCCCCTAGTTGTAGCCCTCTACCGAGAATGTGAACTTATAGTCGCAAACATATACGTTCTTCCTGTATGCTTGTAAAGGGCTCGAGTGGACGTCCTCTAGCTAGCTTCGTCAAGTTCAGATTCAAGCAATGTGCTAAAATTGTCCCCTGCTTGTGCAGATACTGAAGATAAAAGCGTTGATCTTGTACTCGTCAGCACAGCTTGTGCACCGTGAATATCTTCCAAATTACATCATTTCATCGTGCTTCTTTTTATTCACCCATTCACCCCATCATCTTTACAAGTTTAAACTCTTCAATATGTATTATCTAGAAAAGATGGAAAAATAACCAAGTAGATATGCGTCTCCAATTCCATCTCGATATTTATAATTTTTCAGGTAGTATCTTTTTTTAAGAATCTTGATGTGATAGGAAAAAAACCGATGAATTCTCTTTCTTATTCAAACTATATTACAATTTATTTCGGAGGATCGTGATTTCTTATTTGGGGGAGGGGTACGATGTGGTGTGGTGGGTGATGACGGCTCATGAATTGTTTTTTGAGATAATTGCACTATAATGCCTTATATAATGCAAAATACACTATATCTTCCTGGTGGAATAGATATGAGTTTCACACTTGCTGAAGCTGATTTTAAAATCAAGCAAAGCTCTTGCGCCACCACCAAACTGAGCAAACCCCCGATACACCTAGCGAACGAATCTTTCACCATATCAATTGATTCTGTATACAAAACGTCCCATAGATGCATTAGATATAGAATCGAATAAAAAACATAAATCTAAGCCAAACCCACATGTATTGGTAGCATGACTTTGTTTACTATGCATATCCGTTAATTCGCCATGTATGCCAAATTTATATGTTTATTGTATGCAAGGACTAAGTTCTAATTTTATAATTTCACATTTTTTTATTAATGATTAGGTCGTCGAGCATGGTTTAGCTCACCTACCTTATACCGAGAAACAAGTGTTTACTCCTACAGGTAACTAAATCACATACATCCTTCAAAATTAGAATCTCAAGGGACCTATAGTGAAATTTTGCATAATATAGGGACCTACAGTGCAATTTACAGCTATTGAATTTTCCAAATTTCATTTTGCTCCACCTCAACTATTTTGAGGATCTGTATATACAAGAGTGGTTTTCTGGAAAAGTTTGTGTGGAGTTTTGATTATTAGAAGGTAATTTACAAATTTCTCGTGAAAAATATATTTATTACTGTTTGATCCCTTAAATTTAACTTTGATGGAATCAGTGGGGAAAGCATAGAGAACTCATATTGTAAAGGAATCAAAACAGAAAACTTTTAATCCATCAAGACTGTAACAACGGAAGACATGTTTGTAATAGGAACCAGATTTGTAATTAAGAGTCACCACAGGGAGTCAAACTCAATTAACTCTATTACCATATTTTAAGTGCAGTTAATATACAAGAAGTTACCATCTGATATTTCAAGTCGACATGTACTATTACTAGACCTATTACTAGACTATGTTCTTGCATCAGGTCCAATATTACCTAGGACCCAAAACTCGAATGCGATTTTTCCAATTTATAAACTTTTTAAAAAGCTTTTTAATATAATTATTCAACTAGTTTATGTTCATAATTAAAATTTATGATGATTTATGAGATGCATTATCTTCAACTAAAAGTATAAAAGATGATAAATATTTTATGGTTTTATACCGATTCCTATTACTAATTTACCATTAAGTTTTTTACAAAGATTGCTGGTTTTGATGAATCATCTTGAAGCATGTACGGTAAGAATCATACCCATATAAAAAATAAAAATCTAAATTTACTCTATTGTTGGATTAACTTAAGCATGATTATCAGTTATCAGTGAATAAAAAGACCATGCAAATAAATAAAAATAGATACATTATAATTATAATCTAACATGATAACAATCTAACAAATTTAATCTTAATATATGAGAGTATTTTGAAATGTAATAAATATGCTAGATATAATCAGTAAAGTTAAAAGTATATCTTACCATAGAAATTGTGAAATGCTAGTTTAATGAAATGACATGACCAACAATCTTATTCTATATTTTTTTTGATAAAATCTTTTTCCTGCAAAATATAATAAAGATTAATAGTGATATATTTTCTTACTTTAACATATAATTCATTCTAACTATATAATCTTGAAGTATATGTTGTTAGTATTTTTTTTGATACATGGGAGATCCGAAAGATCTTTCTATATCTAGATTAATAGATCATCAATTAAACTTGGGTTATAAATCATTCTTGGTGTTTTCCATTCTATCCTATCACGAGTGAGAATACTCCATAATTTACTCGGGGAGTCAACATATGAATGATATTACTCCCCGTGTGACAAACCAACTCGAGGCAACCAACCGATAAACGCCTCCCCCTCTCTATGTACACCTCTTAGTGTAAAGGCCCTATTCCTTGCAAGTATTTCCAGGATTTTTGGATCCTCTAACCCGTGTTCACGGAATCGTGTGATCGTGAATCAAGAGTCGTCATACAACCGATGCATGTCATATAATCGATGCATATCACCGCTCTAACCCTAATCTAATAATGCTATTTAAACACGACCAAACCCTTTAATTTACCTAAAGGCCTAATCTTTCTGCATCTCTTCATCAGTGTGCTTCTCCCACTTCTCCGCCCGTGGTTTCTTGTTCGTGCCTTTTATTCAAGTTTTGGTTTTTGTTTTTGTGTTAGTTTTCTTCACTACTTTGTTTTGTGTAACTTTGTGTAATATGATGTTTGGTAGTTATTTTAGGATGATAAGGTTAGATAGATTTAATATAAAGTGAAATGTTGTATTTTTTTATTCGAAAACTCGTCTGTTGTGCATCCCAATTGTATTTATTTATGTTGGATAATGGACATCAAGTTTATTATTTATATCATAGTGATAAAGTATTTTGTAGCATGTTGAATTAACAATACTTTTGTATTTTATTTATAGTATGTAATTTATATTTTATGAATTTTTTTATCAAAATATAAAATCAAAGTTGTTTATTTTTTTCATTATTTAGTAGAACTAATTTAAACCTGAATTTAAACTAATAAATAGGTATATCATAAAATTTTTGTAGCAGGTTATTCAAATAAAGAATAAATATAAAAAAGAAAATGAGACCCTTGGTACATGGAACGACTACTCGAAATTGAAGGAGGAATTTGAAACCAAGTAAAATGTAACCATTGTGGAAAAACTGGTTTGGTAGGTGTGTTGAGGATGAAAAACTACTTGGCTTGTACCCGAAAAGATGATGTTGTATGTCCTCAAGTTAGTGATGAAGTGTAATCGCTATTTGTAGGTATTTTAAAGAAAAAGAAGCAAAAGAATTCGAAGGTGAATATAGAATGTTTTGATGAAGACGGATCTTCTCAAGCAAAGGGTAGTATTGGTTCTTATATGGTAAAATAACAAGGTGGGGGCCAACAAACGTTAAATTAAATGGTTAAAAAAGAGAGTCTGTCATTTTGAGATATTTGTAGGTTTTTGTAATGTTCATTACCATTTAATTTGTTGAAACATCATCTGTTTTTTCAAATGGTGAAATCGATTGGAGACTATGGTAAGGGATTAAAGCCCCCGACTTATTATGAAGTACAAGTTTCGTATTTGAAGAAGGTAGCTGAGTATGTAAATTTGAAATCTGATGAATTCAAAGAAGAATGGAAAAACAGGATGCACATTGATGTCTGATGGATGCGCCAATTTTGTCATTAACGAGGCATAATTAAATCAGTTGATACCTTTTCGATTATTAAGAGTTCTGAAAAGTTGTATGAATTGACTAATGTTATGGTGAAGTAAATTGGAGAAGAAAATATGGTGCAAGTTGTATTACATCCGTTGATAATCAATCTTATGCTTTCTGACATAGGTAATCTACCGATTTCGAAAGATGTTATCGATAAAAAAAAAGTGGCAAATTTCATTTATCGATATTCGTGGGTAATCCCAAGGAAAAAGAATTGACAAGACTCGCGGATAACAGATTTTCAACTAGTTAGTTGACTTTGAAGAGTTTTCACGATCGAAAAACACAATTACTAGCTATGTTTGAGGAATTCGTAAAGAGTTCACATTCGAGTACCCTAAAAAAAAAGGGCTCGGGAAATAATTTTGAGTGAGGGCAAATTTTGTAGGTCCATAAAATATTGCATTCAATGTGTCATGCCTTTGGTTAAGACTTGTCGATGGTGATACGAAACCAACAATGGTTTATATACATGAAGCAATGGATAAGTCAAAAGAAGAAATAGCCAAGAAATTCGTAGGTCACCTCACGCAAATATTTTCTCAATCCTAGGTATATTATGTTACTTTAAAATATAACTATTAATATTATATATTTTTTAATCTGTAGTACTAATTTTTTTTGTAGATCTCACTATGATTCAAACTTCAACGCAGATATAAAAGTAAAATACCGTCTATACAGAATGATTCAAAAAATGTATCCAGATATTGAAACTCAAGTAAAAGGAGATGAACTAATAAAAAAAATTCAAGGACGCGAAATTAATGTTTAGTATTATCAAGACAATATCCACCAAAGATAATAACTGCGTATATATTTAATATATTTTTATGTTATAAGAATTACAAATCATAAAATTTTAATAATATATTTAATATATGAAACTATATGTTTTGTAGTTTCATGGTGGGAGAATTATGGTGAAGAATGCCCGAGCTCTAAAAATTAGCTATACAAGCGTTAAGCTTAACTTGCAGCATATGAACAAAATTGGAGCATGTTTGATCAAGTACACTCAATCAGGAGAAATTGTTTGCAAAAACAAAGGATGAATTCTCTTGTATTTGTGAAATATAACATTCAATTTCAAATTAGATATTTAAAAAAACATGAACAAGGTGTTGATTATGATCCAATTTGTTTGTCCAATATGGAATCCAATGATGAATGGATTACAGAGAAAGAAGATCTTTTTCTCCCTATACATGAATAGATGCTACATTATTTAATAAATATGATTCACGTTTCACACACTTTGAGGCACAATATTTGTACGTCCATACCTCTAACTCAAGCACTAGAATTGGTGTGCTTGCCCAAGTCCAACCTTGTGATATCTTTCAATATATATTAAATTTCACAATCAATTTTACACATAATTTAACACAAATATTGAAGATTTAGAGTATTTTTTTATTTCTTTAATCCAAAAATTATTTATTGCTACATAAGCATATATTCTTCAATCTTGGATAAAATTAAAATAAAATATATATGAATAAAGAAGTTGGATTACAACTAATTAACAAATTACTAATTTTATAACTTTTTCATATTATTAATTACAAATCCTACTAGTATATATGAAAAAAGAATAAAGTGCTTGTTTTGTATGCATATAGAGAGAAGATAAAATAATAAGAGTAAACATACTGTTTAATTTCAGATGGCTGGAGAAGATGGTAAGGCGCCCGCCTCCTTGAATTTAAAAACGGACACTTTTGAGTTGGGTTGAAGAAACTAATATATTGTGAAGAGACCTTGGAATTTATAAGTAAAAGAGAAATACAATTGTTATAAATTGTAAGGGAAATAAAGAGTATCGCGTTAATAATCATAAAAAAATATGAAATTTACATAGTACAGAGATAACCTAAACTCTAAGGAGAGTAAACATACCCCTTTAATTTCAGATCGCTGGAGAATATGGAGGGCGTAGCCTCTTCAGATTTAAACACAGACAATTTTGAGTTGGGTGAAATTTTTTTTATTATGGAGATACCTTTGAATTTATAAGTAAAAACATACAATTTTTTCTGAATGGTACGAGAAAGAAATTATATCGAGTTACCAATTATCAAAAAATATGAAATTTATATATTATAGAGATAACTCTAAACTCTAATTTTTATGGGGTTGTTTATGGGCTGTATGGGTTGGATTGAATATCATTTACTAGATATAACATATGGTTAATACCATTTCTATATGAATATTCAATTACAATTAATTTACAAACTATTCATTTTATTGGCTTGTTTTTGGGTTGAATTGAGTATCCTATACTAAATATAAAATATGGGTTATACCATTTCTATATGAATATTCAATTTTTAAGAATATTCTTCCAGAAAAAAGTTTATTATGATTTTTTTTGAATTATCGAAATATCTAAACATATATTTGAATTTGAGCTATGTTCAGTTAATTAGATTGACCTTGAAACTTATAAGTCAAAAAATAATAAAAAACAAGATTGGTAAACACATCAATGTCTCTCCCTATTCTAACAAGTCGTCCCTCTAATATTTGTAAACAAGATTTTATCTCGCTATATGAGTTATTCTCATATATAAATGTATGATTGAAATTACTATATGCATAATGCTCTTTCATTATGAAAGACATATTAAATGTGACAAAGATTTTACCCACGACTTAAAGTCTATGCTTGACCAAATTATAACATTAACTTATTATTGATAATATGCGTAGATTTATAGTATGGTGTTATAAGTTAATGTTTACATAATATTACAATTTCAAAATAGAATAAAACCTTGAGAAACCCGAGACCAATTTTTGTTACAAATTAATTCAAATTTTTAGGATTTGTATTAAAATAAACTAGTCTAGTGATTGCTTATAACTTTTTTTATTTAATTTTCAGCATTTAATCTCTCTAGCAAGTGAAGAAACCAACATAGAGCCTAATACTATTTTAAAGGTTAATTTCTCACGATCTTGTTGGATCAACTTCATATGAATACAAATTATAAGTAAATAAAAAGGTTTTACATAGTTTTTCTTTTTCTTTTTTTATGCTCGGTAATAATGCATGGTATTATATATATACATAGAGTCAAGTAGCTAAAAATAACAAAAATTACTATTTATAACACGATAAGAATCTAACAAATTTAAATAAAGATGATTTGTCAATCAGTTCTCCGGGATGGAGCAAATGATTATATTTTCTAAAGTACATAAGCCTGTGGTGTCTCATTGTGTGTTCTAAATAAACACACCTAAAAAGGCAAGACACGTACCGCAAGTGTACGGGTCGTCCAAGTAATATCCGGTAAATGGGAATTTGATCTCAGGGACGGATTAGGTAAGACTAAGGTGTTATGCAATAAATGAAAACAGTTGCTTCAATGACAATTAAAAGTGAAAGAAATAAATTTTTGTTTTGTTTTTGTTTAAGAACTAAAGTGAAAATAAAGTGAATTATTAATCTAAATTAAGACTAATGTAAGAAACTAAAATAGGAAGAGATTCAAGGATGAGAGAATAGTACTTGAGTCATGCTAGGGTTTCACCGAAATAAACTTAAATAATGCTTCTTTTAAGGGACAAATTAGTAACTAGTAATAGTCGGGATTCTAGATTCTCCTAACACCCGTTAGGGTGGACTTAGGAGATATTCTCAGATGTTACAAACTCCGCCAGTGCGATCATAATCCACCTTCGAATGTCAGGTTCTCTACCCAATTGGCTATAAGATTAACTAAGTCTGTCAGGATCAATAATTTCTATCTTACGTTTATTACCTATCTCCGTAATTAAACCCCTCGTCAAGTCGATCACTTCCCCACCAAAGTGAATAGCTTAATTACTCAAACCTATCTCCGATTAGCTAATTCATTGATAGTGAAATTAATATAAAATAATAAACAATACTAAATTACTTAATTCGATTTAAACTATAAAAATCCAAAATCAGAAAACATCAATAAAATAAATTAAGGTTCAACCCATATAGCGATTCTCAAGCACTTAAGAAGTTTAGCTCATAACGGAAAATAAAACTAAGACAATAAAATTAAAAGACATAATGTTTAACAGAAATAAAATAAATAAAACCTAATTAAGAGGTTGGGTTTGGCTGCGAATTGGAGAAGATGACTACTCCAGCTCTCAGCTTTCTTCGTTCCTGCTTGCTCTTGACTTGAATCCTTAAGCCTCTTTGATAATTATATGAAGTGTAGGTAAAAGAGGAGGCTAAGGGGTGTATTTATAGGTGATAGGAAACCCTAATTCGTTTTTACTTGGAGTGGAAGACAAGTAACGAACTCTATAATTCGCAGCCCTAAAATCTAGGAAAGGTAAGATTTTGCTGCTGATTTGTTTGGGTCATATCTCTCTCAATACTTATCCGTTTGACGCGTTCCAATAGTCGAAACCGCTTTTCTCGGAAAGATATATCCATTGGTGCAGACCATTCTCCCAAATTCCTAGCCAATATTATGTTATGGACTCGTCTTTGAAACGTGGTTGGAATTTCAGATTTATTTGACAGCTTTATCTTTTCCTTCTTTGCATATATCCTTCCTTAATCTTCTCTTTTCCATGTAAATCTCTGTCCTTTACTTATTAGAATTTACTTGGTCTCTAATTAATTACCATATATCTTTTAAAGCTTCACAATAAATAAATAATTAAACCGCATATGCTTTAAAAATAATAAATCAATAATTCAAGACTAGAAATCGGAAAGTGCACTCTAAAATTAGAAAGTCGAATAAAATACTTCCTAACACACTAAAAATAAGCTAAGACTCTAATTATCACTTCTCCTCCTTGTATTGAAATTTAAGAACCTACTAACTTTGCATACAAAATAATCAAATTAATGCACAAAAGCTCTAAAATACAAATAGTCTATTTCCAAGGGAAGAAAGTGCAATATGACGAAATATGCATAAAATTCTATCTAATAAGTCAATAATTCACCTAAAATGATGTCTACAGAGGACTAATATTTAGAATAAATAGGGAGACATCAAGACCCCCAACTCAAACCTTTGTCGTCCCGACAAAGTAAAATTAAAACAAAGACCCCTTTTAGGTGAACGCAGAAGGTAGAATCTAGAAAATATTCCCAAAGCACAACTTAAAACACATCTCATATAGTCTTATCTAGGAATTAATATACACATACACTTATCATGCAAAATCAAACACAAAATAATATCAATCCAAAATTAATTTTACAATGCTAGAAGGTTACGCTTATTACTTATCTCAAGATGGTGGGTATAGGGTGTTCCTCGATCCTTACTTGCTTGAACGCTCTACTTAGCATACTCCCTGTTAACTCACAGTGTATCTAGGGATCACGAGGTCTTTATGGTTTTAATATAAGCTGAAGGACGGTATGGTATGTATATTTGGTAAATTTGAAGTGAGCTTTTGGCTCTCTCCTCACTTACCATCAACATACTGTCCAAGAGCTTGAGTTTACACTCGAATACGTTTTCACTCAACCCATTTGACGCACTAATGTAGCGTCCCCAAATCAACCCAATAAGCACTAAAGATGATTCACCTACAAATTCCTCTTGGCCGGTCCGAATATATATTCTTTTCAAATCATTTTTTCATTTTTTTTCTTTTTCTTTTCTTTTGTATAGCTATGACTCTCTTTTTGATGTTCGAGATATCACACTATTTATTTTCATATATATATATATATATATATATATATATATATATATATATATATATTTTTTTTTTTTTTCTTTTCTTTTCTAGCTCGTAGCTTCTTTTTCATTCACTATTACCCCGACAAAGGGTTACAATATAAACTTGTGAATCAACATCAATATAATAATAGAGCACAATTAATAAGCTAAAAAATCCCAACCCAATGATAAATTCCCATAATAGTGGACCCACCACCCCAAACTCAAGCTCAGGACAGGAAGTCTCAGGATCGTGATTCAAGTGTGGGTCATATGGTCATGCCTAACAATCTAAAGGGATATTGGCTTATAATGTGGCGACAAAAGAAAGGCTTAAAGGCTAAAAGTTTGGCTAAGAAGGATATAATTAATTCAGGGGTAGAAGGCCAAAAAGGATTCAAAGGGCTAACAAAGAACTGCCTCTATCATTTTCCAATCTACACAACTTGCCTCTAGTTCATACCTAAGTGGGTTCTCTACTCATTTAGATCTTATGTTCTACAAACCACTCATTATCCTTAAGCACAAGTTTACTTATTTTGCATTGTTCATTAATTCTTCCTATCAATTATCTCATATTTGCATGCAATCAAAGTGCGTTTTACATTAACTCCTAAAGTCAACTATTTTCTATCATAAATTCGTGAAAAGCATGCTTGATGGGGACATTCAAAATATTCTACAGTCAAACGCAACCCTAAATTTTTTTTCTTTCTGAAAAGCATGTAAAACACAAAAAATTGGTATGAGGCAACAAACCCCACCTCAAACTCAAAAGTGAGTCGTGTCCCCATGACTCGAAAAAGACTCAATAAAGCAATAAAAAAAACTAAACTACCTAGTGCTTACCATCAGTTAAGAAGAAGAATTAGAACGGGGTACCTGGCCATAAAGATCCATCATGTCCTTCTCCTTCGAAGAATAATTATCAATGTCCATGATCGTAGGTACCTCTTCCAATTGTGAATTAATCTTGGCAATTTCCTCCCAAAGTGCTATGTTTTGTTTTCTTAGATGATTGACTACTTGTTGTAATTTGATAGCCCATGGGAGTGTGCAAGAATGATTCTTAGAGGAAGAAGAAGAAACTTGAACTTGAATTTGTGTCTTTTCTTGAGGCTTTGATGGTACCTTCATCCTAGCTGTAAATTTCTTGGGTAGTGGTTGTGCATGTGCTTCTTCATGTTGTTTCTTTTCGATAGGCTCATCAAGATCGATGGCCATTTCAATTGTAGCTCCAGGTAAATTTTTGTTCTTCCCTAAGATGTAACACTTCCTCTTATAATCCATAACATCTGTTCTGTTATCATGTTTGATTTGACCCCAAACTCAAGTTACACCAAGGATGGTATAAAGTTAAGAATAATCGATGTAGCTTAAGTTTCTTGCTTGGATTTGATGATAGAAGAAGGTTTCTTGATGAATATTGGAAGAATTCTTGATAGCTTGATGATTTTGATGGTGTAGTGTAATTAATTTGATGAAGAAATTGTGATTATGGAAGATGGAGGAGAGAATTATTGATGTTATTATATTTGTTGTAGAGGTTTAATCAAGCTTCAAGGTCTATTTATAAGGTTGGGAGCTGGATTATTCGTATGGAGGAGGCTAGGGTTTGCACTTAATAAGGTAAGAAGTGTATAAGGCAACAACCTCTTCCAAACCGACATACGGACCGGCATACCGGAGATCTGGCCGGCATACCGCTGTTGGACATATTTTTTTTCATAACTTTCTGCCTTGAACCCGAGTTCACTACCCGAGGCCACGTGTTTTTGGGCACCGGCTAGCCGGTGCGCTGTTTTTCGCAAATTCGCGCTCCGTCAAAATACCTGTGTCGAGCAACCCGTGGGCACGAAACCATATTAATACACATTACACATATTAAGATCTAAATTTAACACTCAAATTTGTTTAGAAAAATAAAATTGACGAAGTACCTTGAGAAGTTTCTGGACCACAAGGCGAGTTAGCTTTATCACGAAACCATAGCGTCAACTGTAGCGTCTTTTCGGCGGTTACCCTGAAAAATCATAATACTCGATTCCAAGATAATGACTTAAATATTTAAATATAAAGAAAATTTAATTTGAAAATTCAAATTTTAATAATTTCTTATTTTTATTTCCAACTCACTAATAATATGGTTTCCTCTCCATATATATATATATATATATATATATATATATATATATATATATATATATATATATATATATATATATATATATATATATATATATATTATATATATCCCATTCAATGCATGTTTTTCACACAACGTATACTTATATTTTACATATATTTATAGGGATATGTCGATTAGTAAATATCATTGAAGTTAGTGTGCCTGTCACATATCCCAACACGTAACTAGAGTTTCAATAACTTGAGATTTACCTTCTAGATTTCTCATCACCTTTACGATTATTTTGGTTAATTATTCTTCAAAAATTAAGAATCATCTCATCACGCGCATTAACAAGATATCTAAAAGAATTTATCTCAATGGATTCAACCTCCAAAACACTTAGTTGACATTTCAGACTGAAGATTAGGCCTAGTAAGTTAGCAATCCTTTTCAAATGCCTTAACCACTACTCCATTTGAAAAGGACAAACAACTTCTTTAAGAGCCTATTATGTAGTCCTTTGTGATTAGCTCCCCTCCTCTAGTAAGCTAGATCGTATGGATTCAAGATGATATTAGAAGTATGTGCAATGAATCCATATAGAAATTTCATAGTGAGTTATCCACAACTCACTATGAAATATCTATAAAAATTTCTCGCTAAATTTTATTTCATGGACTACAAATTAGAAGAAATTGTCCAAAACTTAGACACTTTCTTTTTACAGATAATTACTTATTTTTATTGTCTATCGATGATATAAAACTTCAAGCATTTCAGGAATCTTTAATGTTATATTGTAATAGTTCCAGATAGAGAATAAATTTACACAAGTTGCAATTTGTTTTAGCAGAGACATTCCTGAGGTAATAAGACACTCAGTTGCACAACGACTTCAAATTCTACAGACCTTTGTCTTGGGACAAAATTTAGGGATCCCTTATGACATTAACGGTTGAATGGTAAATCATTCTCTTGGATCGCTGAAAAGGTATTAAAAAAAAAAACTGAAGGATGGCAAGTCCAGCCGTTATGAAATGGAGGTAAGGAGTTTCTAATAAAAACAGTAGTGCAAGCCATTCCAGCATAAACTATGTATATGTTCTCTTTTCCTGTTTATTTTGTAAAAAACATATATATTATATATCATAAAATTTTTAGTGGATTTAGGGTGAGCGGAACCATGGCTTGGGAAAAAAATTAGCCATTGGGAAATTTTTTTAGGTTATGTGATTTAGAGAATTTAAACGAATGAATACGACCTTATTGGAAGAACAAGTTTGGAGAATAATGAAGAACCCAAATAATCTCGCAGCACGTGTTCTAAAAGGTATTTACTTTCCTAAATACGATTTTCTACATGTCAAACTAGGAAAATCACGTACGTAGTCTTGGGCAAGTCTTATTTAATGTAGGGATTTTCTTAGACCAAATGGCATATACCATGTTGGACAGGGAAGTACTATTAACATTTGGGAGGACAACTAGATAGATTTTGAAGTAAAATTAATACGATCAAAAAAATTATACTTATGAAACAGTGACACAATTACAAAATCCAAATTAATAAGAGTGGAATATAGATGTTTTAGATAACTTGTTTCCACAACCTGTTATATCACAACTTATGAGAATCAAAGTATACGAACACCATGCAAAAAACTTTTTTCTTTTGCCACACGTAAACTGTAGAGAATATACAACAACGTCAGGATCTAATGTACTAACTAATATACATGTTTATCATGCTCCTCAGACGTCGTCCTTTAATAACATATGAAATTTCACAAAATGGAATATTTTATGGAACTCAAATATACCAGCGAAGGTTCAAATTTTTGGATGGAATATATGTAATAATGCAATACCCAAATAACAAAACTTTCAAATAAGACATTATGTTGATATAGAAGATTGTATATGGTGTATCAAGCAGTTGAGACAATAGAACATCTTTTGCTTACATTTACTATTTTACATCCTTTGGGCAGCATCGCCACTACTATTATTGAAACATTATCTACTGACGGCTATGATGAGCGAATAGTGTCATCGTATATTTTTATACTAATTTGGAACACATAGAAAGATAAGATGGAGCGTTTCCATGATAATGCACCCATAGATTACGTCAGTATTATCATTATGATTAATAAAGTAATGCATAAACTATTCAGACGACTGGAGAAATATACACAATGCAAGGCAACCCGGGGTCACATGTTTCACACATCCACACAAGCTATACCAATCTCTGATATTTTTTTCCTGTAATACTTGTAATTCAGCTACTGAAATAGAAGCTTAAGATATTTTGGAAGTGTCACGATACTGTGTAAACTCACTATGGAGCGGAAGATAATTTGTTCAGATAAACTTGAACTGGTTTAAGGCAAGTTGGAGATCGGACCATCTTGGATCGGACGATCTTGGAGATCACAAAATTAGTTTTGTACATATTGTCTTTTCTTTTCATCCTACCAAAAAAGGTATAATGTAACTATTAAAGAATTACTTTGATTTGATATTTTTTAGTGATTAATTGAACTATCTATATACTAAAATTCATTAATAATTGAAATATGTTCTCTATTGATATAACTATATTTACTTCCAATGAAAATACTTTCATTCAATATTAGATGATCAAATACCAATGTAATATACATACCCTATGTTTTAAACATGCAAAAACTAATTATATTAATTAATAAAATAATTTATAAGCATGGAAGCCATACCCTTATAATTTTTATAATAACGAGTTATTAGATTAAATAATTTTATTAGTTTTCAAATCAATAAAATAATTATAGGGAATATTTTAAATCTCCACAACTACACTCATCAACAAAATCATCAACCACCTTCTTTTCCATTCAATAATCACCAAGGAAATGTTTTTAAGTTTTGAACACAACTACCATTAACAACTATGGATGAAGCTCAACTTAAATTTAAACCTTCGTTCTTGCACTTTTACTTGCCACCTTGCTCTGTTCTAATATTTTTGATTATTTTTCCACCTTTAATATTAATGTTGGGAAACATATTATTAAACGTAATAGGTTAGTTCTATTTAATAAAATAATATTAAGAGTTTATTGATGAATAAAAGATTAATTAAGATATAAGGAGTAACTCTTTGTGTTTGTGGTCGTTTATTTAAATAAACATATTGAAATATTTATCTTTTTAAGTTGAAATCTATTCATTCTCAAACAACTTGGTTTGTTTATAATGTTATTATCTCTACAATATATCACAAGACGTGTTCTAAAACCTCACTTTCTCGGTGACTAGCCACACAATCACAATATGAAACATATACATTTAGTTAATACATAATAATCAAATTGAATGATTTACTTTATTTTAGTAAGAAAATTAATTTAAACCAAAAAAATAAACACATAATGAACAATATAAGTCTCAAACATATATTTATTTTTGTATATACATTAATCTAAGATTTATTTGGAATTGTTAAGAAAAGCATCTTCTACATAAATAATTCTCTACGTAAAGTTTTCTATTACTTGCAAAACTTATATTTTGAAGGAATTCTCTTTTTTATATTCATTACCATCCAAAGACTCTTTATTACTTAGAAATAATATGTTTCTCTTTTATCCAATAATTTTTCACACCTTTATCAATCATGTCCACTCTTTATTATTTGGACATCATATATTTCTCATGTTCTTCATGTGGAATGTTGGGTATAAAATTCATGTTCCTCATGTGGAATGTTGAGTATAAAATGCTCCACATCATCATTAATATCCAACGGTGCTTAGATTTTGTTTGGTTATACTTCCTTGAACCTTCTAGCTAGCCTTACAAAAAAATGCAAAAATCGTGTGAAAATCTGCAAATATTTCCTTGAGGTTTGTGCGTGGTTCGTAATTGTATTAATAAAAGGCACCACTTTGACCATGGTCCGTAGGAGTTGAGTTAGTGGTAGCTTGAATATAACTTTTCGTACTTGCATTAGAAGGGTTGATTTCTTTTGTGGGTCCCCCACGAGCTTTCTGTGATGTTATAGTGGGCCCTCTGAATTAACAAGAGAGGGTGATGCCACAGGTTTAACTGTATACACTAGATTAAATTTACTACTCTTATGGACACATAACATATATTACTAGCCACATGTTAAGCATAAACAAAAATATAAACTTCCCTGAAACAAAACATGTTTTAAACTTCAAATTAATGATGAGGAATATATATTTCACTCAGACTCTCTCCCTTGATGAATAGTTAAAAGGGGACATAAAAAGCATGAATTTCAAAGTATACAATTGTTGGACTAGCATATCATATCTTCTCAACTACATCATCATATTTAACCCGTCTAGCCTACTCAGGGGTATGAAGTTATACTCAACTTTTTTGGCCTTTTTGTTTGTAACAAAGCTAGCCCACATATCAAAATCTATATCATAAGCACGGTGGCATGGAAAACCTACAGTTTTTAAACACATGAAGTATTATTAATTCATCCATGCAACAAATATCGTCATACCCTCATGATGCTCTCTTTGATGTTTTCTCCATTAAACTTGTCAATCTGGAAAATTAAAAAACTTTCTTAAAAGAAAACACTAAATTGTAAAACATACACCATTGTAATAAACACAAACTGTTTCTGTACCTAGATTTCAATATAATCTATTATGAGATTTCATGTTTTGTCCTAATATTAATGTTTAACTAAACATATTCTAGCACAAACTAGAAAAAATATCACATAAACTAATTTAGACTTAGTATATTGTGGAAATCTGAAATTCTTGTGTATGTTATTAAGTTGTCTCAACCACCTTTGATAATTAATGACACAATATTGAGAATATATCGGCAAATATAAAATTAATGGGGTGAGCTCAAAACAAATCTATGACTTTGAGTAACAAGACTTGTGTCTATCAAGGGACACAACATATTTACTCTGAACAACTTAGTTATAAAATAGCTCGCTAAGTTAAACACATGTATTTTCATAGAGGGATCTACATGGAACAATCAAGAACTTTCCTACTTAATTGTTCAAGCTGCAAGCATTCATATGTATGAATGCGAATGAAAACGAAAATCCACAAAGGAGTAGTTGTGATTATTTCATGTTAACAAAAAAAGATGTTATATCCATTTCAGTGTCCAAATTCAGTAAGTAACTAATATAGTCTCATGTAAACTATAGGATGCTTAAAATTTTGATATTAAATTTGTTTTCAAGTTTCAGATTTCTAGATATAAGCCATAAATAAAATTAAACAAAGCTTCCACGTATAATACATTCCACGTCATCAACATAATTGTTTTACAATGTAAATTAATTTTACAACTTATATTTTAGTGCTTTCCTTGAGGTACAACAAATATTCAAAAAAGATAAATTCTGCTATCAAATCATTTGTGGAAAATTTATCTACACATATCTGATTGACAAATGAAAGTTAAAAAATTACAAATTATTTAGCTAAACTTGTACATCATACATTTGATTATAAATTAAATACATACAAAGAAGAAACGACATACATATATATATATATATATATATATAAAAAAGAATTTCACAAAGATGGAATTGTATCTATCTAACAATTGACATAATCACACGTGATGGTGAAAAAACTAATGACAAATTATTAAACATGACAATATAATTAAATTGGAGCAGTGTATAGAATATCTCATAGAATATGAATCAATATATATATATATATATATATATATATAAAAAAAAAATTGGCTAAATATTCTATGCTAATAAGTAAAACTCACGAAAGATCTTAATCTAAGTATGTCATATTCTCTAATCTCAATTATAACAATATAATTAACATAAAGATAAATATTTTTAGGCATGTTAGACAACAACTGGAAATCTCAAATAAATACAATAAATTGATACAGTGAAAATACATTGTTAATTAAAAATATTTTGTTAAATTTAAAAGAAAAATTCTTAAATTCTCTACGAGGTATGAACATCTCTTCTCTTTTTAGCAAGAGAAGACGATGTCTCTAACACCATGCCACCAACTAAATACAGTTCTATTATACAACACAATTAATGAAACAAAATTTCTATTTAAATCTATTTTTAAATGAGCACTAATAAATAGACCTTGCTAGAGAAATAGAAGAATTATGCTTTACTAAAATGTCATGACTAACGATCCTCGTGCCATTTATCTCTCAAGATGTTTTTGGGGGTTTTTTCACAATCCTTTATTTGGTACTAACAACTAGTATATAAAAAATCTTAAATATTGAAGCTGTGACCTTAAGATAACTTTTTTTAATGAAGTAGTTGGTTTGGGTAATGAAAGCGGCTATTTGTAAAAGAACATGTAGTTTTAGTATTTTGTTTTTGTGTGCGTGGGCATATCCCTATTTTAGTGGGAAATCATATGTGTAGGTATAACTTACGAACTAGAAAATCTAATGAGTTTTTTAATGAGTCTCAAGCAATTAGTTTGTTGGAGACTTCTAAGGAGACACAAATACTACACTATTACCCCAATTTAAAAGGATCACTACCTATTCTTCATAGATAAGATTTTTTCTTGGGTTATTTTCATAATGTAATTATTACCATTTTTGTAAGTAAACACCTTCACTAGAGTTGCGACAAACTCTAATGAGTTTTTTTTGACCAATCTGTATTTTTCCACATGCCACACAATTTTACAATTAAAAACTATATTATTTTTCATATTAGATAAAGAAAACAAAGTAAATAAGATAACATTTAATGAATTAATGATTTAATACAATATAATAGTGGTAATGACCAAACTTCTTCGGATCAACTATTATTTGGGATCAAATGAATGACATGGCCAGTGAGTCTTGATGATGATTCGATGTTATCGATAACACTCCAAACCATGGAAAAAATTGACAAACCAACTAAATCTCAACATTTATGATGGAACTTCACTGATATTCCGTCCATGACGTAAGCTTTGAACGAATTCAATTAGAATACTGCTACACGAATTTCCTCATATGAAAAGTCTTCCGCTAAAAGTTTTCTACCACTTACCCAAGCCGAGTACGTTGGGGTAGTGAAAAGGACTCGTGAACTCTTTCTCAGTTGCATATATCTATTTAAAAGATCATGCAAAAGCATTTGAATCTCTACATGATATCTTACTAAATTGTCTCTACGGAATATCTTCTCATGGGAAATCATAGATAAATGTATAACTTGTTTCACAATACGACCTAACAAACCTAATGAGTTATTTATGAGGCCCAAGTTATAGGTTTGTGATTGGATTTTACCAAGAAACAAATAATACACCAATGCACCATTTTAAAAGGATCACTGCCTATTCATTATGGATTTGGATAGTTTTCAAGACGTAATCATTACATGTTATTTAAGTGCACCCATTGATTAGAGTCGCAACAAACTCTCATAAGTTTTTCTGACCAATTCGTATTTTTCCCCCATGCCACATAATCTTACAATTAAAATCATATTATATCGTATTTTGGAAAAGCGAAAACAAATGTAAACCGAGGCCCGTTGTGTCGTGGTCATGATACGGTGTTATCGATAGCACTCCTAACCATAGGGAAAACTGATGAACAAACCGAATCCCAAAATTTATGATAGAAATTAGATAATATTTCTTACAGGAGCTTTGAATGAATACGATTTGAATATTGCTACATGAATTTCCTTGTATGAGAAGTCTTCCGCCAAAAGTCTATCTCACTTATCCCCAGACGAGTAGGCTAAGATAGTGAAAAAGGACGAACAAAATCTTTCCCAGTTGCATATAATTGTTTGAAAGATCACATACAAGTGCTAGAATCTCTACGAGATATCTTACCCAATTATCTCTACAGTGGACGTCTATATACCCCAAAGTCTCGCAAGAGGTAAACGTTTCTTTCTATTGATATCTCTGATTACCCATATCTTTCATGATTGGATATGCTCCTAATAACTAAAATGTTTTCTCCTAGAGCTATATGATTTGTATCCATTTACCCTTACCCTGAAAGTGTTTGTGAAGATACCACGTTGACTCAAATTTGATGTGATACTTCTTTCTCGGATCCGGTTTATCCTATATCAGCTGGATCAAAATAGGCGCACGGTTGGAATGAGTGCATGGAGTAGTCAACCATCTAGGTCGTGAATTGAAGAAATTATGTTTAATTAACTGGTTGGTTCAACTCAAATCGAGGACTCAAACTTAATACATGTGGGAAATGGTTTATGAGATGTGGTCTTGGTGGGGCAGGTGGAGTTTTATGTTATGTAAAGGATAATTGGATTCGAGTTTTTTCCATGAATTTAAGATGTATATCGCCAGTGTTCTCGGAATTAGTCGCTCTCGATGACGGTTTTCCTGGATGGCTGATAAGTTTAGAGTCATAAAATTTCGTGTGAAAGTAGATTCATAGGAGCAACTGCAACTGGCTTTCAAATAAATGGTAGAGTTTAGGAGAGGTCCGACTATGGTTAGCATAGAGGGTATTCAGGTTTCGTTGTCTAGAAAGTGGACTTTCGTGGGTAAGGAGATTTAGGAAAGTAAATAGGTGGGCGAATTGATCATTGTGTAATGGGCTATATCAGGCTCCAAGTTATTAAAGTTTAGTAGGTATAAATATGTTTAAGTAATTAAAAAGAAATTGGTTACAAACTAAAGGAATAGCCCGTAAACAAGCTTAGTTTTTTTCTCAATGAACAAGCGTAGTTGGGCATGTTGGTTAAATGAGTTATTTTTTGAGCTTGAGTTCCACTTGACTAACTAGAAAAGCGATCTCTCAAATTATATTTTCACGAGTTAAGCTTATGTTGTAAGCTAGCAACTTAGTTCTTTACAACCTTAACCTTATTGTGATTATAGAAAAATAATCTACACACGCTATCATAAGCCGTGATATTAAAGAGACAATAAAATGAAAAAGAGAATGAATACTGAGCTATTTTAGAGTTAGAGCCTCTGTTATACTTACTTCCATGTGATCTAGAAACAGACAAACATACATCATTGTATAAACATTATAAAAGACCGTACAAAAGATATTTACAAGAAAACTACAAAACTAAAATTATTATTAGTCTATTAATGTCATGAAAGTAAATATTCCACATCAATCAAATCTGGGTAAAAAACCGTTAAGGAGAACATTAAACACAACAAATATGGGTATACTTTATAAATATACAAGTCTTGAAGATACTGATCAAAATATTTAAAAAAAATATTTTTGAGCAGAATTGAATTTATAATTTTCTTGCTATATAGAAGGGTGGAGATGACTAAGGTCCTATGATCTTGTAACCATGTTGTAGCCCTCTACCCAGAATGTGAACTTATAGTCGCAAACATATACGCACTTCCTGTATGCTCGTAAAGGTCTCGAGTCTAATATTGTTCCCTGCTTGTGCAAATAATGAAGATAAAAGCGTCGATCTTGTACTCGTCAGCTTGTGCACCTTGAATATCTCCCAAATTACATCATTTCATCGTCCTTCTTTTTATTCACCCATTCACCACATCATCTTTATAATTTTAAACTCTTCAATATATATTATTTAAAAAAGATGGCAAAGTAACCAAGTAGATATGCGCCTCCAATTCCATCTCGATATTTATAATTTTTCAGGTAGTATATTTTTTTAAGAATCTTGATGTGTTAGGAAAAAAACCGATGAATTCTCTTTCTTATTCAAAATATATTACAACTCTTTTGAGAGAATCGTGATTTCTTATTTGTGGGGAGGGGTAGGATGTGGTGTGGTGGGTGATGACGGCTCATGAATTTGTTTTTGAGATAATTGCGCTATAATGCCTTATATAATGCAAAATACACTATATCTCCCTGATGGAATAGATTCACACCTGTTGAAGCTAACTTTAAAATCAAGCAAACCTCCATCGCCACCAAACTGAGCAAACCCCGATACACCTAGCGAATGAATCTTGCACCATCTCAATAGATTCTGTATACAAAAACGTCATATAGATGCATTAGATATAGAATCAAATAAAAAACATAAATCTAAAATAAACCCACATGTATTGGTCGCATGACTTTGGTTACTATACATATGCGTTAATTCACCTTGTATGCAAAATTTGTATGTTTATTGTATGCAAGGACTAAGTTCTAAATTTCTAATTTCACATTTTTTGATGAATGATTAGGCCGTCGAGCATAATGATTACTCCTACATGTATCTACATCACATACATCCTTCAAAATTAGCATCTCAAGGGACCTAAGTGAAATTTTGCATAATATAGCGACCTACAGTGCAATTTACAACTATGGAATTTTCCAAATTTAATTTGCTCCACCTCAACTATTTTGCAGGATCTGTATGTATTTCTGCAATAGTTTGTGTGGAGTTTGGATTATTAGAAGGTAATTTAAAATTTTCTTGTGAAAAAGTTTATTTATTATAGTTTGATCCCTTAAATTAACTTTGATGGAATCAGTGGGGAAAGCAGAGAGAACTCATATTGTAAAAGAATCAAAATCAGAAAACATCTAATCCATCAAGACAGCAACAACGGAAGACAGGTTTGTAATAGGAACCAGATTTGTAATTAAGAGTCACCACAGGGAGTCATACTCAATCAACTCTATTGCCATATTTTAAGTGCAGTGAATATACAAGAAGTTACCACCTGATATTTCAAGTCAGCATGTACTGTTACTAGACTTATTACTAGACTATGTTCCTGCATCAGGTCCAATATTACCTAGGACCCAAAACTCGAATGCGAGTTTTCAAATTTATAACTTTTTAAAAAGCTTTTTAATATAATTATCCAACTAGTTTATGTTCCTAATTAAAAAGTATGATGATTTATAAGATGCATTATCTTCAACTAAAAGTATAAAAGATGATAAATATTTTATGGTTTTATACCGCTTCCTATTACTAATTTACCATTACGTTTTTTACAGAGATTGCTGGTTTTGATGAATCATTTTGAAGCTTGTACAGTAAAAATCACACCCATAGAAAAAATAAAACCTACATTTACTCTCTTGTTATATTCAACTAAACATGATTATAACTTATCAGTGAATAAAAAGTCCATGCAGATAAATAAAAAAAGATACATTATAATTATAATGTAACATGATAACAATCTAACAAATTTAATATTAATATATGAGAGTATTTTGAAAGGTAATAAATATACTAGATATAATCATTAAAGTTAAAAGTATATCTTACCATAGCAATTGTGAAATGCTAGTTTAATGAAATGACATGGCCAACAATCTTATTCCATATTTTTTTTTCGATAAAATCTTTTTTCCTGCAAAATATAACAAACTATTAATATTGATATTTTTTCTTACTTTAACATATAATTCATTCTAACTATATAAACTTGAAGTATATGTTGTTAGTATTTTTTTGATACAGGGGAGATCCGAAAGATCTTTCTATATCTAGATTAATACATCATCAATTAAACTTGGTTATAAATCATTATTGGTGTTTTCCATTCCATCCTATCACGAGTGAGAACACTACATACTTAATTCGGGGGTCAACATATGAATGATATTACTCCCCGTGTGACAAACCAAGTCGAGGCACCAATCAATAAACGCGCCCCCTCTCTATGTACACCTCTTAGTGTAAAAGACCTATTCCTTGCAAATATTTCTAGGATTTTTTGGATCCGTACCGCCGTTGATCCTCTAACTTGTGTTCACGGAATCATATGATCGTGAATCAAGAGTCGTCATACAACCAATGCATGTCATACATAAACACGATCAAACCCTTTAATTTACCTTAAGGCCTAATCTTTTTTGCATCTCTTGTTCTGTGTGCTTCTCCTGCTTCTCTGCGCCTTTGATTCAAGTTTTTGTTTTTATGTTAGTTTTCTTCACTGCTTTGTTTTGTGTAACTTTGTGTAATATGATGTTCGCTAGTTATTTTAGAATGATAAGGTTAGATAGATTTTTTATATAAATTGAACTGTTGTATTTTTTTACTCGAAAACTTGTCTGTTGTGCATCCCAATTGTATTTATTTATGTTGGATAATGGTTATCAAGTTTATTATTTATATCATAGTGATAAAGGCTTTTGTAGCATGTTGAATTAACAATACCTCTGTATTTTATTTATGTTGGACAATAGTCTAAACTCCAAATTATTTTTGTTATTCCCCCAGTCTAAAAAATAATGTCACACTCACTAAAAGTAGTGACCTAAAAGTAATATACATTTAGAATTTCAAGACACTTTATGTCACTATTTTCTACTAATCAAGGGTATTTTAGTAATAGTGGCAGTAATTAATATGTTTTCTAATTTATGTGAAAACATAAGTGGACATTATTTTTATATAATAAAAGTCCTCCAAATTATTTTCTCTTATATATAAATTATATAATTAACAATAATATATTTATTTTTTTCATAAGTTTGTCAAATTTTTTTAAAAATTAATCCTTTATAAATATATAAAATATAATATTTAATAAAGCTATAGTATGTAATTTGTATTTTATAAATTTTTTTTTATCAAAATATAAAATCAAAGTTGTTTATTTTTTTCATTATTTAGTAGCACTAATTTAAACTAATAAATAGGTATATTGTAAACATTTTGTAGCACGTTTTTTAAATAAAGAATATATAAAAAAAAGCAAATGAGACACTTGTTACATGGAACCTCTACTCAAAGATTGAAGTAGGAAATCGAAACCAAGTAAAATTTAACCATTGTGGAAAAACAGTTTTGGTAGGTGTGTTGAGGATGAAAAACCACTTCACTTGTACCCGAAAAGATGACGTTTTATGTCCTCAAGTTAGTGATGACGTGCAATCGCTATTTGTAGGCATTTTAAAGAAAAAGAAGCAATTGAATTCGAAGGTGAATATAGAATGTTTTGATGAAGACGGATCTTCTCAAGCAAAGGGTAGTATTGGTTCTTTTATGGTAAAAGAGCAAGGTGGGGGCCAACAAACGTTAAATGAAATGGTTAAAAAAGAGAGTCTGTCATTTCGAGATATTTTTAGGTTTTTGTAATGTTCATTACCATTTAATTTTGTGAAACATTCTCTGTTTTTTCAAATGGTGAAATTGATTTGAGGCTATGGTAAGGGATTAAAGCCCCCGACTTATTATGAAGTACAAGTTTCGTATTTGAAGAAGGAAGCTGAGTATGTAAATCTGAAATCAGATGAATTCAAAGAAGAATGAAAAAAACAGGATGCACATTGATGTCTGATGGATGGACAGAAGAAAAACACCATTCAATAACCAATTTTGTCGTTAATAGTCCACGAGGCACAATTTTTATTAGATTAGTTGATACCTTTTCGATTATTAAGAGTTTTGAAAAGTTGTATGAATTGATTAATGATATGGTGAAGGAAATTGGAGAAGAAATATGGTGCAAGTTGTATTACATCACTTAATACCCTGTGCTACACAGTTGATCGATATTATGCTTTCTGACATAGGTAATCTACCGATTTCTAAAGATGTTATCGATAAAGTAAAAAAATTGGCCAATTTCATTTATCGATATTCGTGGGTACTCCCAAGGAGAAAGAATTTACAAGACTTGCGGTAATTGATTTGCAACTAATTAGTTGACTTTGAAGAGTTTACACGATCTAAAAACACAATTACGAGCTATGTTTGAGGATTCGTAAAGAGTTCACATTCGAGTACCCCTGATAAAAAAACGGCTCAAGAAAAAATTTTGAGTGACGATAAATTTTGGAAGTCCATCAAATATTGCATTCAATGTGTCATGCCTTTGGTTAAGACTTGTCGATGGTGATACGAAACCAACAATGCTTTATTTATATGAAGCAATGGATAGGTCAAAGGAAGAAATCGCCAAGAAATACATAGGCCACCTCACGCAAATATTTTCTCAATCCTAGGTATATTATGTTACTTTAAAATATATATAATTATTAATATTAGATATTTTTTAATTAGTAGTACTAATTTTTTATATTAGATCTCACTATGATTCAAACTTCAAGGCGGATATAGAAGTAAAATACGATCAATACAAAACGATTCAAAGAATGTATCCAGATATTGAAACTCAAGTAAAAGTAGACGAACTAATAAAAAAATTCAAGGACGCGAAAGTAATGTTAAGTATTATCATGACAATATCCACCAGAGATAAGAACTGTGTATATATTTAATATATTTTTATGTTATAAAAATTACAAATCATAAAATTTTAATAATATATTCAAGTAGTTTTAATATAAAACTATATGTTTTGTAGTTTCATGGTGGGAGAGTTATGGTGAACAATGCCCCGAGCTCTAAAAATTAGCTACACGAGCGTTAAGCTTAACTTGCCGTGCTACCAGATATGTACTAAATTGGAGCATGTTTGATCAAGTACACTCAAACATGAGAAATTGTTAGCAACAACAAACGATGAATTATCTTGTATTTGTGAAATACAACATTCAATTTCAAATTAGATATTTAAAAAGACATGAACAAGGTGATGATTATGATCCAATTTGTTTGTCACATATTAAATCCAATGATGAATGGATTATAGAGAAAGAAGATCCTTTTCTCCCTAAATATCATTCACGGATGGATATACATGAGTGTTTCCAAGTTGAAGAGTTGGCTATGGGAAATAAAATAAAAAGGCCTAGAATTTTAAATCCAGAAATGAAAGTTAAAGAGAAATATAAAACAAGATTTGTCAACGAGTAAGATGAGATAATAGAAAATGTAATAAGTGATGAGGATGAAGATGATGAAAAGACACATATTGACAATGAGTGTGATAGTTATGATGATTTATGAATAGGAATTAGATTAATTTTTTTTTGTATTTCAGAATTTATATGTTGAAGGATATTTTTTTTGATAATTAATTTTTCATTAGTAATTTTAATTATAAAAATATCATAATTAATTTACATATTAAATATTATATATATATATATTATTTTTAAAAAATAAATCGGAATCATTACGATTCACGATACACGACAAGGTAACATTTCAATTCACAATACGATTTACGATTCTTGAACTATGCCTCTAACAATATGTACTTCTAATTGTCTTAATTGCTTCCCATGAATTGACTTATACATCCACCTCCACCAAGCCTAAACCTTCCACCAATTTCAAACCTAAACATGGCGCAACAAGTTCAACTAAAACTAATTCATATTTTTTAGTTGAACTAATACATGTAATTAGTTCAAATCTACTTATATAGTAGAATTTCAAGTTTTCTTCTAATATAAGAAAGATCTAACTATGAAAAATTACAACTACCTCCAAATGGAACTTGTTATTCGCAAATAAGATACTCGTCCTTGCGAACTTCAGCTCCTTAAAATTAGGTTCACTATTCATAAAGCCAAATCGTCCATTTTATAGCGTAAAACAAAATATTTCATGGTAATCCTTACAAAAGATTTTTTTTTTAATTTTGACAAAAGGTACGTTATTTGTGAAGCATGAGTAGATGCTACACTATTTAATAAATATAATTCACATTTCACACACTTTGTGGCACAACATTGGTATGTCCATACCTCTAAATTCTAACTCAAGCACTAGAATTGGTGTGCTTGCCCAAGTCAAACATTGTGATATCTTTCCACATATATTAAATTTGACAATCGATTTTACACATAATTTAACACAAATATTGAAGATTTAGAGTGTTTTTTATTTCTTTAATCCACAAGTTATTTGTTGCTACAGAAGCATATATTTTTCAATCTTGGATAAAATAAAAATAAAATATATATGAATAAAGAAGTTGGGTTACAACTAATTAACAAAATACTAATTTTATATCTTTTTCATATTACTAATTAAAAATCCTCCTTGAATTTAAACAAAGACCATTTTGCTTTGGGTTGGAAGAAACTAATATATTGTGAAGAAACCTTGAAATTTATAAGTAAAAGAGAAATACAATTGTTATAAATTGTAAGAGAAATAAAGAATATTGCGTTAATAATCATAAAAAATATGAAATTTACATAGTACAGAGATAACCTAAACCCTAGTTTTTACGGGCTTATTTATAGACCCATTGAATATCATATACTAAATATAATATATGGATTTGTACCATTTCCACTTGAATATTAAATTACAACTAATTAAAAACTACTAATTTTATATATATTTCATATTAGAGAGAGAAGAGAACCTAAGGAGAGCAAACATACCACTTTAATTTCAGATCGCTGGAGAATATGGAGGGCGCCCGTTTCCTCAGATTTAAACACTGACAGTTTTGAGCTGGGTAAAAAAAAATATTGTGGAAATACCTTCGAATTTAAAAGTAAAAAAATACAATTTTTCTGAATGGTACGGGAAAGAAAGTATATCGAGTTAACAATTATCAAAGAATATGAAATTTATATAGTACAGAGATAACTCTAAACCCTAGTTTTTATGGGCTTGTTTATGGGCTTTATGGGTTGAATTAAATATCATATACTAGACATAACATATGGGTTAATACCATTACTATATGAATATTCAATTACAATTAATTCACAAACTATTTATTTTATTGACTTGTTTTTGGGCTGAACTGAGTATCATGTACTAAATATAAAATATGGGTTATACCATTTCTATTTGAATATTCAATTTTTAAGAATATTCTTCCAAAAAAAAGTTTATTATGATTTTTTTGAATTATCGAAATATCTAAACATATATTTGAATTTGAACTATGTTCGGTTAATTAGATTGACCTTAGAACTTATAAGTCAAAAAATAATAAAAACAAGTTCTGTAAACACATCAATAAATCTCCCTATTCTAACAAGTCATTCCCTCTAATATTGGTAAACAAGAATTTATCTCGCTATATGAGTTATTCTCATATATAAATGTATAATTGAAATTACTATATGCATAATTCTCTTTCATTATGAAAGACATATTTAATGTGACAAAGATTTTACCCACAACTTAGATTGATATAGAGTCTATGCTCGACCAAAGTATAACATTAACTTATTATTGATAATATGCATAAATTTATAGTATGGTGTTATAAGTTAAGGTTTACATATTATTACAATTGAAAATAGAATAAACCTTGAGAAACACGAGACCAATTTTTGTTACAAATTAATTCAATTTTTCAACATTTGTATTTAAATAAATTAGTCTAGTGATTGCTTATAACTTTTTTTATTTAATTTTCAGTATTTCATCTCTCTAGCAAGTGAAGAAACCAACATAGAGCCAATACTATTTTAAAGGTTAATTTCTCACGATCTTGTTGGATCAACTTCATATGAATATAAATTATAAGTAAATAAAAAGGTTTTACATAGTTTTTCTTTTTTAATGCTCGGTAGTAATGCATGGTATTATATATAAACATAGAGTCAAGTAGCTAAAAATAACAAAAATTACTATTTATAACACGATAAGAATCTAACAAATTTAAATAAAGATGATATGTCAATCAGCTCTCCGTGATTGAAAAAATGATTATATCCTCTAAAGTGCATAAGCCTAAGTACATGATATAGTAAAATTAAAATTGAATTACTGGTCAAACAATATATGCTCTATATTATTATATTCCAAACGACAGATAACATAAAAAAATAGCACTTAATATTTTATAACTTGCTTTTATGTTTTTGGTTTGTAACACATCCGAGAGGTATTTGACTCTAGTATTCTAAAGTAATCTCTAATTACTAGAACAACTATCAATCCCACATTATCTTGCGACTTGTTGGTCGAAGATCTGATGCATACAATGACACTCCCAAGGACGAAGTCATTTTTTTCTTCCTCATCTTAGTCTCACTATCCAACCAACCATAACAAGCTGTATAATTGGAATTCTTGATCACTGGTATTGGGAATGTAATATTAATAAGAGATATCTCAACCTCTACCTTAACTCTTGTTTTCGTTATCTCAACATTATCTCTATAGGGGAGGAGGAGTATTCCTAGACTCATAATCCGGTATCAGCACATCTATAGAGTTCCCAGCCACAAATTCCTCATCACATGCACCATCTTATTCCCATCAATATTTTCTTTCAAACACACGTCAATGAGGACTTCATAAGCACAATCTTCAATCACAACCCACACGTTCGGTCGACTGTATTCCTAAATCAAACCATATTAAAACTGTTAATCAAGAAAATAAAAATGAAGCATCTAATTAGTGCAACATATAAATACATATAACACATATTAAGATCTAAATTTAACACCCAAATTTAATTAGAAAAATAAAATTGACGAATTACCTTGAGAAGTTTCCCGACCACAAGGCGAGTTAGCTTTATCAGGAAACCATAGCGTCAATTGCAGCGTCTGTTCGGCGGGTACCCTGAAAAATCATAATAATCAATTCCAAGATAATGACTTAAATATTTAAAGATAAAGCAACATTAAGTAGAAAATTCGAATTTTATTAATTTCTTATTTTTATTTCCATCTCACTAATAATATGGTTTACTCTCTCTCTCTCTCTATATATATATATATATATATATATATATATATATATATATATATATATATATATATATATATATATATATATATATATGTTTCCCATTCAATGCATGTTTTTCACACAACGTATACTTATATCTTACATATATTTATAGGGGATATGTCGATTAGTAAATATCATTGAAGTTAGTGTGTCTGTCACATATCCCAACACGTAACTAGAGAGATATTATCCGCCTTGTGTGAACACCAAAGTATATATCCTAAAGTTTCAATAACATGAAATTTACCTTCTAGATTTCTCATCACCTTTTCGATTATTTTGGATAATTATTCTTCAAAAATTAAGAATCCTCTCATCACGCGTATTAACAAGATATTTAAAAGAATTTATCTCGATGGATTCAACCTCCAAAACACTTAGTTGACATTTCAGACTAAAGATTAGGCCTAGTAAGTTATTATCCTTTTCAAAGGCCTTAACCACAACTCCATGTGAAATGGACAAACAACTTCGTTAAGAGCCTATTATGTAGTCCTTTGTGATTAACTCCCCTCCTCTAGTAAGCTAGATCGTATGTTAGAAGTATGTGCAATGGATCCATATGTAAATTTCATAGTGAGTTGTCCCCAACTCACTATGAAATATCTATAAAAATTTCTCGCTAAATTTTATTTCATGGAATACAAATTATAAGAAATTGTCCCAAACTTACGGACTTTCTTTTTACAGATAATTACTTATTTTTATTGTCTATCGATGAAATAGAACTTCAAGCATTTCAGGAATATTTAATGTTATATTGTAATAGTTCCAGATAGAGAATAAATTTACACAAATTGCAATTTGTTTTAGCAGGGACATTCCTGAGGTAATAAAACACTCAGTTGCACAACGACTTCAAATCCGATAGACCTTTGTCTAGGGATGAAATTTAGGGATCCCTTATGCCATTAATGGTTGAATGGCAAATCATTCTCTTGGATTGCTGAAAAGGTATTCAAAAAAGCTGAAGGATGGCAAGTCCAGCTGTTAAGAAATGGAGGTAAGGAGTTTCTAAGAAAACCAATTTTGCAAGCCATTCTGGTATAAACTATGTATATGTTCTCCTTTCCTATTTATTTTGTAAAAAACTTACATCATCTATCATAAAATTTTTGGTGGAGTTAGGGTGAGCAGAACCGTGGCTTGGGAAAAAAATTAGCCATTGGAAACTTTTTGCGATTATGTGATTTAAAGAATTTAAACGAATGAATAAGACCTTATTGGAAGAACAAGCTTGGAGAATAATGAAGAACCCAAATAATCTCATGGCACACATTTTAAAAGGTATTTACTTTCCTAAATACGTTGTCTACATGTCAAACTACGACCATCACGTACGTAGTCTTGGGAAAATCTTATTCAATGTAGGGTTTTCTTAGACCAAATGGCATGTACCAAGTTGGACAGGGAAATACTATTAACATTTGGGAGGATGGATAGATTTTGAAGTAAAATTATTACGATCGAAAAAATTGTACTTATGAGACAGTGACACAATTACAAAATCAAAATAGATAAGAGTGGAATATAGAGGTTTTAAATAACTTGTTTCCATAACCTATTTTTATTACAAATTATGAGAATCAAAATATACGAAAACCATGCAAAAGACTTTTTTCTTTTGCCATACGTAAAGTGTAGAGAATATACAACAAAGTCGGGATCTAATGTACTAACTAATATACATGTTTATCATGCTCCACAGACGTCGTCCTTTAATAACAAAATGGAATGTTTTATGGAACTCAAATATACCAGGGAAGGTTCAGATTTTTGGCTGGAAGATATGTAATAATGTAATACCCACAAAACAAAACTTTCAAATAAGAAATTATGTTGATATAGAAGATTATATATGGTGTATCAAACAGTTGAGACAATAGAAAATCTTTTGCTTACATGTATTATTTTACATCCTTTGGTCAGCATCGCCACTACTGTTATTGAAACATTATCTAGCAAAGAGTGACATCTTATGTTTTTATAATAATTTGGAACACATAGAAAAATAAGATGGAGAGTTTACATTATAATGCACCCATAGATTACGTCACTATTATCATTATGATTAGTAAAGTAACTTAGAAACTATTCAGACGGCTGGAGGAATATACACAATGCAAGGCAACATGGGGTCACATGTTTCACACATCCACACAACCTATACCAACCTCTGATATATTTTTTCTTGCAATACTTGTAATTCATCTATTGAAGTAGAAACTTAATATATGTTGGAAGTGTCACGATACTGTGTAAATTTCACTATGGAGCGGAAGACAATTTGTTCAGATAAACTTGAACTGATTCAAGGCAAGTTGGAGATCAGACCAATGATTTTGGAGATCGCACAATTAGTTTTGTACATATTGTCTTTTTTTTCATCCTACCAAAAAAAGTATAATGTAACTATTAAAGAATTAATTTGTTTTGATATTTTTAGTGATTAATTGAACCATCTATATACTAAAATTCATTAAAAATTGAAATATGTTCTCTATTGATATAATTATATTTACTATCAATGAAAATAGTTTCATCCAATATTGGATGATCAAATACAAATGTAATATACATACCCCATGTTTTAAACATGCAAAATCTAATTATATTAATTAATAAAATAATTTATCAGCATGGAAGTCATACCCTTATAATTTTTATAATAACGAGTTATTAGATTAAATAAATTTATTAGTTTCCAAATCAATAAAATAATTGTAGGGAATATTTTAAATCTCCACAACTACACCCATCACCAAGATCATCAACCACCTTCTTTTCCGTTCAATTATCACCAATGAAAAGTTTTTAATTTTCGAACACAACTACCATTAAGAACTATGGATGAAGCTCTATTTAAATTTGAACCTTGGTTCTTGCACTTTCACTTTTCACCTTGCTCTGTTCTAATATGTTTGATTATTTTTTCACCTTTAATATTAAAGTTGGGAAACAAAACTATTAAACATTACATGTTAGTTCTATTTAATAAAATAATACTAAGAGTTTATTGAGAAATAATAGATTAATTAGGATATAAGGAGTAACTCTTTGTGTTTGTGGTTGTTTATCTGAATAAACATATTCAATTTTTTTTCAATTTGAACTCCATTCATTCTGAAACAACTGGGTTTGTTGATAATGTTATGATCTCTACAATATATCAAATGACAATGTTCTAAAACCTCGCTTTCTCCGTGACTAGCTGCACAATCACAATATTAATCATATACCTTTAGTTAATACATAATAATCTAATTGAATAATTTACTTAATTATACTGAGAAAATTAATTGAAAGAAAAAAATAAACAGATAATCAACAATATAAGTCTCAAACAAATATTGATTTTTGTATATACATTAATCTAATATTTATTTGGAATTGTTAAGAAAACCATCTTCTATATAAATAATTCTCTACATAATGTTTTCTATAACTTGCAAAACTTATATTTTGAAGGAATTCTCTTATTATATTCATTACCATCCTAATTACTCTTTATCACTTTAAAATAGTATGTTTCTCTTTTATCCAATAATTTTACACATCTTTATCAATCATGTTCACTCTTCATTATTTGGACATCAAATATTTTTCATGTTCCTCATGTGGACTGTTGAGTATACAATTCATGTTCCTCATGTGGAATGTTGAGTATAAAATTCTCCACAATTGTACTCCGGTGAACCTTCTAGCTAGCCTTATAAAGAATTTCGAAAATCATCGGAAAATCTGCAAACATTTCCTACATGGCAGTTCAACATCTCCTTTTAACTATATACGTCAGAGTAGCTCATTAATCAAACCTAGTTGAGTTGTGCGCGTGGTGGGTAATTGTATTAATAAGAAAGAACACTATGACAATGGTATGTAGGAGTTGAGGTAGTGGTAGAATAGAACTTTTCGCACTTGCATTAGAAGGGTTGATTTATTTTGTGGGTCCCCCAAAATCTTTCTGTGATGTTATAGTGGGCCCTCTGAATTAATGGGTGAAGCCACATGTCTAACTGTGGATTAAATTTACTACTCTAATGGAAACATAACATATATTACTAGCCACATGTTAAACATAAACAAAAATATAAACTTTTCTGAAACAAAACATACTTTAAACTTCAAATTAATTATGAGGAATATATATTTCACTCAAACTCTCTCGTTTGATGAATATTTAAAGGGGACATAAAAATCATGAATTTCAAAGTATACAAACATTAGACTAGCATATCAAATCTTCTCAAAAAATATATTTTAGAGACATGTCGATTTGAAACATCCGTATGACACCACAATGCAAACAAATACAATTAAATTTGTCAATGATGAGTTACAAAATACATCTAAGAACCAAAGAAACAAACATCTTTAACCCGTCTAGCCCACTAAGGAGTATGAAGTGTAAACTCAAATCTTTGGCCTTTTTGTTTGTAACAAAGCTAGCCCACATATCAAAATCTATATCATAAGCACGGTGGCATGGAAAACCTAGAATTTTTTTAAACACGTGAAATATTATTTATTCATCCATGCCACAAAGTTAGTGTGCCTGTCACATACCCCAACACGTAACTTGAGAGAGATATTCTCCGCCTTGTGTGAACACCAAGTATATATCATAAAGTTTCAATAACTTGAGATTTACCTTCTAGATTTCTCATCACCTTTTCGATTATTTTGGCTAATTATTCTTTAAAAATTAAGAATCCTCTCATCACGCGTATTAACAAGATATCTAAAAGAATTTATCTCAATGGATTCAACCTCCAAAACACTTAGTTGACATTTCAGACTGAAGATTAGGCCTAGTAAGATAGCAATCCTTTTCAAATGCCTTAACCACTACTCCATTTGAAATGGACAAACAACTTCGTTAAGAGCCTATTATGTAGTCATTTGTGATTAGCTCCCCTCCTCTAGTAAGCTAGATCGTATGGATGCAAGATGATTTTAGAAGTATGTGCAATGAATCCATATAGAAATTTCATAGTTAGTTATCCCCAACTCACTATGAAATATCTATAAAAATTTCTCGCTAAATTTTATTTCATGGACTACAAATTACAAGAAATTGTCCAAACTTAGACACTTTCTTTTTACAGATAATTACTTATTTTTATTGTCTATCGATGACATAAAACTTCAAGCATTTCAGGAATATTTAATGTTATATTGTAATAGTTCCAGATAGAGAATAAATTTACACAAATTGCAATTTGTTTTAGGTAATAAGACACTCAGTTCACAACGACTTCAAATTCTACAGATCTTTGTCTTGGGATGAAATTTAGGGATCCCTTATGACATTAACGGTTGAATGGTGAATCATTCTCTTGGATCGCTGAAAACTTATTAAAAAAAACTGAAGGATGGCAAGTCCAGCCGTTATGAAATGGAGGTAAGGAGTTTCTAATAAAAACAGTATTGCAAGCGATTCCAGCATAAACTATGTATATGTTCACTTTTCCTGTTTATTTTGTAAAAAACATATATATTATCTATCATAAAAATTTTGGTGGAGTTAGGGTGAGCGGAACCATGGCTTGGGAAAAAATTAGCCGTTGGGAAATCTTTTGCGATTATGTGATTTAGAGAATTTAAACGAATGAATACGACCTTATTGGAAGAACAAGCTTGGAGAATAATGAAGAACCCAAACAATCTCCCAGCACGCGTTCTAAAAGGTATTTACTTTTCTAAATACGATTTTCTACATGTAAAACTAGGACAATCACGTACGTAGTCTTGGGAAGTCTTATTTAATGTAGGGATTTTCTTAGACCAAATGGCATATACCAAGTTGGACAGGGAAGTACTATTAACATTTGGGAGGACAACTGGATAGATTTTGAAGTAAAATTAATAAGATCAAAAAAATTATACTTATGAAACAGTGACACAATTACAAAATGCAAATAAATAAGAGTGGAATATAGAGGTTTTAGATAACTTGTTTCCACAACCTATTATAATACAACTTATGAGAATCAAAATATACGAACACCATGCAAAAGACTTTTTTCTTTTGCCACACGTAAACCGTAGAGAATATACAACAACATCGGGATCTAATGTACTAACTAATATACATGTTAATCATGCTCCTTAGACGTCGTCCTTTAATAAATTAGGAAATTTCACAAAATGGAATGTTTTATGGAACTCAAATATACCAGCGAAGGTTCAGATTTTTGGCTGGAATATATGTAATAATGCAATACCCAAAAAACAAAACTTTCAAATAAGACATTGTGTTGATATAGAAGATTGTATATGGTGTATCAAGTAGTTGAGACAATAGAACGTCTTTTGCTTACATGTACTATTTTACATCCTTTGGGCAGCATCGCCACTACTATTATTGAAACATTATCTACTGACGGCTGTGATGAGCGAATAGTGACATCGTATGTTTTTATACTAATTTGGAACACATAGAAAGATAAGATGGAGCTTTTCCATGATAATGCACCCATAGATTACGTCAGTATTATCATTATGATTAATAAAGTAATGCAGAAACTATTTAGACGACTGGAGGAATATACACAATGCAAGGCAACCCGGGGTCACATGTTTCACACATCCACACAAGCTATACCAATCTCTGATATTTTTTTCCTGTAATACTTGTAATTCAGCTACTGAAGTAGAAGCTTAAGATATTTTGGAAGTGTCACGATACTGTGTAAATTTCACTATGGAGCGGAAGACAATTTGTTCAGATAAACTTGAACTGGTTTAAGGCAAGTTGGAGATCGGACCATCTTGGAGATCACAAAATTAGTTTTGTACATATTGTCTTTTCTTTTCATCCTACCAAAAAAGGTATAATGTAACTATTAAAGAATTACTTTGATTTGATATTTTTTAGTGATTAATTTAACTATCTATATACTAAAATTCATTAATAATTGAAATATGTTCTCTATTGATATACCTATATTTACTTCCAATGAAAATACTTTCATCCAATATTGAATGATCAAATACCAATGTAATATACATACCCTATGTTTTAAGCATGCAAAAACTAATTATATTAATTATTAAAATAATTTATAAGCATGGAAGTCATACCCTTATAATTTTTATAATAATGAGTTATTAGATTAAATAATTTTATTAGTTTTCAAATCAATAAAATAATTATAGGGAATATTTTAAATCTCCACAACTACACTCATCAACAAAATCATCAACCACCTTCTTTTCCATTCAATAATCACCAAGGAAAAGTTTTTAATTTTTTAACACAACTACCATTAACAACTATGGATGAAGCTCAACTTAAATTTAAACCTTCGTTCTTGCACTTTTACTTGACACTTTGCTCTGTTCTAATATTTTTGATAATTGTTTCACCTTTAATATTAAAGTTGGGGAAAATGTTATTAAACGTAATAGGTTAGTTCTATTTAATAATATAATATTAAGAGTTTATTGATGAATAAAAGATTCATTAAGATATAAGGAGTAACTCTTTTTGTTTGTAGTCGTTTATTTAAATAAACATATTCAAATATTTATCTTTTAAGTTGAACTCCATTCATTCTCAAACAACTTGGTTTGTTTATATTGTTATTATCTTTACAATATATCACATGACGTGTTCTAAAACCTCACTTTCTCGGTGACTAGCCACACAATCACAATATGAAACATATGCATTTAGTTAATACCTAATAATCAAATTGAATGATTTACTTTATTTTAGTAAGAAAATTAATTGAAACCAAAAAAATAAACACATAATGAATAATATAAATCTCAAAAATATATTTATTTTTGTATATACATTAATCTAAGATTTATTTGGAATTGTTAAGAAAAGCATCTTCTACATAAATAATTCTCTACGTAAAGTTTTCTATTACTTGCAAAACTTATATTTTGAAGGAATTCTCTTTTTTATATTCATTACCATCCCTAAGACTCTTTATTACTTAGAAATAATATGTTTCTCTTTTATCTAATAATTTTTCACACCTTTATTAATCATGTCCACTCTTTATTATTTGGACATTATATATTTCTCATGTTCGTCATGTGGAATGTTGAGTATAAAATTCATATTCCTCATGTGGAAGGTTGAGTATAAAATTATCCACATCATCATTAATATCCAACGGTGCTTAGAATTTGTTTGGTTGTACTTCCTTGAACCTTCTAGCTAGCCTTACAAAAAAAATGCGAAAATCGTGGGAAAATCTGCAAATATTTCCTTGAGGTTTGTGCGTGGTTCGTAATTGTATTATAAAAGGCACCACTATGACCATGGTCAGTAGGAGTTGAGTTAGTGGTAGCTTGAATGTAACTTTTCGAACTTGCATTAGAAAGGTTGATTTCTTTTGTGGGTCTCCCACGAGCTTTCCGTGATGTTATAGTGGGTCCTCTGAATTAAAAAGAGAGGGTGATGCCACAGGTTTAACTGTATACGCTGGATTAAATTTACTACTCTTATCGACACATAACATATATTACTAGCCACATGTTAAACATAAATGTAATATTTAATTAGATAATAATGAAAGAATAAGAGGTTTATCATAGGAATACCTCTTGAAGAGCAGCGGAATTGAATCGGTTGAGAATTAGATAATCTTGCGGCCGTGGATCTTCTTACTGGAAGAAAGACCTCTATTTCCACAACCTAAGAGCCTTTGTGAACTTCTGATTAGTGTGTATTAGTTTTTAGTATTGTAGAGAGAAAACTAAATATTAGAAGAGAAGCGTTCTTGTGAATTAGATTCATTAGTTTCTCTTCTAATAGTGTTTTGTCTCTTAAATAGTTGGTAATCAGGAAGTATTGTCAGATATACACGAATCTGATTTTATAATTTCTATAGTTATTAATTTTGAATTTTAAATTAATAACCTTATATTTAGTAACTTACTTTTGACGGACTAAAAATATAATAAATAAATAATACATGATTATTTATTTATATATTTTTCTTACATTCTCCCACTCGCCGATAGTTAAGTTACATCAATTTTATGGTACCAACATCCCACTATCTTCTCATATACACACTTGCATCAAAGTATCATCATACTTGATAAATAGGTTGTGCGACCGGCAATGATACGAGCATACATTACTAATAACCTGGTACATAGTTGCTCAAATAATTCTCATTGGTTACGTATCTTGTAGGTCCCAAGACTAATAATTTGTTGTATCATATTTCAGTAACTCTGACCCCTTTTAAATTTATATCACATCATTTATGTGATCAAAATAGTTCACTGACATAACTTTATGTGTCTCACTATCATGTTATAGTCCAAATTGACTTACATGATCGGTATACCTGCAAGCACACACTTTGATACACAATTTTAGTCTTCCCTTTACACTTAGATCCTTTTAAATTGATTAAATTTGTTTCTCAAACACACCCCATTAGACCGAATCATTCACGATCATTGGTAATATGTTCAAAGTAGCATACACCTAATCAAAATATCAATATATAGTCAAAAGTAATAAGGGCATAATTAAAAGCATCACACAGTGAAGAGACGGGGATCGACTTTTCACTTCCTTCTGGTCGAAAGCACACGTGGTATGACACACGTGCTATGGAATTATTCATATAGCTACAATTGTATGTCACAATTTTATAAATACCATACATATATATAATTAGACAAGCCTCGTTTCCTAAGATGAGTTCTTCGATCGATCAACCCTTCTATGAAATCAATCAAGCAACTCATATCTGGCTATTATAGACTAAGTAGACAGTGGAATTCTACTTCGATCATAATATAAGCTTAACATGTATCATCCATGTTTATGATCTCATCTTAACACTTAGTTAAGGCGACTATCTTAACTGAAGTTCTCTCAAGGGTTATTCACTACTATGAGTTAGTCTCATCTTTGCGCACTTCTTCTGCCAAAGGCGATTGCCCGTGTGATAGGGCCAATATCAGTCTATAGGACCTACATCCTTCCAAAAACACACGCATTATAATATATATCAAACATGATATTATTAAAAGAAACAGTTAAACAAACATACTAATGAAAATATATACATGAATGCACATAAACTTGCAATATTCATACATTATATATTGCTTAATCATATAGGTCTAACAAATCAATAAATATATCCCCTGGGATATCCTTTATGAATGATCAGCAAGCGTATTGCGTGTGTGTATATATTGCAAACCGGCATGGTTTTGTGTAATAATATCTCTAACAAAAGTTATACTTTATATCAATGTGTTTGGTCTTACTGTGATACTTAGGAGCTTTCACACAAGCCTTTTCAGCTTGAGTATCACAATGTATAGTAACAGGGTTCCCACTATTGCTTGAGAATCCTAAAGGTTCAAAGAACCTTTTTAACCAAACAGCTTCTTGAACCGCAGCTGAGCATGCTACAAACTTAGTCCATTGTGGACAAAATTACACAGGTTTGTTTCTTGCTACTTCAAGAAATTTCGCAATTGTTTAACAAGAATACATGACCTGAGGTAGATATGCACACATATATATCAGTAGCCCAAATGGCATAATATATCCTTCTAGGTGTAATCTACTTCCTCAAAAGCATAAGGCATGATCCATAATGCCTTTTAGATATCTCAATATCCTTTTCACAGCTTTCAAATTCTCTTGTCCTGGGTTTGACTGAAAAATGACTAACTAAACCTACCCCATAACATATGTCTGGCCTATTTCATATCATAACATATATAAGACTATCTATGGCACTGTATACACTTTCTATTTCTCTTCTGGAGTACCAGGTCACATGTAGAGAGTAAAGTTTGTTCCCTTTTCTACATGATTGTCAAAGGCATTGCATGTGGTCATACTAAAGCATTCGAGTATATTCATGATGCAAGGTTCTTGAGATAAAGATAATAGTCTTATAGACCTATCTTTGTGAATCTTAACACCAAGAATATAATTTTCTTCTCCCATATCTTTCATATCAAATTGAGAAGCTAGACACTCCTTATTAGCTTGAATAAACTCTTTATCATTCCTAGCTAATTGGATGTCATCCACAAACGGAGATAAAATTACAAAAAATTTCTTGGAATGTTTAATAGTGGTCTTAACTTATCATCTCAAATCCATTTGATGAAATGACTTCATGAAATCTCAAATTCCACTGGCTCGAGTCTTGCTTAAGACCATATATTGATTTTAACAATCTACACACTTTATTCTCTTGATCTTATGCAATAAAACTCAAGGGTTGTTCCCTGAAATTAATCTCGTCTAAATCTCTATTTAGAAATGCAGTTTTGACATCCATTTTGGTCTTCCATTGCTTTTCTCCATTCATTCTTAGCAGGACATGAAAGTGCTTCATTTTCTATTAAAGGTTCTTCATTGCATTGTGGAGTAATCATAAAGACTTCTCCTTCGATTTCAAATCGATGAGGAGAAACTAAACCTCTAACACTTATTTTAGGTTGAGAATCTTGAGAAATAGGCTTATTAGATGATGCAATGGTTTCAACTGTCTCAAGTTATAGAGAATTGTCATTCTCTACTTCTTGAGTATATGTTACCTCGTCAGGTGTCACATTTGTTTGCATATCATCTTCCCGATTCTCATTATATTCACATATAATAGAATTTCTATCAACCTCACCTCTACTAGGAAAATCATTCTCTAAGAATGTAAGATCTTGTAATTCAGTTTCAGTAATATCTCAATCATTGTGTTCTCCAATAAACACATATCCTTTTGAGTTCTCTAGCTGCCTCTTGGACCTAATTTTCCCATATTTATGAGATAGATCATGAACATAGCATGCCGACCCCAGGATAGCAAGTAGTTCAGAAGGAGTTGATGGAACAGTCTTCGTGGGCACTCGATTAAGTATATAACTAATGGTAAGCAAGGCATCTCTCCAATAAGATATTGAAAGATTAGCTTGTGTCATCATAGACTTAACCGTTTCTAGGAGAGTTCTCCCTCTTTAATCACACAGTTGTTTCAACTGTCTCAATAGATATTCACGTCCACGATTAAGGTTTAAGGTTTTTCACCTTCCTCTCTAACTGATTTTCTACTTCATTGAAATATATCATAAGAAGATTTCAATGCTCCAGATTTATGAAAAGTCAGGTAGACATAACCAAAACTAGTGATATCATCTATAAAAATGATGAAATAATGTTCCCACATCTATTTTGAACATATATTGAGTAACAAATGTCTGAATGAATCACTTTCAATGGGTACTCAACTCGTTTAGCATTTCCAAATGGTTTCCGTTTTTCTTTAAATGCTAGACAATATTCATAAGTTGGAAAGTTGACTTCAGTCAATGAACCCAAAAAGGTTCGCCTTATCCAACAAATTCATGCGGTCTTGACCAATACGACATAATCTAGCATGCCATATACTTTCTTCTATGTTAGAATTACTAGAAGAAGTATTAGTAGAAAAACAACCACTTACATAATAACTATTGAACGAGTTATCATCATCTAGTACAATTAAACCATGAGAAATATAACCAGAACCATAATACTTAGAGTTATAATAGATATCCACTTGTATATTACGAAAATGAATATTAAAACATAATCCTAGAAGAACAGTGACTGAGACCAAGTTACGTCGAACGTCAGGTGTGTAAAGTACATTAAGCAGGTACAAGGTATGACCACTTCACAAGTTCAACTTGTAAGTGTCAACTCCTTTGTCTATAACCTTGTTGTTGTCTCCTACATAAATTCATCTCGTTCCCTCTGGAATTAGATTATGCTCTACATATGCCTCTCGGTCTTTAGCTATATGGTCTATCGCTTCTGAATCCACAGTCCACAAAGGATTAGAATCATCTAGCAATATAGTAGTAGTAACATAAGTAAAGTTACAAGAAGTAAATGACATTGCTATCTTTCTCTGCACTTGCGAGCGAAGCGACCAATCTTGTCACAACTATAGCATTTCACTTTACTCTCGTCTTTCTTATACCAAAATCGTTCTCTTTTATCATTACCACCATTCTTGTTCTTCTTGAAAGCATGCTCAATTTCGTTTCTCTTCCCATTGTTCTTGCACTTAATGCCAGAACTTTTGTGGGAACTTGATTCATCAAATATAAGTCTGACCCTGAGACTTAATTACATCAAGACGTTCATCTTCCAACGTCACATGACGAGCAACATCATCAAAAATTTTGATGTCGTCATTTTGAGTCAAGTTTATCTTTATATGCTCCCACTTATTGAAAGAGATCGGATCACAGCTTGAACCTAATGTTCATCAGTAAGGTTATGACTTGCAGTCTTAAGTTCCCTAATCATGTTAGACATCTCCTAGAGATGTTGTTGCATAGTTTGATTAGGATTCTTCTTATAAGTTTCAAAACTTAATGATCAATTGACTTAACTTTGTCATAGTCGTACCCTCGTACTTTTCATTAAGAGTGTTCCACATCTCGGGAGCAGTGAGGTATTATTGACACTCATAGACAAGATTGTCATCCATGGAGCGTATGAAGATTCCTCTTGTAGTGGAGTCTCTCTTTTTACACTTCTCATAAGTCTCCATGTCCCTTTCGTTTAGAGATGTGTTGCCTTCCTCGGGCTGATCCATGACATTGTTAATAACCTCAAGAATATCTTGTTCCTCTAGAACATAATGTATTTTGAGTTTACCAAATGTATAGTTCTCACCATTCATTTTGTCTCCTCTGAGATCATCAATGAGGTTTTTCCATGTCATTTTCTTATAAAGTAAGAGATTTCCATTAACATGCATACAATTATTTAACTACCCAATGCTATTAATGCAAATATAATGAACAAGAAAGATAACAAAATAAGTAATAAAGAAAGTTCACTATGTTCCCAATCATGAATCACCATATTTTGTTCATCTTAACCATTTATTTAATTTCATTAACTGCAAAATAAGTTCCACTAGAACTCCCACTTACTCTAACATGAATAGAGCAAAATAGTATGAAAAACAACTAAAACATATATTCAAATAAACAAGTTGAATTCATACATAACAAAAAATACAAGTTCGATAAGCAAATAACTGAATTAAAGGAAAAACAACTAATGCAATACCTAACGAACAATGATTGATAAAACATCAAAAAATCAAACCACTAAGAAAACTTTCAAAACATTAATTAAGAAATGGAATCCTTAAGTTTGCTTTCTCATAGAGATGAATTGGATAAATTTATCCATATCAGTAGTTTGAGAAAACATCCCACAGTTGCAATGGTCCAACCTAATGGAGCTAATATTATGCTTCCATAAATGGGATTCTGTCAAAGCAAAGACTAGCCATTCATATGTTGCTTCTGTCCCCTAAACATGGTCCGCGGGAAACTTTATTTCCCATAAGATATTGAGACTCCTTCACATACGTATTGGCAAATTATAGAAAAGAATATAAACCTTTTCATGTTCATGTAAGAAGACACGCCAATTAACAACATCTTGAATTATCTTATTCACAACTACTTCAGGTTGTATAAAAGGGTTATTAGGTCTCATCTTATAGCGGAGTGCATTGAGACAGTCCTCAAATGCTTGATTTTGTTCCAGTGTCATTTCAAATTTTGGTCTATAAACCCGTAATGGTCCATTAAGATTTCTTACTTTCTTGTGGAGCGCTTTCTACTTTGCCAGTAGTTCGAGCCTTGATACTCGTGATCCTCGGGATCGTGTCCACACCATTGTTCTCTCTAAAAAATAAGAACAATAAAAGAACATCACCAAAATTGAAAAAAAATATTTCGCAACAACAATATATTTTCAGACACTCTATTAATCAACAACAAGTTTAAATGACACAAATTTTAGATAGCTAGTCATTGGTAAAAATAGCCTGAGTTAGAACCCCACAAAATGTATTTTGTTTTTTTTCAAGTAATTTTCTAGTCTGAAACTTATAACAAAAACCCAAAAAAAAATAATCCTAAAAAAAACAAGTTCCAAAAAATAGAATTCTATATATATATATATAAAAAAGAACCCAGCCCTTTTATAAATGCAGACATTATATATAAAAGAAAACGTGCCAATTTCTTAAGTTTCGCCGCTTAAAATAAAATGCAAATGCTCAAGTCACAGAACACAATTTTCTGCAATACTTAATACTCTGCAATGTTCATATTTGTTATTCCTCATTTGTAAACATACATCATGTTAAAAGAAATGGACAAATAAAAGTTTTCTTATTATGCAAATGTACATTGAAGAAAGCGAAATCAAATTCAAAAGTTCTATTTAACCCAAAAAAAAAGTCACTCAATGCCGTAATTCTTTTTCAAACCCTTTATAAAAATAACTCTATTCATATAAACGTTAAAATTGATGGCTATACATATCTAGATAAAAATTGATGGCATTACATGTTACTTCACAAAGAACATACGTAAACATTTAAAGCGAAAAAAAAAATTCAATAAAAACATGAGTAATTTTTTCATTTCTCATTCGACAGAAAAATAGAAAAAAAATTATTCTCTTATGAATAAAAATTTTACACAAAATTATTATATCTAATTAATATATCACATGCTCTGATACTGTAATATTTAATTATATAATAATTAAAGAACAAGAGGTTTATCATAGGAATATCTCTTGAAGATCAGCAGAATCGATTGATTTCCACAACCTAAGAGCCTCTGTGAACTTCAACTTCTGATCAGTGTATTAGTTTTGTGTATTGTAGAGAGAAAACTAAATATTAGAAGAGAAGAGTTCTTGTTCTTGTGAATTTAATTTTGAATTTTAAATTAATAACCTTATATTTAGTAACTTACTTTTGCGGAATAAAAATATAATAAATAAATAATACATAATTATTTATTCATATATTTTTCTTACAATAAACAAAAATATAATCTTCCCTGAAACAAAACATGTTTTTAACTTCAAATTAATGATGAGGAATATATATTTCACTCAGACTCTCTCCCTTGATGAATAGTTAAAAGGGGACATAAAAAGCAAGAATTTCAAAGTATACAATCATTGGACTAGCATATCATATCTTCTCAACTACATCATCATCTTTAACCCGTCTAGCCTACACAGGGGTATGAAGTGTAAACTCAAATTTTTTGGCCTTTTTGTTTGTACCAAAGCTAGCTCACATATCAAAATATATATTATAAGCACGGCGGCATGGAAAACCTACAATTTTAAAACACATGAAGTATTATTTATTTATCCATGCAACAAAGATCGTCATACCCTCATGATGCTCTCTTTGATGTTTTCTAAATTAAACTTGTCAACCTGGAAAATTAAAAAACTTTCTTAAAAGAAAACCCTAAATTGTAAAACATACAACATTGTAATAAACACAAACGGTTTCTTTCTGTACCTAGATTTCAATATAATCTATTATGAGATTTCATGTTTTGTCCTAATATTAATGTTAAGCTAAACATAATCTAGCACAAACTAGAAAAAAATCTCACATAAATTAATTTAGACTTAGTATATTGTGGAAATCTGAAATTCTTGTGTATATTATTAAGTTGTCTCAACCACCTTTGATAATTAATGACACAATATTGAGAATATATCGGCAAATATAAAATGAATGGGGTGCGCTCAAAACAAATCTATGACTTTGATCAACAAGACTTGTGTTTATCAAGGGACACAACATATTTACTCATAAATCTATGACTTTGATCAACAAGACTTGTGTTTATCAAGGGACACAACATATTTACTCTGAACAACTTAGTTAGAAAATAGCTCGCTAAGTTAAACACATGTTTTTTCATAGAGGGATCTACATGGAACAATCAAGAACTTTCCTACTTAATTGTTCAAGCTGCAAGCATTCATATGTATGAATGCGAATGAAAACGAAAATCCACAAAGGAGCAGTTGTGATTATTTCATGTTAACAAAAAAAGATGTTATATCCATTTCAGTGTCCAAATTCAGTAAGTAACTAATATAGTCTCATGTAAACTATAGGATACTTAAAATTTTGATATTAAATTTATTTTCAAGTTTCAGATTTCTAGATATAAGCCATAAATAAAATTAAACAAAGCTTCCACGTATAATACATTCCACGTCATCAAAATAATTGTTTTACAATGTAAATTAATTTTACAACTTATATTTTAGTGCTTTCTCTGAGGTACAAAAAATATTCAAAAAAGATAAATTTCGCTATCAAATAATTTGGGGAAAATTTATCTACACATATCTGATTGACAAACGAAAGTTAAAAAATTACAAATTATTTAGCTAAACTTGTACATCATACATTTGATTATAAATTAAATACATACAAAGAAGAAACGACATATATATATATATAAATATAATAATTTCACAAAGATGGAATTGTATCTATCTAACAATCGATATAATCACACGTGATGGTGAAAAATCTAATGACAAATTATTACACATGACAATATAATTAAATTGGAGCAGTGTATAGAATATCTCATAGAATATGAATCGATATATATATATATATAAAAAAAAATTGGCTAAATATTCTATGCTAATAAGTAAAACTCGGGAAAGATCTTAATCTAAGCATGTCATATTCTCTAACCTCAGTGATAACAATATAATTAAAATAAAAATAAATATTTTTAGGCATGTTAGACAACAACTGGAAATCTCAAATAAATACAATAAATTGATACAGTGAGAATACATTGTTAATTAAAAATATTTTGTTAAATAAAAAAGAAAAAATTCTAAAATTCTCTACGAGGTATGAACATCTCTTCTCTTTTTAGCAAGACAAGTCGATGTCTCTAACACCATGCCACCAACTAAATACAGTTCTATTATACAACACAATTAATGAAACAAATTTTCTATTTAAAATAATTTTTAAATGAGCACTAATAAATAGACCTTGCTACAGAAATAGAAGAATTATGTTTTACTAAAATGTCATGACTAACGATCCTCGTGCCATTTATCTCTCATGATGTTTATGGGGGTTTTTCCACAATCCTTTATTTGGTACTAACAACTAGTATATAAAAAATCTTAAATATGGAAGCTGTGTCCTTAAGATAACTTTTTTTTAATGAAGTAGTTGGTTTGGGTAATGAAAGCGGCTATTTGCAAAAGAACATGTAGTTTTAGTATTTTGTTTTTGTGTGCGTGAACATGTCCCTCTTTTAGCGGGAAATCATATGTGTAGGTATAACTTACGACCTAGAAATTCTAACGAGTTTTTTAATGAGGCTTAAGCAATTAGTTTGTTGGCTAGACTTTTAAGGAGACACAAATAATAAACTATTACCCCAATTTAAAAGGATCACTACCTATTCTTCATAGAAAAGATTTTTTCTTGGGTTATTTTCATAATGTAATTATTACCATTTTTCTAAGTAAACGCCTTCACTAGAGTTGCGACAAACTCTAATGAGTTTTTTTGACCAATCTGTATTTTTCCACATGCCACACAATTTTACAATTAAAAACTATATTATTTTTCATATTAGATAAAGAAAAAAAAGAAAATAAGATAAAATTTAATAAAATAATGATTTAATACAATATAATAGTGGTAATGACTAAACTTCTTCAGATCAACTATTATTTGGGATCAAATGAATGACATGGCCAGTGAGTCTTGATGATGATTCGCTGTTATCGATAACACTCCAAACCATGGAAAAAATTGACAAACCAACTAAATCTCAACATTGATGATGGAACTTCACTGATATTCCGTCCATGACGTAAGTTTTGAACGAATTCAATTAGAATACTGCTACACGAATTTCCTCATATGAAAAGTCTTCCGCTAAAAGTTTTCTACCACTTACCCAAGTCGAGTACGTTGCGGTAGCGAAAAAGACACGTGAACTCTTTCTCGGTTGCATATATCTATTTAAAAGATCATGAAAAAGCATTTGAATCTCTACATGATATCTTACTAAATTATCTGTACGGAATATCTTCCCATGGGAAATAATAGATAAATGTATAACTTGTTTCACAATACGACCTAACAAACCTAATGAGTTTTTTATGAGGCCCAAGCTATAGGTTTGTGATTGGATTTTACCAAGAAACAAATAATACACCAATGCACCAATTTAAAAGGATCACTGCCTATTCATTATGGATTTGGATAGTTTTCAAGACGTAATCATTACATGTTATTTAAGTGCACCCATTGACTAGAGTCGCAACAAACTCTCATAAGTTATTATGACCAATTCGTATTTTTCCCCCATGCCATATAATCTTACAATTAAAATCATATTATAATGTATTTTGGAAAAGCGAAAACAAACGTAAACCGAGGCCTGTTGTGTCGTGGTCATGATACGGTGTTATCGATAGCACTCCTAACCATAGGGAAAACTGATGAACAAACCGAATCCCAAAATTTATGATATAAATTAGACAATATTTCTTACAGGAGCTTTGAATGAATACGATTTGAATATTGCTACACGAATTTCCTTGAATGAGAAGTCTTCCGCCAAAAGTCTATCTCACTTATCCCCAGACGAGTAGGATAAGGTAGTGAAAAAGGACCAACAAAATCTTTCCCAGTTGCATATAATTTTTTGAAAGATCACATACAAGTGCTAGAATCTCTACGAGATATCTTACCCAATTATCTCTACAGTGGACGGCTGTATACCCCAAAGTCTCGCAAGAGGTAAACATTTCTTCCTATTGATATCTCTGATTACCCATATCTTCCATGATTGGATATGCTCCTAATAACTAAAATGTTTTCTCCCAGATCTATATGATTTGTATCCATTTACCCTTACTAACCCTGAAAGTGTTTGTGAAGATACCACGTTGACTCAAATTTGATGTGATACTTCTTTCTTGGATCCGGTTTATCCTATATCAACTGGATCAAAATAGGCGCACGGTTGGAATGAGTGCATGGAGTAGTCAACCATCTAGGTCGTGAATAGAAGAAATTATGTTTAATTAACTGGTTGGTTCAACTCAGATCGAGGACTCAAACTTAATACATGTGGGAAATGGTTTATGAGATGTGGTCTTGGTGGGGAAGGTGTAGTTTTATGTTATGTAAAGGCTAATTCGATTCAAGTTTTTTTCATGAATTTAAGATGTAAATCGCCAGTGTTCTCGGAATTAGTCGCTCTCGATGACGGTTTTCCTGGATGGCTGATAAGATTAGAGTCATAAAATTTGGTGTGAAAGTAGATTCATAGGAGCAACTGCAACTGGTTTTCAAATAAATGGTAGAGTTTAGGAGAGGTATGACTACGGTTAGCATAAAGGGTATTCAGGTTTCGTTGTCTAGAAACTGGACTTTCGTGGGTAAGGACATTTAGGAAAGTAAATAGGTGGGCAAATTGATCATTGTGTAATGGGTTATATCAGGCTCCAAGTTATTAAAATTTAGTAGGTATAAATATGTTTAAGTAACTAAAAAGAAATTTGTTACAAACTAAAGGAATAGCCCGTAAACAAGCTTAGTTTTTTTCTCAATGAACAAGCGTAGTTCGGCATGTTGGTTAAATGAGTTATTTTTTTAGCTTGAGTTCCGCTTGACTAACTAGAAAAGCGATCTCTCAAATTATATTTTCTCGAGTTAAGCTTAAGTTGTAAGCTAGCAACTTAGTTCTTTACAACCTTAACCTTATTGAGATTATAGAAAAATAATCTGCACACGCTATCATAAGCCATGATATTAAAGAGACAATAAAATGAAAAAGAGAATGAATACTGAGCTATTTTAGAGTTAGAGCCTCTGTTATACTTACTTCCATGTGATCTAGAAACAGAAAAACATACATCATGGTATAAACATTATAAAAGACTGTAACAAGAAAACTACAAAACTAAAATTATTATTAGTCTATTAATGTCATGAAAGTAAATATTTCACATCAATCAAATCTGGGTAAAAAACCGTTAAGGAGAACATTAAACACAACAAATATGGGTATACTTTATAAATATACAAGTCTTGAAGATACTGATTAAAATATTTTACAAAAATATTTTTCAGCAGAATTATATTTCTAATTTTCTTGCTATATAGAAGGGTGGAGATGGCTAAGGTCCTATAATCTTCTAACCATGTTAAGCATTGGTCGAGTTTGATAGAGTCCAGAGTCATCATCAGCATCAGACCTCCCATTTCCTCAAAGAAATATGGTGCATGACCTCATGTCCCCCCTAGTTGTAGCCCTCTACCCAGAATGTGAACTTATAGTCGCAAACATATACGCTCTTTCTGTATGCTCGTAAAGGTCTCGAGTCTAATATTGTCCCCTGCTTGTGCAAATACTGAAGATAAAAGCGTCGATCTTGTACTCGTCAGCTTGTGCACCGTGAATATCTCCCAAATTACATGATTTCACCGTGCTTCTTTTTATTCACCCATTCACCACATCATCTTTATAATTTTAAACTCTTCAATATGTATTATTTAGAAAAGATGGCAAAGTAACCAAGTAGATATGCGCCTCCAATTCCATCTCGATATTTATAATTTTTCAGGTAGTATATTTTTTTAAGAATCTTGATGTGATATGAAAAAAACCGATGAATTCTCTTTTTTATTCAAAATATATTACAACTTTTTTGAGAGGATCGTGATTTCTTATTTGTGGGGAGGGGTAGGATGTGGTGTGGTGGGTGATGATGGCTCATGAATTTGTTTTTGAGATAATTGCACTATAATGCGTTATATAATGCAAAATACACTATATCTCCCTGATGGAATAGATCTGAGTTTCACACCTGAAGCTGACTTTAAAATCAAGCAAACCTCTTGCGCCACCAAACTGAGCAAACCCCGATACACCTAGCGAATTAATCTTGCACCATATCAATTGATTCTGTATACAAAAATGACCCATAGATGCATTAGATATAGAACCGAATAAAAAACATAAATCTAAACCAAACCCACATGTATTGGTAGCATGACTTTATTTACTATACATATGCGTTAATTCACCTTGTATGCCAAATTTGTATGTTTATTGTATGCAAGGATTAAGTTCTAAATTTCTATTTTCACATTTTTTTGATGAATGATTAGGGCGATTACTTCTACATGTATCTACATCACATACATCCTTCAAAATCAGCATCTCAAGGGACCTATAGTGAAATTTTGCATATTATATCGACCTACAGTGCAATTTACAACTATGGAATTTTCCAAATTTAATTTGATCCACCTCAACTATTTTGCAGGATCTGTATGTATATACAGGAGTTGTTTTCTGCAATAGTTTGTGTGGAGTTTGGATTATTAGAAGGTAATTTAAAATTTTCTCGTGAAAAAATATATTTATTACAGTTTGATCCCTTAAATTTAACTTTGATGGAATCAGTGGGAAAGCAGAAAGAACTCATATTGTAAAGGAATCAAATTCGAAAAACTTCTAATCCATCAAGACAGCAAAACAGGAAGACAGGTTTGTATTACAAACCAGATTTGTAATTAAGAGTCACCACAGGGAGTCATACTCAATTAACTCTAGTACCATATTTTAAGTGCAGTGAATATACAAGAAGTTACCATATGATATTTCAAGTTGGCATGTACTATTACTAGACTTATTACTAGACTATGTTCTTGCATCAGGTCCAATATTATCTAGGACCCAAAACTCGAATGCGAGTTTTCAAATTTATAGCTTTTTAATGTAATTATTCAAGTAGTTTATGTTCATAATTGAAACGTATGATGATTTATGAGATGCATTATCTTCAACTAAAAGTATAAAAGATGATAAATATTTTATGGTTTTATACCACTTCCTATTACTAATTTACCATTAAGTTTTTTACAGAGATTGCTGGTTTTGATGAATCATCTTGAAACTTGTACAGTAAAAATCACACCCATATAAAAAATAAAACCTACATTTACTCTCTTGTTATATTAAATTAAACATGATTATAATTTATCAGTGAAAAAAAAATCCATGCAGATAAATAAAAAAAGATACATTATAATTATAATTTAACATGATAACAATCTAACAAATTTAATATTAATATATGAGAGTATTTTGAAAGGTAATAAATATACTAGATATAATCAGTAAACTTAAAAGTATATCTTACCATAAGAATTGTGAAATGCTAGTTTAATGAAATGACATGGCCAACAATCTTATTCAATATTTTTTTTTCTGATAAAATCTTTTTCCTGCAAAATATAATAAAATATTAATATTGATATTTTTCTTACTTTAACATATAATTCATTCTAACTATATAAACTTGAAGTATATGTTGTTAGTATTTTTTTGATACAAGGGAGATCCGAAAGATATTTCTATATCTAGATTAATACATCATCAATTAAACTTGGTTATAAATCATTATTGGTGTTTCTATTCCATCCTATCACGAGTGAGAACACTACACACTTCACTCGTGGGGTCAACATATGAATGATATTACTCCCCGTGTGACAAAACAAGTCGAGGCACCAATCAATAAACGCGCCCCCCTCTCTATGTACACCTCTTAGTTTAAAGGATCTATTCCTTGAAAATATTTCTAGGATTTTTTGGATCCGTACCGCCGCTGATCCTCTAACATGTGTTCACGGAATCCTATAATCGTGAATCAAGAGTCGTCATACAACCGATGCATGTCATACATAAACACGATCAAACCCTTTAATTTACCTTAAGCCCTAATCTTTTTTGCATCTCTTGTTCTGTGTGCTTCTCCTGCTTCTCTGCGCCTTTGATTCAAGTTTTTGTTTTCATGTTAGTTTTCTTCACTGCTTTGTTTTGTGTAATTTTGTGTAATATGATGTTTGCTAGTTATTTTAGAATGATAAGGTTAGATAGATTTAATATAAATTGAACTGTTGTATTTTTTTATTGGAAAACTTGTCTGTTGTGCATCCCAATTGTATTTATTTATGTTGGATAATGGACATCAAGTTTATTATGTATATCATAGTGATAAAGGCTTTTGTAGCATGTTGAATTAACAATACCTCTGTATTTTATTTACGTTGGACAATAGTCTAAACTCCAAATTATTTTTGTTATTCCCTCCGTCTAAAAAATAATGTCACACTCACTAAAAGTAGTGACCTAAAATTAATATCCATTTAGATTTTAGACACTTTATGTCACTATTTTCTACTAATCAGGGGTATTTTAGTAATAGTGGTGGTAATTAATATGTTTTCTAATTTATGTGAAAACATAAGTGGACATTATTTTTATACAATAAAAGTCATCCAAATTATTTTCTCTTATATATAAATTATATAATTAACAATAATATATTTATTTTTTCATAAGTTTGTCCAATTTCTTTAAAAATTAGTCCTTTATAAATATATAAAATTATAATATTTAATAAAACTATAGTATGTAATTTGTATTTTATGAATATGTTTATCAAAATATAAAATCAAAGTTGTTTATTTTTTTCATTATTAAGTAGAACTAATTTAAACTAATAAATAGGTACATCGTAAAAATTTTGTAGCACGTTTTTTAAATAAAGAATAAATATAAAAAAGTAAATGAGACACTTGTTACATGGAACCACTACTCGAAGATTGAAGTAGTAAATCGAAACCAAGTAAAATTTAACCATTATGGAAAAACAGTTTGGTAGATGTGTTGAGGATGAAAACCCACTTCGATTGTACCCGAAAAGATGACGTTTTATGTCCTCAAGTTAGTGATGACGTGTAATCGCTATGAATAAAGAAGTTGGGTTACAACTAATTAACAAAATACTAATTTTATATCTTTTTCATATTACTAATTACAAATCCTCCTTGAATTTAAAAACATACACTTTTGAGTTGGGTTGGAAGAAACTAATATATTGTGAAGAAACCTTGGAATTTATAAGTAAAAGAGAAATACAATTGTTATAAATTGTAGGGGAAATAAAGAATATTGCATTAATAGTCATAAAAAATATGAAATTTACATAGTACAGAGATAACCTAAACCTTAGTTTTTACGGGCTTATTTATAAACCCACTGAATATAATATACTAAATATAATATATGGATTTGTACCATTTCCACTTGAATATTAAATTACAACTAATTAAAAACTACTAATTTTATATATATTTCATATTATAATGAGAAGAGAACCTAAGGAGAGCAAACATACCACTTTAATTTCAGATCTCTGGAGAATATGGACGGCGCCGCTTCCTCAGATTTAAACACGGACAGTTTTGAGTTGGGTGAAAAAAAATATTGTGGAGATACCTTTGAATTTGTAAGTAAAAAAATAAAAAAATTCTGAATGGTACGGGCAAGAAAGTATATCGAGTTAACAATTATCAAAGAATATGAAATTTATATAGTACAGAGATAACTCTAAACCCTAGTTTTTATGGGCTTGTTTATGAGCTTTATGGGTTGAACTGAATATCATATACTAGACATAACATATGGGTTAATACCATTTCTATATGGATATTCAATTACAATTAATTCACAAACTATTTATTTTATTGACTTTTTTTTGGGCTGAACTGAGTATCATGTACTAAATATAAAATATGGGTTATACCATTTCTATTTGAATATTCAATTTTGAAGAATATTCTTCCAAAAAAAAGTTCATTATGATTTCTTTGAATTATCGAAATATCTAAACATAAATATGAATTTGAGCATGTTCGGTTAATTAGATTGACCTTAGAACTTATAAGTCAAAAAATAATAAAAACATGTTTTGTAAACACATCAATAAATCACCCTATTCTAACAAGTCATTCCCTCTATATTGGTAAACAAGAATTTATCTCGCTATATGAGTTATTCTCATATATAAATGTATAATTGAAATTACTATATACATAATTCTCTTTAATTATGAAAGACATATTAAATGTGACAAAGATTTTACCCACAACTTAGATTGATATAGAGTCTATGCTCGACCAAAGTATAACATTAACTTATTATTGATAATATGCGTAAATTTATAGCATGGTGTTATAAGTTAAGGTTTACATAATATTACAATTGAAAAACAGAATAAACCTTGAGAAACCCGGGCCCCATTTTTGTTACAAATTAATTCAATTTTTCAGGATTTGTATTTAAGAAAATTAGTCTTGTGATTGCTTATAACTTTTTTATTTAATTTTCAGTATTTCATCTCTCTAGCAAGTGAAGAAACTAACATAGAGCCAATACTATTTTAAAGGTTAATTTCTCACATCTTGTTGGATCAACTTCATATGCATATAAATTATAAGTAAATAAAAAGGTTTTACATAGTTTTTCTTTTTTAATGCTCGGTATTATATATAAACATAGAGTCAAGTAGCTAAAAATAACAAAAATTACTATTTATAACACGATAAGAATCTAACAAATTTAAATAAAGATGATATGTCAATCAGTTCTCCGTGATTGAACATATGATTATATCCTCTAAAGTACATAAGCCTAAGTACATTATATAGTAAAATTAAAATCGAATTACTGGTCAAACAATATATGCTCTATATTATTACATTCCAAACGACAGATCACATAAAAAAATAGCACTTAATATTTTATAACTTGCTTTTATGTTTTTGGTTCGTAACACATCCGAGAGGTATTTGACTCTAGTATTCTAAAGTAATCTCTAATTATTAGAATAACTATTAATCCCACATTATCTTGCGACTTGTTGGTCGAAAATCTGATGCAGACAATGACACTCCCAAGGACAAAGTCATTCTTTTCTTCCTCATCTTAGTCTCACTATCCAACCAACCATAACAAGCTGTATAATCGGAATTCTTGATCACTGGTATTTGGGAATGTAATATAAATAAGAGATATCTTAACCTCTACCTTAACTCTTGTTTTCGTTATCTCACCATTATCTCTATAGAGGAGGAGGAGTATTCCTAGACTCATAATCCGGTATCAGCACATCTATAGAGTTCCCAGCCACAAATTCCTCATCACATGCACCATTTTATTCCCATCAATATTTTCTTTCAAACACACATCAATGAGGACTTCATAAGCACAATCTTCAATCACAACCCACCCGTTCGGTCGACTGTATTCCTAAATCAAACCATATTAAAACTGCTAATCAAGGAAATAAAAATGAAGCACCTAATTAGTGCAACATATAAATACATATAACACATATTAAGATCTAAATTTAACACCCAAATTTAATTAGAAAAATAAAATTGACGAATTACCTTGAGAAGTTTCCGGACCACAAGGCGAGTTAGCTTTATCTGGAAACCATAACGTCAATTGCAGCGTCTGTTCGGCGGGTACCCTGAAAAATCATAATAATCAATTCCAAGATAATGACTTAAATATTTAAAGATAAAGCAACATTAATTAGAAAATTCCAATTTTATTAATTTCTTATTTTTATTTCCAACTCACTAATAATATGGTTTACTCTCCATATATATATATATATATATATATATATATATATATATATGTTTCCCATTCAATGCATGTTTTTCACACAACGTATACTTATATTGTACATATATTTATAGGGCATATGTCGATTAGTAAATATCATTGAAGTTAGTGTGTCTGTCACATATCCCAACACGTAACTAGAGAGATATTATCCGCCTTGTGTGAACACCAAGTATATATCCTAAAGTTTCAATAACATGAGATTTACCTTCTAGATTTCTCATCACCTTTTCGATTATTTTGGCTAATTATTCTTCAAAAATTAAGAATCCTCTCATCACGCGTATTAACAAGATATTTAAAAGAATTTATCTCAATGGATTCAACCTCCAAAACACTTAGTTGACATTTCAGACTGAAGATTATGCCTAGTAATTTATTATCCTTTTCAAAGGCCTTAACCTCAACTCCATGTGAAATGGACAAACAACTTCATTAAACGCCTATTATGTAGTCCTTTGTGATTAGCTCCCCTCCTCTAGTAAGCTAGATCGTATGTTCGAAGTATGTGCAATGGATCCATATATAAATTTCATAGTGAGTTATCCCAAACTCACTATGAAATATCTATAAAAATTTCTCGCTAAATTTTAGTTCATGGAATACAAATTACAAGAAATTGTCCAAAACTTACAAACTTTCTTTTTACAGATAATTACTTATTTTTATTGTCTATCGATGAAATAGAACTTCAAGTATTTCAGGAATGTTTAATGTTATATAGTAATAGTTCCAAATAGAGAATAAATTTACACAAATTTCAATTTGTTTTAGCAGGGACATTCCTGAGGTTATAAAACACTCAGTTGCACAACGACTTCAAATGCGATAGTCCTTTGTCTAGGGATGAAATTTAGGGATCCCTTATGCCATTAATGGTTGAATGGTGAATCATTCTCTTGGATCGCTGAAAAGGTATTCAAAAAAGCTGAAGGATGGCAAGTCCAGCTGTTAAGAAATGGAGGTAAGGAGTTTCTAAGAAAACCAATTTTGCAAGCCATTCCGATATAAACTATGTATATGTTCTCCTTTCCTGTTTATTTAGTAAAAAACTTACATCATCTATCATAAAAAATTTGGTGGATAGGGTGAGCAGAACCGTGGCTTGGGAAAAAATTAGCCATTGGGAAACTTTTTGCGATTATGTGATTCAGAGAATTTAAACGAATGAATACGACCTTATTGGAAGAACAAGCTTGGAAAATAATGAAGAACCCAAATAATCTCGTGGCACGCGTTTTAAAACGTATTTACTTTCCTAAATACATTGTCTACATGTCAAACTACGACAATCACGTACGTAGTCTTGGGAAAGTCTTATTTAATGTAGGGGTTTTCTTAGACCAAATGACATGTACCAAGTTGGACAGGGAAATGCTATTAACATTTGGGAGGATGGATAGATTTTGAAGTAAAATTAATACAATCGAAAAAATTGTACTTATGAGACAGTGACACAATTACAAAATCAAAATAAATAAGAGTGGAGTATAGAGATTTTAAATAACTTGTTTACACAACCTATTTTTATTACAAATTATGAGAATCAAAATTTACAAAAACCATGCAAAAGACTTTTTTCTTTTGCCACACGTAAAGTGTAGTGAATATACAACAACGTTGGGATCTAACGTACTAACTAATATACATGTTTATCATGCTCCTCAGACGTCGTCCTTTAATAACAAAATGGAATGTTTTATGGAACTCAAATATACCAGGGAAGGTTCAAATTTTTAGCTGGAAGATATGTAATAATGTAATACCCACAAAACAAAACTTTCAAATAAGAAATTGTGTCGATATAGAAGATTATATATGGTGTATAGAACAGTTGAGTCAATAGAACATCTTTTGCTTACATGTACTATTTTACATCCTTTGGGCAGCATCGCCACTACTATTATTGAAACATTGTCTACTCACGGTTGTGATGAGCAAAGAGTGACACCTTATGTTTTTATAATAATTTGTAACACATAGAAAAAATAAGATGGAGAGTGTATATTATAATGCACCCATAGATTACGTCACTATTATCATTATGATTAATAAAGTAATGTAGAAACTATTCAGACGACTGGAGGAATATACACAATGCAAGGCAACCTGGGGTCACATGTTTCACACATCCACACAACCTATACCAATCTCTGATATATTTTTCTTTGCAATACTTGTAATTCAGCTATTGAAGTAGAAACTTAATATATGTTGGAAGTGTCACGATACTGTGTAAATTTCACTATGGAGCGGAAGACAATTTGTTCAGATAAACTTGAACTGATTCAAGGCAAGTTGGAGATCAGACCAACGATCTTGGAGATCGCACAATTAGTTTTATACATATTGTCTTTTTTTTCATCCTACCAAAAAAAGTATAATGAAACTATTAAAGACTTACTTTGATTTGATATTTTTAGTGATTAACTGAACCATCTATATACTAAAATTCATTAAAAATTAAAATATGTTCTCTATTGATATAACTATATTTACTATCAATGAAAATACTTTCATCCAATATTGGATGATCAAATACAAATGTAATATACATACCCCATGTTTTAAACATGCAAAATCTAATTATATTAATTAATAAAATAATTTATCAGCATGGAAGTCATACCCTTATAATTTTTGTAATAACAGAGTTATTAGATTAAATAAATTTATTAGTTTCCAAATCAATAAAATAATTGTAGGGAATATTTTAAATCTCCACAACTACACCCATCACCAAGATCATCAACCACCTTCTTTTCCGTTCAATTATCACCAAGGAAAAGTTTTTTATTTTCGAACACAACTACCATTAAGAACTATGGATGAAGCTCTATTTAAATTTGAACCTTCGTTCTTAAACTTTCACTTTTCACCTTGCTCTGTTCTAATATGTTTGATTATTTTTTCACCTTTAATATTAAAGTTGGGAAACAAAACTATTAAACGTTACATGTTAGTTCTATTTAATAAATAATATTAAGAGTTTATTGAGAAATAAAAGATTAATTAGGATATAAGGAGTAACTCTTTATGTTTGTGGTTGTTTATCTGAATAAACATATTCAATTTTTTTTAATTTGAACTCCATTCATTCTCAAACAACCGGGTTTGTTGATAATGCTATGATCTCTACAATATATCAAATGTCAATGTTCTATAACCTCGCTTCCTCCGTGACTAGCTGCACAATCACAATAATAATCATATTCCTTTAGTTAATACATAATAATCTAATTGAATGATTTACTTAATTATACTGAGAAAATTAATTGAAAGAAAAAACTAAACAGATAATCAACAATATAAGTCTCAAACAAATATTGATTTTTGTATTTACATTAATCTAATATTTATTTGGAATTGTTAAGAAAACCATCTTCTATATAAATAATTCTCTTACATAAAGTTTTCTATAACTTGCAAAACTTATATTTTGAAGGAATTCTCTTATTCATATTCATTACCATCCTAATTACTCTTTATCACTTTAAAATAGTATGTTTCTCTTTTATCCAATAATTTTACAGATCTTTATCAATCATGTTCACTCTTCATTATTTTTACATCAAATATTTTTCATGTTCCTCATGTGGACTGTTGAGTATAAAATTCATGTTCATCATGTGGAATGTTGAGTATAAAATTCTCCACAGTTGTACTCCCGTGAACCTTCTAGCTAGCCTTATAAAAAATTTCGAAAATCGTCGAAAAATCTGCAAACATTTCCCACATGGCAGTTCGACGTCTCCTTTTAACTATATACGTCAGAGTAGCTCATTAATCAAACCTAGTTAAGTTGTGCGAGTGGTGGGTAATTGTATTAATAAGAAGCACCACTATGACAATGGTATGTAGGAGTTGAGGTAGTGGTAGCTCAAATAGAACTTTTCGCATGCGTTGATTTATTTTGTGGGTCCCCCAAAATCTTTCCGTGATGTTATAGTGCGCCCTCTGAATTAACTGGAGTGGGTGAAGCCACATGTCTAACTGTGGATTAAATTTACTACTCTAATGGAAACATAACATATATTACTAGCCACATGTTAAACATAAAGTAAAATATAAACTTTTCTGAAACAAAACATATTTTAAACTTCAAATTAATTATGAGGAATATATATTTCACTCAAACTCTCTCGTTTGATGAATATTTAAAGGGGACATAAAAATCATGAATTTCAAAGTATACAAACATTAGACTAGCATATCAAATCTTCTCAAAAAATATATTTTAGAGACATGTCGATTTGAAACATCCGTATGACACCACAATGCAAACAAATACAATTAAATTTGTCAATGATGAGTTACAAAATACATCTAAGAACCAAAGAAACAAACATCTGTAACCCGTCTAGCCCACTAAGGGGTATGAAGTGTAAACTCAAATCTTTGGCCTTTTTGTTTGTAACAAAGCTAGCCCACATATCAAAATCTATATCATAAGCACGGTGGCATGGAAAACCTAGAATTTTTTTAAACACGTGAAATATTATTTATTCATCCATGCCACAAAGTTAGTGTGCCTGTTACATATCCCAATACGTAACTAGAGAGAGATATTCTCCGCCTTGTGAACACCAAGTATATATCATAAAGTTTCAATAACTTGAGATTTACCTTCTAGATTTCTCATCACCTTTTCGATTATTTTGGCTAATTATTCTTTAAAAATTAAGAATCCTCTCATCACGCGTATTAACAAGATATCTAAAAGAATTTATCTCAATGGATTCAACCTCCAAAACACTTAGTTGACATTTCAGACCGAATATTAGGCCTAGTAAGTTAGCAATCCTTTTCAAATGCCTTAACCACTACTCCATTTGAAATGTACAAACAACTTCGTTAAGAGCCTATTATGTAGTCCTTTGTGATTAGCTCCCCTCCTCTAGTAAGCTAGATCGTATGGATGCAAGATGATTTTAGAAGTATGTGCAATGAATCCATATAGAAATTTCATAGTAAGTTATCCCCAACTCACTATGAAATATCTATAAAAATTTCTTGCTAAATTTTATTTCATGGACTACAAATTACAAGAAATTGTCCAAAACTTAGACACTTTCTTTTTACAGATAATTACTTATTTTTATTGTCTATCGATCACATAAAACTTCAAGCATTTCAGGAATATTTAATGTTATATTATAATAGTTCTAAATAGAGAATAAATTTACACAAATTGCAATTTGTTTTAGCAGAGACATTCCTGAGGTAATAAGACACTCAGTTGCACAACGACTTCAAATTCTACAAACCTTTGTCTTGGGATGAAATTTAGGGATCCCTTATGACATTAACAGTTGAATGGTGAATCATTCTCTTGGATCGCTGAAAAGGTATTCAAAAAAAACTGAAGGATGGCAAGTCCAGCCGTTATGAAATGGAGGTAAGGAGTTTCTAATAAAAACAGTATTGCAAGCCATTCCAGCATAAACTATGTATATGTTCTCTTTTCCTGTTTATTTTGTAAAAAACATATATATTATCTATCATAAAAATTTTGGTGGAGTTAGGGTGAGTGGAACCATGGCTTGGGAAAAAATTAGCCGTTGGGAAATTTTTTGCGATTATGTGATTTAGAGAATTTAAACGAATGAATACGACCTTATTGGAAGAACAAGCTTGGTGAATAATGAAGAACCCAAATAATCTCGCAGCACGCGTTCTAAAAGGTATTTACTTTTCTAAATACGATTTTCTACATGTAAAACTAGGACAATCACGTAGGTAGTCTTGGGCAAGTCTTATTTAATGTAGGGATTTCCTTAGACCAAATGGCATATACCAAGTTGGACAGGGAAGTACTATTAACATTTGGGAGGACAACTGGATAGATTTTGAAGTAAAATTAATAAGATCAAAAAAACTATACTTATGAAACAGTGACACAATTACAAAATCCAAATTAATAAGAGTGGAATATAGAGGATTTAGATAACTTGTTTCCACAACCTATTATATCACAACTTATGAGAATCGAAATATACGAACACCATGCAAAAGACTTTTTTCTTTTGCCACACGTAAACTGTAGAGAATATACAACAACATCGGGATCTAATGTACTAACTAATATACATGTTTATCATTCTCCTCAAACGTTGTCCTTTAATAACATAAGAAACTTCAAAAAATGGATTATTGTATGGAACTCCAATATACCAGCGAAGGTTCAGATTTTTTTCTGGAATATATTTAATAATGCAATACCCAAAAAACAAAACTTTCAAATAAGACATTGTGTTAATATAGAAGATTGTATATGGTGTATCAAGCAGTTGAGACAATAGAACGTCTTTTGCATACATGTACTATTTTACATCGTTTGGGCACATCGCCACTACTATTATTGAAACATTATCTACTGACGGCTATGATGAGGGAATAGTGACACCGTATATTTTATTACTTATTTGACACATAGAAAGATAAGATGGAGCGTTTCCATGATAATGCACCCATAGATTACGTCAGTATTATCATTATGATTAATAACGTAATGCAGAAACTATTCAGACGACTGGAGGAATATACACAATGCAAGGCAACCCGGGGTCACATGTTTCACACATCCACACAAGCTATACCAATCTCTGATATTTTTTTCCTGTAATGCTTGTAATTCAGCTACTGAAGTAGAAGCTTAAGATATTTTGGAAGTGTCACGATACTGTGTAAATTTCACTATGGAGCGGAAGACAATTTGTTCAGATAAACTTGAACTGGTTTAAGGCAAGTTGGAGATTGGACCATCTTGGAGATCACAAAATTAGTTTTGTACATATTGTCTTTTCTTTTCATCCTACCAAAAAAGGTATAATGTAACTATTAAAGAATTACTTTGATTTGATATTTTTTAGTGATTAATTGAACTATCTATATACTAAAATTCATTAATAATTGAAATATGTTCTCTATTGATATAACTATGTTTACTTCCAATGAAAATACTTTCGTCTAATATTGAATGATCAAATACCAATGTAATATACATACCCTATGTTTTAAACATGCAAAAACTAATTATATTAATTAATAAAATAATTTATAACCATGGAAGTCATACCCTTATAATTTTTATAATAATGAGTTATTAGATTAAATAATTTTATTAGTTTTCAAATCAATAAAATAATTATAGGGAATATTTTAAATCTCCACAACTACACTCATCAACAAAAGCATCAACCACCTTGTTTTCCATTCAATAATCACCAAGGAAAAGTTTTTAATTTTTTAAGCCGAACTTAAATTTAAACCTTCGTTCTTGCACTTTTACTTGCCACCTTGCTCTGTTCTAATATTTGTGATTATTTTTTCACCTTTAATATTAAAGTTGGGGAAAATATTATTAAACGTAATATGTTAGTTCTATTTAATAAAATAATATTAAGTATTTATTGATGAATAAAAGATTAATTAAGATATAAGGAGTAACTCTTTGTGTTTGTAGTCGTTTATTTAAATAAACATATTCAAATATTTATCTTTTTAAGTTGAACTCCGTTCATTCTCAAACAATTGGTTTGTTTATAATGTTATCATCTCTACAATATATCACATGACGTGTTCTAAAACCTCACTTTCTCGGTGACTAGCCACACAATAACAATATTAAACATATGCATTTAGTTAATACATAATAATCAAATTGAATGATTTACTTTATTTTAGTAAGAAAATTAATTGAAACAAAAAAAATAAACACATAATGAACAATATAAGTCTCAAACATATATTTATTTTTGTATATACATTAACCTAAGATTTATTTGGAATTGTTAAAAAAACCATCTTCTACATAAACAATTCTCTACGTAAATTTTTCTATTACTTGCAAAACTTATATTTTGAAGGAATTCTCTTTTTTATATTCATTACCATCCCAAAGACTCTTTATTACTTAGAAATAATAAGTTTCTCTTTTATCCAATAATTTTTCACACCTTTATTGATCATGTCCACTCTTTATTATTTGGACATTATATATTTCTCATGTTCTTCATGTGGAATGTTGAGTATAAAATTCATGTTCCTCATGTGGAATGTTGAGTATAAAATTATCCACATCATCATTAATATCCAACGGTGCTTAGATTTTGTTTGGTTGTACTTCCTTGAACCTTCTAGCTAGCCTCACAAAAAAATGCAAAAATCGTGGGAAAATCTGCAAATATTTCCTTGAGGTTTGTGCGTGGTTCGTAATTGTATTATAAAGGCACCACTATGACCATGGTCAGTAGGAGTTGAGTTAGTGGTAGCTTGAATGTAACTTTTCGTACTTGCATTAGAAGGGTTGATTTCTTTTGCGGGTCTCGAGCTTTCCGTGATGTTATATTGGGTCCTCTGAATTAACAAGAGAGGGTGATGCCACAGGTTTAACTGTATACGCTGGATTAAATTTACTACTCTTATCGACACATAACATATATTACTAGCCACATGTTAAACATAAATGTAATATTTAATTAGATAATAATGAAAGAACAAGAGGTTTATCATAGGAATACCTCTTGAAGAGCAGCGGAATTGAATCGATTGAGAATTAGATAATCTTGCGGCCGTGGATCTTGGAAGAAAGACCTCTATTTCCACAACCTAAGAGCCTTTGTGAACTTCTGATCAGTGTGTATTAATTTTGTGTATTGTAGAGAGAAAAATAGATATTAGAAGAGAAGAGTTCTTGTGAATTAGATTCATTAGTTTCTCTTATAATAGTGTTCTGACTCTTAAATAGTGGGTAATCAGGAAGTGTTGTCAGATATACACATATCTGATTTTATAACTTCCACAGTTATTAATTTTGAATTTTAAATTAATAACCTTATATTTAGTAACTTACTTTTGGCGGACTAAAAATATAATAAATAAATAATACATAATTATTTATTTATATATTTTTCTTACATTCTCTCACTCTCCGATAGTTAAGTTACATCAATTTCATGGTACCAACATCCCACTATCTTCTCATATACACACTTGCATCAAAGTATCATCATACTTGATAAATAGGCCGTGCGACCGGCAAGCATACGAGCATACATTACTAATAACCTGTTAGGGTACATAGTTACTCAAATAATTCTCATTAGTTACGTATCTTGTAGTACCCCAAACTAATAATTTGTTGTATCATATTTCAGTAACTCTAACCCCTTTTAAATTTATATCACATCATTCATGTGATCAAAAGAGTTCACTGACATAACTTTATGTGTCTCACTATCATGTTATAGTCCAAATTGACTTACATGATCGGTATACCTGCAAGCACACACTTTGATACACAATTTTAGTCTTCCCTTTACACTTAGATCCTTTTACGTTGATTAAGTTGCTTTCCCAAACACACCCCATTAGACCGAATCATTCATGATCATTGGTAATATGTTCAAAGTAGCATATACCTAATCAAAATATCAATATATAGTCAAAAGTAATAAGGGCACAATTAAAGGCATCACACAGTGAAGAGACAGGGATCGACTCTTCACTTCCTTCTGGTCGAAAGCACACGTGGTATGACACACGTGCTATGGTATTATTCATATAGCTCCAATTGTATGTCAGAATTTTATAAATACCATACATATATATAATTAGACAAGCCTCGTTGCCTAAGATGAGTTCTTCGATCGATCAACCCTTCTATGAAATCAATCAAGCAACTCATATCTGGCTATTATAGACTAAGTAGACAGTGAGATTCTACTTCGATCATAATATAAGTTTAACATGTATCATCCATGTTTCTGATCTCATCTTAACAATTAGTTAAGGCGACTATCTTAACTCAAGTTCTCTCAAGGGTTATTCACTACTATGAGTTAGTCTTATCTTTGCGCACTTCTTCTGCCAAAGGCGATTGCCCGTGTGATAAGGCCAATCTCAGTCTATAGGACATACATCCTTACAAAAACACACGCATTATAATATATATCAAACATGATATTATTAAAAGAAACAGTTAAATAAACATACTAATGAAAATATATACATGAATGCACATAAACTTGCAATATTCATACATTATATCTTGCTTAATCATATAGATCTAACAAATCAATAAATATATCCCTTGGGATATCCTTTATGAATGATCAGCAAGCGTATTGCGTGTGTGTATGTATTGCAAACCAACATGGTTTTGTGCAATAATATCTCTAACAAAAGTTATACTTTATATCAATGTGTTGGGTCTTACTGTGATACTTAGGAGCTTTCACACAAGCCTTTTCAGCTTGAGTATCACAATGTATAGTAACAGGACTCCCACTATTGCTTGAGAATCCTAAAGGTTCAAAGAACCTTTTTAACCAAGCAGCTTCTTGAACCGCAGCTGAGCATGCTACAAACTTAGTCCATTGTGGACAAAATTACACAGGTTTGTTTCTTGCTACTTCAAGAAATTTCGAAATTGATTAACAAGAATACATGACCTGAGGTAGATATGCACACATATATATCACTAGCCCAAATGGCATAATATATACTTCTATGTGTAATCTACTTCCTCGAAAGCATAAGGCATGATCCATAATGCCTTTTAGATATCTCAATATCCTTTTCACAGCTTTCAAATTCTCTTGTCCCGGGTTTGACTGAAAAATGACTAACTACACCTACCCCATAACATATGTCTGGCCTATTTCATATCATAACATATATAATACTATCTATGGAACTATATACACTTTCTATTTCTCTTCTGGAGTACTAGGACACATGTAGAGAGTAAAGTTTGTTCCCTTTTCTACATGATTGTCAAAGGCATTGCATGTGGTCATACGAAAGCATTCGAGTATATTCATGATGCAAGGTTCTTGAGATAAAGATAATAGTCTTCTAGACCTATCTTTGTGAATCTTAACACCAAGAATATAATTTTCTTCTCCCATATCTTTCATATCAAATTGAGAAGCTAGACACTTCTTATTAGCTTGATTAAACTCTTTATCATTCCCAGCTAATAGGATGTCATCCACAAATGGAGATAAAATTACAAAAAAATTCTTGGAATGTTTAATAGTGGTCTTCACTTATCATCTCAAATCCATTTGATGAAATGACTTCATGAAATCTCAAATTCCACTGGCTTGAGTCTTGCTTAAGACCATATATTGATTTTAACAATCTACACACTTTATTCTCTTGATCTTATGGAATAAAACTCAAGGGTTGTTCCCTGAAATTAATCTCGTCTAAATCTCGTCTAAATCTCTATTTAGAAATGCAGTTTTCACATCCATTTTGGTCTTCCATTGCTTTTCTCCATTCATTCTTAGCAGGAAATGAAAGTGCTTCATTTTCTTTTAAAGGTTCTTCCTTGTCTTGCGGAGTTATCATAAAGACTTCTCCTTCGATTTCAAATCAATGATGAGAAACTAAACCTCTAACACTTATTTTAGGTTGAGAATCTTGAGAAATAGGATTATTAGATGATGCAATGGTTTCAACTGTCTCAAGTTATAGAGAATTTTCTCTACTTCATGAGTATATGTTACCTCGTCAGGTGTCACATTTGTTTGCATATCATCTTCCGGATTCTCATTATATTCTCATTATATTCACATATAATAGAATTTCTATCAATCTCACCACTACTAGGAAAATCATTCTCTAAGAATGTAAGATCTTGTAATTCAGTTTCAGTAATATCTCCATCGTTGTGTTCTAACATAAACGCATATCCTTTTGAGTTCTCTAGGTGCCTCTTGGACCTAATTTTCCCATATTTATGAGATAGATCATGAACATAGCATGCCGACCCCCAGGATAGCAAGTAGTTCAGAAGGAGTTGATGGAACAGTCTTCGTGGGCACTCGATTAAGTATATAACTAATGGTAAGCAAGGCATCTCTCCAATAAGATATTGAAAGATTAGCTTGTGTAATCATAGACTTAAACTTTTCTAGGAGAGTTCTCCCTCTTTCATCACACAGTTCTTTCAACTGTCTCAATAGATATTCATGTCCACGATTAAGGTTTAAGGTTTTTCACCTTCCTCTCTGACTGATTTTCTACTTCATTGAAATATATATTAAGAACATTTCAATGCTCCAGATTTATGAAAAATCAGGTAGACATAACCAAAACTAGTGATATCATCTATAACCGAAAGTCATAGAACACAATTTTCTGCAATACTTAATACTCTGCAATGTTCATATTTGTTATTCCTCATTTGTAAACATACATTATGTTAAAAGAAATGGACAAATAAAACTTTTCTTATTATGTAAATGTACATTGAAGAAAGCGAAATCAAATTCTGCACTTCAAAATTTGTACAACAAAAACAAAAATTCTATTTAACCCAAAAAAAAAGTCACTCAATGCCGTAATTCTTTTTTAAACCCTTTATAAAAATAACTCTAATCATATAAACGTTAAAATTGATGGCCATACATAGATAAATAATCAGATTATTATTCATACATTAGTATAATGATGGCATTACATGTTAGTTCACAAAGAACATACGTAAACATTTAAAGCGAAAAAAAAAATTCAAGCAAACACATGAGTCATTTTTTCTTTTCTCATTCGACAGAAAACTAGAAAAAAAATTATTCTCTTATGAATAAAAATTTTACACAAAATTAATATATCTAATTAATATATCACAAGCTCTGATACCGTAATATTTAATTAGATAATAATTAAAAAACAAGAGGTTTATCCAATACCTCTTAAGATCAGCGGAATTGAATCTATTGAGAATTAGATAATCTTTCGGCCGTGGATCTTAAATAGTTAGTTTCTTGTGAATTACATTCATTAGTTTCTCTTCTAACTGTGTTCTGTCTCTTAAATAGTTAAATAGTGGGTAATCAGGAAGCAGATATATACACATATTAGATTTTATAACTTTCACAGTTATTCATTTTGAATTTTAAATTAATAACCTTATATTTAGTAACTTACTTTTCGCGGACTAAAAATATAATAAATAAATAATACATAATTATTTATTCATATATTTTTCTTACAATAAACAAAAATATAAACTTCCCTGAAAACAAAACATGTTTTTAACTTCAAATTAATGATGAGGAATATATATTTCACTCAGACTCTCTCCCTTGATGAATAGTTAAAAGGGGACATAAAAAGCAAGAATTTCAAAGTATACAATCATTGGACTAGCATATCATATCTTCTCAACTACATCATCATCTTTAACTCGTCTAGCCTACTCAGGGGTATGAAGTGTAAACTCAAATTTTTTGGCCTTTTTGTTTGTACCAAAGCTAGCTCACATATCAAAATCTATATTATAAGAACGGTGGAATGGAAAACCTACAATTTTTAAACACATGAAGTATTATTTATTCATCCATGCAAAATAGATCGTCATACCCTCATGATGCTCTCTTAAAAGAAAACCCCAAATTGTAAAACATACAACATTGTAATAAACACAAACTGTTTCTGTACCTAGATTTCAATATAATCTATTATGAGATTTCATGTTTTGTCCTAATATTAATGTTAAGCTAAACATATTCTAGCACAAACTAGAAAAAAATATCACATAAATTAATTTAGACTTAGTATATTATGGAAATCTGAAATTCTTGGGTATATTATTAAGTTGTCTCAACCACCTTTGATAATTAATGACACAATATTGAGAATATATCGGCAAATATAAAATGAAGTGGGTGAGCTCAAAACAAATCTATAACTTTGAGCAACAAGACTTGTGTCTATCAAGGGACACAACATATTTACTCTGAACAACTTAGTTATAAAATAGCTCGCTAAGTTAAACACATGTATTTTCATAGAGGGAGCTACATGGAACAATCAAGAACTTTCCTACTTAATTGTTCAAGCTGCAAGCATTCATATGTATGAATGCGAATGAAAACGAAAATCCACAAAGGAGCAGTTGTGATTATTTCATGTTAACAAAAAAAGATGTTATATCCATTTCAGTGTCGAAATTCAGTAAGTAACTAATATAGTCTCATGTAAACTATAGGATACTTCAAATTTTGATATAAAATTTATTTTCAAGTTTCAGATTTCTAGATATAAGCCATAAATAAAATTAAACAAAGCTTCCACGTATAATACATTCCACGTCATCAACATAACTGTTTTACAATGTAAATTAATTTTACAACTTATATTTTAGTGATTTCCTTGAGGTACAACAAATATTCAAAAAAGATAAATTTCGCTATCAAATAATTTGTGGAAACTTTATCTACACATATCAGATTGACAAACGAAAGTTAAAAAAATAACAAATTATTTAGCTAAACTTGTACATCATACATTTGATTATAAATTAAATACATACAAAGAAGAAATGACATATATATATATATATATATATATATATATATATATATATATATATATATATATATATATATATATATATATATATATATATATATATATATATATATATAAATATAAGAATTTCACAAAGATGGAATTGTATCTATCTAACAATCGACATAATCACACGTGATGGTGAAAAAACTAATAACAAATTATTACACATGACAATATAATTAAATTGGAGCAGTGTATAGAATATCTCATAGAATATGAATCGATATATATATATATAATTTGGCTAAATATTCTATGCTAATAAGTAAAACTCGGGAAAGATCTTATTCTAAGCATGTCATATTCTCTAATCTCAGTGATAACAATATAATTAACATAAAAATAAATATTTTTAGGCATGTTAGACAACAACTGGAAATCTCAAATAAATACAATAAATTGATACAGTGAAAATACATTGTTAATTAAAAATATTTTGTTAAATAAAACAGAAAAAATTCTAAAATTCTCTACGAGGTATGAACATCTCTTCTCTTTTTAGCTAGAGAAGACGATGTCTCTAACACCATGCCACCAACTAAATACAGTTCTATTATACAACACAATTAATGAAACAAATTTTCTATTTTAAATTAATTTTTAAATGAGCACTAATAAATAGACCTTGCTACAGAAATAGAAGAATTATGTTTTACTAAAATGTCATGACTAACGATCCTTGTGCCATTTATCTCTCAAGATGTTTTTGGGGGTTTTTCAACAATCCTTTATTTGGTACTAACAACTAGTATATAAAAAATCTTAAATATGGAAGCTGTGTCCTTAAGATAACTTTTTTTAACGAAGTAGTTGGTTTGGGTAATGAAAGCGGCTATTTGCAAAAGAACATGTAGTTTTAGTATTTTGTTTTTGTGTGCGTGAACTTGTCCCTCTTTTAGTGAGAAATCATATGTGTAGGTATAACTTACGACCTAGAAATTCTAATGAGTTTTTTAATGAGGCTCAAGCAATTAGTTTGTTGGCTAGACTTTTAAGGAGACACAAATAATACACTATTACCCCAATTTAAAAGGATCACTACCTATTCTTCATAGATAAGATTTTTTCTTGGGTTATTTTCATAATGTAATTATTACAATTTTTCTAAGTAAACACCGTCACTAGAGTTGCGACAAACTCTAATGAGTTTTTTTACCAATCTGTATTTTTCCATATGCCACACAATTTTACAATTAAAAACTATATTATTTTTCATATTAGATAAAGAAAAAAAAGTAAATAAGATAAAATTCAATGAAATAATGAATTAATACAATATAATAGTTGTAATGACTAAACTTCTTCGGATCAACTATTATTTGGGATCAAATGAATGACATGGCTAGTGAGTCTTGATGATGATTCGCTGTTATCAATAACACTCCAAACCATGGAAAAAATTGCCAAACCAACTAAATCCCAACATTGATGATTGAACTTCACTGATATTCCGTCCATGACTTAAGCTTTGAACGAATTCAATTAGAATACTGCTACACGAATTTCCTCATATGAAAATTCTTCCGCTAAAGGTTTTCTACCACTTACCCAAGTCGAGTACGTTGGGGTAGTGAAAAGGACACGTGAACTCTTTCTCAGTTGTATATATCTATTTAAAAGATCATGAAAAAGCATTTGAATCTCTACATGATATCTTACTAAATTATCTCTACGGAATATCATCCCATGGGAAATCATAGATAAATGTATAACTTGTTTCACAATACGACCTAACAAACCCAATGAGTGTACCCATTTACTAGAGTCGCAACAAACTCTCATAAGTTTTCATTATGGATTTGGATAGTTTTCAAGACGTAATCATTACATGTTATTTAAGTGCACCCATTGACTAGAGTCGCAACAAACTCTCATAAGTTTTTCTGACCAATTCGTATTTTTCCCCATGCCATATAATCTTACAATTAAAATCATATTATATCGTATTTTGGAAAAGCGAAAACAAACGTAAACCGAGGCCCGTTGTGTCGTGGTCATGATACGGTGTTATCGATAGCACTCCAAACCATAGGGAAAACTGATGAACAAACCGAATCCCAAAATTTATGATAGAAATTAGACAATATTTCTTACAGGAGCTTTGAATGAATACGATTTGAATATTGCTACACGAATTTCCTTGTATGAGAAGTCTTCCGCCAAAATTCTATCTCACTTATCCCCAGACGAGTAGGCTAAGGTAGTGAAAAAGGACCAACAAAATATTTCCCAGTTGCATATAATTGTTTGAAAGATCACATACAAGTGCTAGAATCTCTACGAGATATCTTACCCAATTATCTCTACAGTGGACGACTGTATAACCCAAAGTCTCGAAAGAGGTAAACGTTTCTTTCTATTGATATCTCTGATTACCCATATCTTCCATGATTGGATATGCTCCTAATAACTAAATTTTTTTCTCCCAGATCTATATGATTTGTATCCATTTACCTTTACTATCCCTGAAAGTGTTTGTGAAGATACCACGTTGACTAAAATTTGATGTGATACTTCTTTCTCGGATCTGGTTTATCCTAGATCAAAATAGGCGCACGGTTGGAATGAGTGCATGGAGTAGTCAACCATCTAGGTCGTGAATAGAAGAAATTATGTTTAATTAACTGGTTGGTTCAACTCAAATCGAGGACTCAAACTTAATACATGTGGGAAATGGTTTATGAGATGTGGTCTTGGTGGGGCAGGTGGAGTTTTATGTTATGTAAAGGCTAATTGGATTCGAGTTTTTTTCATGAATTTAAGATGTAAATCGCCAGTGTTCTTGGAATTAGTCGCTCTCGATGACGGTTTTCCTGGATGGCTGATCAGATTAGAGTCATAAAATTTGGTGTGAAAGTATATTCATAGGAGCAACTGCAACTGGTTTTCAAATAAATGGTAGAGTTTAGGAGAGGTCTGACTACGGTTAGCATAAAGGGTATTCAGGTTTCGTTGTCTAGAAACTGGACTTTCGTGGCTAAGGAGATTTAGGAAAGTAAATAGGTGGCAGAATTGATCATTGTGTAATGGGATATATCATGCTCCAAGTTATTAAAATTTATTAGGTATAAATATGTTTAAGTAACTAAAAAGAAATTTGTTACAAACTAAAGGAATAGCCCGTAAACAAGCTTAGTTTTTTTCTCAATGAACAAGCGTAGTTCGGCATGTTGGTTAAATGAGTTATATTTTGAGCTTGAGTTCCGCTTGACTAACTAGAAAAGCGATCTCTCAAATTATATTTTCTCGAGTTAAGCTTAAGTTGTAATCTAGCAACTTAGTTCTTTACAACCTTACCCTTATTGAGATTATAGAAAAATAATCTGCACACGCTATCATAAGCCACGATATTAAAGAGACAATAAAACGAAAAAGAGAATGAATACTGAGCTATTTTTAGAGTTAGAGCCTCTGTTATACTTACTTCCATGTGATCTAAAAACAGACAAACATACATCATGGTATAGACATTATAAAAGACCGTACAAAAGATATTGACAAGAAAACTACAAAACTAAAATTATTATTAGTCTATTAATGTCATGAAAGTAAATATTCTACATCAATCAAATCTGGGTAAAAAACCGTTAAGGAGAACATTAAACACAACAAATATGGGTGTACTTTATAAATATACAAGTCTTAAAGATACTGATCAAAATATTTTAAAAAAATATTTTTGAGCAGAATTGAATTCCTAATTTTCTTGCTATATAGAAGGGTGGAGATGGCTAAGGTCCTATGATCTTCTAACTATGTTAAGCATTGGTCGAGTTTGATAGAGTCCAGAGTCATCATCAGCATCAACCTCCCATTTCCTCAAAGAAATATGGTACGTGACCTCATGTCCCCCTAGTTGTAGCCCTCTACCCAGAATGTGAACTTATAGTCGCAAACATATACGCTCTTCCTGTATGCTCGTAAAGGTCTCGAGTCTAATATTGTCCCCTGCTTGTGCAAATACTGAAGATAAAAGCGTTGATCTTGTACTCGTCAGCTTATGCACCGTGAATATCTCTCAAATTACATCATTTCATCGTGCTTCTTTTTATTCACCCATTCACCACATCATCTTTATAATTTTAAACTCTTCAATATGTATTATTTAGAAAAGATAGCAAAGTAACCAAGTAGATATGCGCCTCCAATTCCATCTCGATATTTATAATTTTTCAGGTAGTATATTTTTTTAAGAATCTAGATGTGATAGGAAAAAAACCGATGAATTCTCTTTCTTATTCAAAATATATTACAACTTTTTTGAGAGGATCGTGATTTCTTATTTGTGGGGAGGGGTAGGATGTGGTGTGGTGGGTGGAGATGGCTCATGAATTTCTTTTTGAGATAATTGCACTATTATGCCTTATATAATGTAAAATACACTATATCTCCCTGATGGAATAGATCTGACTTTAAAATCAAGCAAACCTCTTGCGCCACCAAACTGAGCAAACCCCGATACACCTAGCGAATTAATCTTGCACCATCTCAATTGATTCTGTATACAAAAACTTCCCATAGATGCATTAGATATAGAATCGAATAAAAAACATAAATCTAAACCAAACCCACATGTATTGGTAGCATGACTTTGTTTACTATACATATGCGTTAATTCACCTTGTATGCCAAATTTGTATGTTTATTTTATGCAAGGACTAAGTTCTAAATTTCTATTTTCACATTTTTTGATGAATTATTAGGGCGATTACTCCTACATGTATCTACATCACATACATCCTTCAAAATTAGCATCTCAAGGGACCTATAGTGAAATTTTGCATAATATAGCGACCTACAGTGCAATTTACAACTATGGAATTTTCTAAATTTAATTTGATCCACCTCACCTATTTTGCAGGATCTGTATGTATATACAGGAGTTGTTTTCTGCAATAGTTTGTGTGGAGTTTGGATTATTAGAAGGTAATTTAAAAATTTCTCGTGAAAAAATATATTTATTACAGTTTGATCCCTTAAATTTAACTTTGATGGAATCAGTGGGAAAGCAGAGATAACTCATATAGTAAAGGAATTAAAATCGGAAAACTTCTAATCCATCAAGACAGCAACAACGGAAGACAGGTTTGTATTACGAACCAGATTTGTAATTAAGAGTCACCACAGGGTGTCATACTCAATTAACTCTAGTAGGATATTTTAAGTGCAGTGAATATATAAGAAGTTACCATCTGATATTTCAAGTCGGCATGTACTATTACTAGACTTATTAATAGACTATGTTCTTGCATCAGGTCCAATATTACCTAGGACCCAAAACTCGAATGTGAGTTTTCAAATTTATAACTTTTTAAAAAGCTTTTTAATGTAATTATTCAACTAGTTTATGTTCATAATTGAAACGTATGATGATTTATGAGATGCATTATCTTCAACTAAAAGTATAAAAGATGATAAATATTTTATGGTTTAATACCGCTTCCTATTACTAATTTACCATTAAGTTTTTTACAGAGATTGCTGGTTTTGATGAATCGTCTTGAAGCTTGTACAGTAAAAATCACACCCATATAAAAAATAAAACATACATTTACTCTCTTGTTATATTAAATTAAACATGATTATAAGTTATCAGTGAATAAAAAGTCCATGCAGATAAATAAAAAAAGATACATTATAATTATAATCTAACATGATAACAATCTAACAAATTTAATATTAATATATGAGAGTATTTTGAAAGGTAATAAATATACTAGATATAATCAGTAAACTTAAAAGTATATCTTACCATAACAATTGTGAAATGCTAGTTTAATGAAATGACATGGCCAACAATCTTATTCCATATTTTTTTTTCCGATAAAAATTTTTTCCTGTAAAATATAATAAAATATTAATATTGATATTTTTTCTTACTTTAACATATAATTCATTCTAACTATATAAACTTGGAGTATATGTTGTTAGTATTTCTTTTTTATACAAGGGAGATCCGAAAGATCTTTCTGTATCTAGATTAATACATCATCAATTAAAATTAGTTATAAATCATTATTGGTGTTTTCCATTCCATCCTATCACAAGTGAGAACACTACATACTTCACTCGGGGGTCAACATATGAATGATATTACTCCCCGTGTGACAAAACAAGTCGAGGCACCAATCAATAAGCGCGCCCCCTCTCTATGTACTCCTCTTAGTGTAAAGGACCTATTCCTTGCAAATATTTCTAGGATTTTTTGGATCCGTACCGATCCTCTAACCTGTTTTACCGGAATCCTATGATCGTGAATCAAGAGTCGTCATACAACCGATGCATGTCATACATAAACACGATCAAACCCTTTAATTTACCTTAAGGCCTAATCTTTTTTGCATCTCTTGTTCTGTGTGCTTCTCCTGCTTCTCTGCGCCTTTGATTCAAGTTTTTGTTTTTATGTTAGTTTTCTTCACTGCTTTGTTTTGTGTAACTTTGTGTAATATGATGTTCGCTAGTTATTTTAGAATGATAAGGTTAGATAGATTTAATATAAATTGAACTGTTATATTTTTTTATTTGAAAACTTTTTTGTTGTGCATCCCAATTGTATTTATTTATGTTGGATCATGGACATCAAGTTTATTATGTATATCATAGTGATAAAGGTTTTTGTAGCATGTTGAATTAACAATACCTCTGTATTTTATTTATGTTGGACAATAGTCTAAACTCCAAATTATTTTTGTTATTCCCTCTGTCTAAAAAATAATGTCATACTCACTAAAAGTAGTGAACTAAAAATAATATCCATTTAGATTTTCAAGACACTTTATGTCCCTATTTTCTACTAATCAGCGGTATTTTAGTAATAGTGGCGGTATTTAATATGTTTTCTAATTTATGTGAAAACATAAGTGGACATTATTTTTATATAATAAAAGTCATCCAAATTATTTTCTCTTATATATAAATTATATAATTAATATTAATATATTTATTTTTTTCATATGTTTGTCCAATTTTTTTAAAAATTAGTCCTTTATAAATATATAAAATTATAATATTTAATAAAACTATAGTATGTAATTCGTATTTTATGAATTTGTTTATCAAAATATAAAATCAAAGTTGTTTATTTTTTTCATTATTTAGTAGAACTAATTTAAACCTGAATTTAAACTAATAAATAGGTATATCGTAAAAAATTTGTAGCACATTTTTTAAATAAAGAATAAATATAAAAAATCAAATGAGACACTTGTTACATGGAACCACTACTCGAAGATTGAAGTAGGAAATCGAAACCAAGTAAAATTTAACCATTGTGGAAAAATAGTTTTGGTAGGTGTGTTGAGGATGAAAAACCACTTCGCTTGTATCCGAAAAGATGACGTTTTATGTCCTCAAGTTAGTGATGACATGCAATCGCTATTTGTAGGCATTTTAAAGAAAAAGAAGCAAATGAATTCGAAGGTGAATATAGAATGTTTTGATGAAGACAGATCTTCTCAGGCAAAGGGTAGTATTGGTTATTTTATGGTAAAAGAGCAAGGTGGGCCAACAAACGTTAAATGAAATGGTTAAAAAAGAGAGTCTGTCATTTCGAGATATTTTTAGGTTTCTGTAATGTTCATTACCATTTAATTTGGTGAAACATTCTATGTTTTTTCAAATGGTGAAATTGATTGGAGGCTATGGTAAGGGATTAAATCCCCCGACTTATTATGAAGTACAAGTTTCGTATTTGAAGAAGGAAGCTGAGTATGTAAATCTGAAATCAGATGAATTCAAAGAAGAATGGAAAAAACAGGTTACACATTGATTTCTGATGGATAGACAGAAGAAAAGCACCGTTCAATAACCAATTTTGTCGTTAATAGTCCACGAGTCACAGTTTTTATTAGATTAGTTGATACCTTTTCGTTTATTTAGAGTTTTGAAAAGTTGTATGAATTTATTAATGATATGGTGAAGGAAATTGGAGAAGAAATATGGTGCAAGTTGTATTACATCACTTGATACCCTGTGCTACACACTTGATTGATATTATGCTTTCTGACATAGGTAATCTACCGATTTCGAAAGATGTTATCGATAAAGTAAAAAATTGGTCAATTTCATTTCTCGATATTCGTGGGTACTCCCAAGGAGAAAGAATTTACAAGACTTGCGGTTAATAAATTTGCAACTAATTAGTTGACTTTGAAGAGTTTCCAAGATCTAAAAACACAATTACGAGCTATGTTTGAGGATTCGTAAAGAGTTCACATTCGAGTACCCCTGATAAAAAAAACGGCTCAGGAAATAATTTTGAGTGACGATAAATTTTGGAAGTCCATCAAATATTGCATTCAATGTGTCATGCCTTTGGTTAAGACTTGTCGATGGTGATACGAAACCAACAATGGTTTATATATAAGAAGCAATGGATAGGTCAAAGGAAGAAATCGCCAAGAAATTCGTAGGCCACCTCACGCAAATATTTTCTCAATCCTAGGTATATTATGTTACTTTAAAATATATATATAATTATTAATATTAGATATTTTTTAATTAGTAGTACTAATTTTATTAGATTTCACTATGATTCAAACTTCAAAGCGGATATAGAAGTAAAGCACGATCAATACAAAACAATAAACAATTCAAAGAATGTATCCAGATATTGAAACTCAAGTAAAAGTAGACAAACTAATAAAAAAATTCAAGGACGCGAAAGTAATATTTAGTATTATCATGACAATATCCTCCAGAGATAAGAACTGTGTATATATTTAATATAGTTTTATGTTATAAAAATTACAAATCATAAAATTTTAATAATATATTAAAGTAGTTTTCATATAAAACTATATGTTTTGTAGTTTCATGGTGGGAGAGTTATGGTGAACAATGCCCCGAGCTCTAAAAATTAACTATACGAGCGTTACGCTTAACTTGCCGCGCTACCAGATATGTACTAAATTGGAGCATGTTTGATCAAGTACACTCAAACAGGAGAAATTGTTTGCAACAACAAAGATCTTGTATTTGTGAAATACAACATTCAATTTCAAATTAGATATTTGAAAAGACATGAACAAGGTGATGATTATGATCTAATTTGTTTGTCCCATATGGACTCCAATGATGAATGGATTATAGAGAAAGAAGATCCTTTTCTCCCTAAATATCATTCACGGATGGATATACATGAGTGTTTCCAAGTTGAAGAGTTGGCTATGGGAAATAAAATAAAAAGGCCTAGAATTTTAAATCCAGAAATGAAAGGTAAAGAGAAATATAAAACAAGATTTGTCAACGAGTAAGATGAGATAATAGAAAATTTAATAAGTGATGAGGATGAAGATGATGAAAAGACACATATTGATGATGAGTGTGATAGTTATGATGATTTATGAATAGGAATTAGATTTTTTTTTGTATTTCAGAATTTATATGTTGAAGGATACTTTTTTTGATAATTAATTTTTCATTAGTAATTTTAATTATAAAAATAATTAATTTACATATTAAATATTATATATATATATATTATATTTTTAAAAAATAAATCGGAATCATTACGATTCACGATACACGATAAGGTAACATTTCAATTCACAATACGATTTACGATTCTTGAACTATGCCTCTAACAATATGTACTTCTAATTGTCTTAATTGCTTCCCATGAATTGACTTATACATCCACCTCCACCAAGCCTAAACCTTCCACTAATTTCAAACCTAAACATGGCGCAACAAGTTCAACTAAAACTAATTCATATTTTTTTAGTTGAACTAATACATGTAATTAGTTCAAATATACTTATATAGTCAAATTTAAAGTTTTCTTCTAATATAGGAAAGATCTAACTATGAAAAATTATAACTACACCCAAATGGAACTTGTCTTTCGCAATTAAGATACTCGTCCTTGCAAACTTCAGCTCCTTAAAATTAGGTTCACTATGCATAAAGCCAAATCGTCCGTAAAACAAAATATTTCATGGTAATCCTCTGAAAAGATTATTATTTTTTTAATTTTGACAAAAGGTACGTTATTTGTGAAGCATAACATTGGTATGTCCATACCTCTAAATTCTAACTCAAGCACTAGAATTAGTGTGCTTGCCCAAGTCAAACATTGTGATATCTTTCCACATATATTAAATTTGACAATCAATTTTACACATAATTTAACACAAATATTGAAGATTTAGAGTATTTTTTTATTTCTTTAATCCACAAGATATTTATTGCTACAGAAGCATATATTTTTCAATCTTGGATAAAATTAAAATAAAATATTTATGAATAAAGAAGTTGGGTTACAACTAATTAACAAAATACTAATTTTATATCTTTTTCATATTACTAATTACAAATCCTCCTTGAATTTAAACATAGACACTTTCGAGTTGGGTTGGAAGAAACTAATATATTGTGAAGAAATCTTGGAATTTATAAGTGAAAGAGAAATACAGTTGTTATAAATTGTAGGGGAAATAAAGAATATTGCAATAATAATCATAAAAAAATATGAAATTTACATACTACAGAGATAACCTAAACCCTAGTTTTTATGGGTTTATTTATAGACCCACTGAATATCATATACTAAATATAATATATGGATTTGTATCATTTCCACTTGAATATTAAATTACAACTAATTAAAAACTACTAATTTCATATATCTTTCATATTAGAGAGAGAAGAGAACCTAAGGAGGGCAAACATACCACTTTAATTTCAGATCGCCTGGAGAATATGAAGGGAGCGGCTTCCTCATATTTAAATACGGACAGTTTTGAGTTGGGTGAAAAAAAAAATTGTGGAGATACCTTCGAATTTATAAGTAAAAAATACAATTTTTCTGAATGGTACGAGAAAGAAAGTATATCGAGTTAACAATTATCAAATAATATGAAATTTATATAGTACAAAGATAACTCTAAACCCTAGTTTTTATGGGCTTGTTTATGGGCTTTATGGGTTGAATTAAATATTATATACTAGACATAACATATGGGTTAATACCATTTCTATATGAATATTCAATTACTATTAATTCACAAACTATTGATTTTATTGTTTTGTTTTTTGGCTGAACTGAGTATCATGTACTAAATATAAAATATGGGTTATACCATTTCTATTTGAATATTCAATTTTTAAGAATATTCTTCCAAAAAAAAGTTTATTATGATTTTTTTAAATTATCGAAATATCTAAACATATATTTGAATTTGAGCTATGTTCGGTTAATTAGATTGACCTTAGAACTTATAACTCAAAAAATAATAAAAACAAGATTTGTAAGCACATCAATAAATCTTCCTATTCTAACAAGTCATTCCCTCTAATATTGGTAAACAAGAATTTATCTCGCTATATGAGTTATTCTTATATATAAATGTATAATTGAAATTACTATATGCATAATTCTCTTTCATTATGAAAGACATATTAAATTCGACAAAGATTTTACCCACAACTTAGAATGATATAGAGTCTATGCTCGACCAACGTATAACATTAACTTATTATTGATAATATGCATAAATTTATAGTATGGTATTATAAGTTAAGGTTTACATAATATTACAACTGAAAAATAGAATAAACCTTGAGAAACCCGAGACCAATTTTTGTTACAAATTAATTCAATTTTTCAGAATTTGTATTTAAATAAATTAGTGTAGTGATTGCTTATAACTTTTTTTATTTAATTCTCAGTATTTCATCTCTCTAGCAAGTGAAGAAACCAACATACTATTTTAAAGGTTAATTTCTCACGATCTTGTTGGATCAACTTCATATGAATATAAATTATAAGCAAATAAAAAAAATTTACATAGTTTTTCTTTTTTAATGCTCGGTAGTAATGCATGGTATTATATATAAACATAGAGTCAAGTAGCTAAAAATAACAAAAATTACTATTTATAACACGATAAGAATCTAACAAATTTAAATAAAGATGATTTGTCACTCAGTTCTCCGTGATTGAACAAATGATTATATCATCTAAAGTACATAAGCCTAAGTACATGATATAGTAAAATTAAAATTGAATTACTGGTCAAACAATATATGCTCTATATTATTACATTCTAAACGACAGATAACATAAAAAATAGCACTTAATATTTTATAACTTGCTTTTATGTTTTGTTTTGTAATACATCCGAGAGGTACATGACTCTAGTATTCTAAAGTAATCTCTAATTACTAGAACAACTATCAATCCCACATTATCTTGCGACTTCTTGGTCGAAGATCTGATGCATACAATGACAATCCCAACGACGAAGTCATTCTTTTCTTCCTCATCTTAGTCTCACTATCCAACCAACCATAACAAGTTGTATAATTAAAATTCTTGATCACTAGTATTGGGAATGTAATATAAATAAGAGATATATCAACCTCTACCTTAACTCTTGTATTCGTTATCTCAACATTATCTCTATAGAGGAGGAGGAGTATTCCTAGACTCATAATCTGGTATCAGCACATCTATAGACTTCCCAGCCACAAATTCCTCATCACATGCACCATCTTCTTCCCATCAATATTTTCTTTCAAACACACGTAAATGAGGACTTCATAAGCACAATCTTCAATCACAACCCACCCGTTCGGTCGACTGTATCCCTAAATCAAACCATATTAAAACTGTTAATCAAGGAAATAAAAATGAAGCACCTAATTAGAGCAACATATAAATACATATCACACATATTAAGATCTAAATTTAACACCCAAATTTAATTAGAAAAATAAAATTGACGAATTACCTTGAGAAGTTTCCGACCACAAGGCGAGTTAGCTTTATCAGGAAACCATAGCGTCAATTGCAGCGTCTGTTCGGCGGGTACCCTGAAAATCATAATAATCAATTCCAAGATAATGACTTAAATATTTAAAGATAAAGCAACTTTAATTAGAAAATTCTAGCTTTATTAATTTCTTATTTTTATTTCCAACTCACTAATAATATGGTTTCCTCTCGATATATATATATATGTTTCCCATTCAATGCATGTTTTTCACACAACGTATACTTATATTGTACATATATTTATGGGGATATGTCGATCAGTAAATATCATTGAAGTTAGTGTGTCTGTCACATATCCCAACACGTAACTAGAGAGAGATATTATCCGCCTTGTGTGAATACCAAGTATATATCCTAAAGTTTCAATAACATGAGATTTACCTTCTAGATTTGTCATCACCTTTTCGACAATTTTGGCTAATTATTCTTCAAAAATTAAGAATCCTCTCATCACGCGTATTAACAAGATATTTAAAAGAATTTATCTCAATGGATTCAACCATCAAAACACTTAGTTGACATTTCAGACTGAAGATTAGGCCTAGTAAGTTATTATCCGTTTCAAAGGCCTTAACCACAACTCCATGTGAAATGGACAAACAACTTCGTTAAGAGCATCTATGTAGTCCTTTGTGATTAGCTCCCCTCCTCTAGTAAGCTAGATCGTATGTTAGAAGTATGTGCAATAGATCCATATAGAAATTTTATAGTGAGCTATCCCCAACTCACTATGAAATATCTATAAAAATTTCTCGCTAAATTTTATTTCATGGAATACAAAGTACAAGAAACTGTCCAAAACTTACAAACTTTCTCTTTACAGATAATTACTTATATTTATTGTCTATCGATGAAATAGAACTTTAAGCATTTCAGGAATGTTTAATGTTATATTGTAATAGTTCCATATAGAGAATAAATTTACACAAATTGCAATTTGTTTTAGCAGAGACATTCCTGAGGTAATAAAACACTCAGTTGCACAACGACTTCAAATTCGATAGACCTTTGTCTAGGGATGAAATTTAGGGATCCATTATGCCATTAATGGTTGAATGGTGAATCATTCTCTTGGATCGATGAAAAGGTATTCAAAAAAGCTGAAGGATGGCAAGTCCAGCTGTTATGAAATGGAGGTAAGGAGTTTCTAAGAAAACCAATATTGCAAGCCATTATTGTATAAACTATGTATATGTTCTCCTTTCATGTTTATTTTGTAAAAACCTTACATCATCTATCATAGAAATTTTGGTTGAGTTAGGGTGAGCAGAACCGTGGCTTGGGAAAAAATTAGCCATCGGGAAACTTTTTGCGATTATGTGATTCAAAGAATTTAAACGAATGAATACGACCTTATTGGAAGAACAAGCTTGGAGAATAATGAAGAACTCAAATAATCTCGTGGTACGCGTTTTAAAAGGTATTTACTTTCCTAAATACGATTGTCTACATTTCAAACTACGACAATCACGTACGTAGTCTTGGGCAAATCTTATTTAATGTAGGTGTTTTCTTAGACCAAATGGAATGTACCAAGTTGGACAGGGAAGTACTATTAACATTTGGGAGGATGGATAGATTTTGAAGTAAAATTAATACGATCGAAAAATCGTACTTATGAGACAGTGACACAATTAAAAAATCAAAATAAATAAGAGTGGAATATAGAGGTTTTAGATAACTTGTTTTCACAACCTATTTTTATAACAAATTATGAGAATCAAAATATACGAAAACCATGCAAAAGACTTTTTTCTTTTTCCACACGTAAACTATAGAGAATATACAACAACGTCAGGATCTAATGTACTAACTAATATACATGTTTATCATGCTCCTCGGACGTCGCCCTTTAATAACATAGGAAATTCACAAAATGGAATGTTTTATGGAACTCAAATATACCAGGAAAGGTTCAGATTTTTGGCTGGAAGATATGTAATAATGTAATATCCACGAAACAAAACTTTCAAATAAGACATTGTGTTGATATAGAAGATTGTATATGGTGTATCAAACAGTTGAGATAATAGAACATCTTTTGCTTACATGTACTATTTTACATCCTTTGGGCAGCCTCTACTATTATTGAAACATTATCTAATGACGGTTGTGATGAGCGAAGAGTGACATCTTATGTTTTTATAAAAATTTGGAACACATAGAAAAATGAGATGGAGAGTTTACATGATAATGCACCCATATACTACGTCGCTATTATCATTATGATTAATAAAGTATTGTAGAAACTATTCAGACCACTGGAGGAATATACACAATGCAAGGCAACCTGGGGTCACATGTTTCACACATCCACACAAGCTATACCATTCTCTGATATATTTTTTCTGCAATATTTATAATTCAGCTATTGAAGTAGAAACTTAATATATGTTTGAAGTGTCACGATACTGTGTAAATTTCACTATAGAGCAGAAGACAATTTGTTCAGATAAACTTGATCTGATTCAAGGCAAGTTGGAGATCAGACCAACGATCTTGGAGATCGCACAATTAGTTTTGTACATATTGTCTTTTTTTCATCCTACCAAAAAAACTATAATGTAACTATTAAAGAATTACTTTGATTTGATATTTTTAGTGATTAATTGAACCATCTATATACTAAAATTCATTAAAAATTGAAATATGTTCTCTATTGATATAACTATATTTACAATCAATGAAAATACTTTCATCCAATATTGGAGGATCAAATACAAATGTAATATACAAATACCCCATGTTTTAAACATGCAAAATCTAATTATATTAATTAAAAAAATAATTTATTAGCATGGAAGTCATACCCTTATGATTTTATAATAACGATTTATTAGATTAAATAAATTTATTAGTTTCCAAATCAATAAAATAATTGTAGGGAATATTTTAAATCTCCACAACTACACCCATCAACAAGATCATCAACCACCTTCTTTTCCATTCAATTATCACCAAGGAAAAGTTTTTAATTTTCGAACACAACTACCATTAAGAACTATGGATGAAGCCATATTTAAATTTGAACCTTCTTACACTTTCACTTTTCACCTTGCTCTGTTCTAATATGTTTGATTATTTTTTCACCTTTAATATTAAAGTTGGGAAACAAAACTATTAAACATTACATGTTAGTTCTATTTAATAAAATAATACTAAGAGTTTATTGAGAAATAAAAGATTAATTAGGATATAAGAAGTAACTCTTTGTGTTTGTGGTTGTTTATTTGAATAAACATATTCAATTTTTTTTCAATTTGTACTCCATTCATTCTCAAACAACTGGGTGTGTTGATAATGTTATGATCTCTACAATATATCAAATGTAAGTGTTCTAAAACCTAGCTTTCTCCGTGACTAGCTGCACAATCACAATATTAATCGTATACCTTTAGTTAATACCTAATAATCTAATTGAATGATTTACTTAATTATACTAAGAAAATTAATTGAAAGAAAAAAATAAACAGATAATCAACAATATAAGTCTCAAACAAATATTGATTTTGTATATACATTAATCTAATATTTATTTGGAATTGTTAAGAAAACCATCTTCAATATAAATAATTCTCTAGGTAAAGTTTTCTATAACTTGCAAAACTTATATTTTGAAGGAATTCTCTTATTTATATTCATTACCATCCTAATTACTCTTAATTACTTTAAAATAGTATGTTTCTCTTTTATCCAATAATTTTACACATCTTTATCAATCATGTTTACTCTTCATTATTTGGACATCAAATATTTTTCATGTTCCTCACGTGGACTATTGAGTATAAAATTCATGTTCCTCATGTGGAATGTTGAGTATAAAATTCTCCACAGTTGTACTCCCTTGAACCTTCTAGCTAGCCTTATAAAAAATTTCGAAAATCGTCGGAAAATCTGCAAACATTTCCCATATGGCAGTTCGACGTCTCCTTTTAACTATATACGTCAGAGTAGCTCATTAATCAAACCTAGTTGAGTTGTGCGCGTGGTGGGTAATTGTATTAATAAGAAGCACCACTATGACAATGGTATGTAGGAGTTGAGGTAGCGGTAGCTCAAATAGAACTTTTCGCACTTGCATTAGAAGGGTTGATTTATTTTGTGGGTCCCCCAAAATCTTTTGGTGATGTTTTAGTGGGCCCTTTGAATTAACTGGAGTGTGTGAAGCCACATGTCTAACTGTATACGCTGGATTAAATATACTACTCTTATGAAAACATAACATATATTATTAGCCACATGTTAAACATAAACAAAAATATAAACTTTTCTGAAACAAAACATATTTTAAACTTCAAATTAATTATGAGGAATATATATTTCACTCAAACTCTCTCGTTTGATGAATATTTAAAGGGGACATAAAAATCATGAATTTCAAAGTATACAAACATTGGACTAGCATATCAAGTCTTCTCAAAAAATATATTTTAGAGACATGTCGATTTGAAACATCCATATGACACCACAATGCAAACAAATACAATTAAATTTGTCAATGATGAGTTACAAAATACATCTAAGAACCAAAGAAACAAACATCTTTAACCTGTCTAGCCCACTAAGGGGTATGAAGTGTAAACTCAAATATTTGGCTTTTTTGTTTGTAACAAAGCTAGGCCACATATCAAAATCTATATCATAAGCACGGTGGCATGGAAAACCTAGAATTTTTTTAAACACGTGAGATATTATTTATTCATCCATGCCACAAAGTTTGTCATACCCTTATGTTGCTCTCTTTAATGTTTCCTCCATTAAACTAGTCAACCTGGAAAAATAAAGAACTTTCTTAAAAGAAAACCCTAAACTGTAAATCATACGACATTGTAATAAACACAAACTGTTTCTAGACCAAGATTTCATTATAAACTATTATGAGTCTTCATGTTTTTTGCTAATATTAACGTTTAGCTAAACATATTCTAGCACAAACTAGAAAAAAAATCTCACATAAATTAATTTAGACTTAGTATATTTTGGAAATCTTAAATTCTTGTGTATATTATTAAACTGTCTCAACAACCTTTGATAATTAATGACACAATATTGAGAATATATCAACAGATATAAAATGAATGGGGTAAGATCAAAACAAATCTATGATTTTGAGCAACAAAACTTGTGTCTATCGAGTGACACAACATATTTACTCCGAACAACTTATTAATAAAATACCTTGCTAAGTTCAATACATATAATTTTCAAAAATGGATCTACATGGAACAATCAAGAACTTTCCTACTTAATTGTTCAAGCTACAACCATTTTATATGTATGAATGCGAATGAAAACTAAAATCTACAAAGGAGCAGTTGTGATTATTTAATGTTAACAAAAAAAGATGTGATATTCATTTTAAGTCTCCAAATTCAGTAAGTAACTCATATCATCTCATGTAAACTATAGGATACTTAAAAATTTGATATTAAATTTATTTTCATGTTTCAGATTTCTAGATATAACCCATAAATAAAATTAAACTAGGCTTCCACATATAATATTTCCACATTAATAGACATCAACAAAATTGTTTTAGAGTATAAATTAATTTTACAACTTATATTTTAGTGCTTTTCTTGAGGTACAACAAATATTCACAAAAGATAAGTTTCGCTATCAAATAATCTGTGGAAAATTTATCTTCACATATCTCATTGAGAAACGAAAATTAAAAAATAATACATTATTTAGTTAAACTTGTATATCATACATTTGATTATAAATTAAATACATAAAAAGAAGAAACAACATATATATATATATATATAATAATTTCACAAAGATGGGATTCTATCTATCTAACAATTGACATATTCACACATGATGGTGAAAAAACTAATAAAAAATTATTACACATGACAATATGATTAAATTGGAGCAGGATAGAATATCTCATAGAATATAAATCAATATATAAAATTTTGGTTAAAAATTCTATGCTAATAAGTAAAACTCGAGAATGATCTTAATCTAAGCATGTCATATTTTCTAATCTCAGTGATAACAATACAATTAACATAAAAATATATATTTTTAGGTATGTTAGACAACAACTGAAAATCTAAGATAAATACAATAAATTTATACAATGAAAATACATTATTAATTAAAACTATTTTGTCAAATTAAAAAGACAAAATTCTAAAATTATGTATGTGGTGTGAAAATCTCTTCTCTTTTTTTTAAGAGTAGACGTTGTCCCTAACACCATGCCACCAACTAAATACAGTTATATTATACAACACAATTAATGAAAAAAAAAATCTATTTAAATTAATTTTTAAATTAACACTAATAAATAGACCTTGCAAGAGAAAGAGAAGAATTATGTTTTATTAAAATGTCTTGACTAACGATCCTTCTGCCATTTATCTCTCAAGATGTTTTTTGTGGTTTTTCCATAGTCCTTTATTGGGTACTAACAACTAGTATATAAAAAATCTTGAATATGGAAGCTGTGACCTTAAGATTATTATATGTAATGAAGTAGTTGGTTTGGGTAATGAAAGAGGCTATTTTCAAAAGGACATGTAGTTTTAGATTTTTTTTGTGTATTTGAGCATCTCCCTCTTTTAGTGGGAAATCATATATGTAGGTATAACTTAGGACCTAGAAATTCTAATGGGTTTTTTTAATGAGGCTCAAGCAATTAGTTTGCTAGCTAGACTTTTATGGAGACAAAAATAATACACTATTACCAATTTAAGATAATCACTACCTATTCTTCATAGATAATATTTCTTCTTGGGTTATTTTCATAATGTAACTATTACCATTTTTCTAAGTAAACACCTTCACTAGAGTCGCAACAAACTCTCATAAGTTTTTTTACCAATCCGTATTTTTCCAAATACAACACAATCTTACAATTAAAAACTATATTATTTTTAATTTTAGAAAAAGCAAAAAAAAGTAATTAAGATAACATTTAATGAAATAATGATTTAATACAATATAATAGTTGTAATGACTAAAGTTTTTCAGATCAACTATTTTTTGGGATCAAATGAATGACATGGCCACTGAGCCTTGATGATGATTCGCTGTTATCAATAACACTCCAAACCATAAAGGAAATTGACAAACCAACTGAATCTCAACATTTATGATGGAACTTTGCCGATATTCCGTCCATGCAGGGTTCTTTGAACGAATTCAATTAGAATACTGCTACACGAATTTCCTCATATGACAAGTCTTCCGCTAAATGTTTTTTACCACTTAACCTAATCGAGTAGGCTGGGGAAGTGAAAGAGGACACATGAACTCTTTCACAGTTCTATATAACTATTTAAAAGATCATGGATAAGCGTTTCAATCTCTATAGGATATCTTACTAAATTATCTCTACCGGATATCTTTCCATTGGAAATCATATATAAGGGTATAACTTGTTTCACAAAGTACGACCTAACAAACCTAATGGGTTTTTTATGGGGCCAAAGCTATAGGTTTGTGCTTGTATTTTATATGAAACAAATAATACACCAATGCACCCATTTAAAAGGATCATGCCTATTCTTTATGGATTAGATTTCTTCTTGGATAGTTTTCAGGATGTAATCAATACATTTTACTTAAGTACACATCTTCACTAGAGTCGCAACAAACTCTCATAAGTTTTTCAACCAATTCATATTTTTCCCCCATGCCATATAATCTTACAATTAAATATCCTATTATATCATATTTTAGAAAAAGAAAAAAAACGTAAACTAAGGCATGTTGTGTCGTGGTCATGATACGGTGTTATCGATAGCACTCCTAACCATAGAGAAAACTGACGAACAAACCGAATCCCAACATGTATGATAGAACATAGAAAATATTTCATACATGAGCTTTGAATGAATACAATTTGAATATTGCTACATGAATTTCCTCGTATGAGAAGTCTTCCGCGAAAAGTCTATATCACTTATTCCCAGATGAGTAGATTGAGGTAGTGAAAAAGCACCAACAAAATATTTCTTAGTTGCATATACTGTTTAAAAGATCACATACAAGTTCTTGAATCTCTACGGGATATCTTACCCAATTATCTCTACAGTGGACGATTGTATAACCCAAAGTCTCGCAAGAAGTAAACGTTTCTTTCGATTGATATCTCTGATTACCCATATCTTCCATGATTGAATATGCTTCTAATAACTGAAATGTTTTCTCCAATATTTATACGATTTGTATCTAATTTATCATAACTAACCCTAAAAGTGTTTGTGAAGATACCATGTTGACTCAAATTTGACACGATACTTCTTTCTCGGATCTGGTCCATCCTATATCAGCTAGAACAAAATAGGCTCATGGTTATAATGAGTGCATGGAGTAGTTGACCATCCAGGGTCGTGAATAGAAGAAATTATGTTTAGTTAACAGGTTGGATCAACTCAAATCGAGGACTCAAAATTAATACATGTGGGAGTTGGTTTATGAGACGCGGTCTTGGTGGGGCAGGTGGAGTTTATGTAAAGTTTATTGGATTCGAGTCTTTTCCATGAATTTAAGATGTAAATATCCAATTTCTTTGGAATAAGTCGCTCTCGATGAGGGTTATCCAGGATGGATGATATGATTAGAGTCTCAAAATTTGGTGTGAAAGTAGATTCACAGGAGAAACTACAAAGCAACTACAACTGGTTGTGAAATAAATGGTAGAGTTTGGGAGAGGTCCAACTACGCTTAGCATAGAGGGTATTCAGGTTTCGTTATCCAAAAATTGGACTTTCGTGGGTAAGGAGATTTAGGAAAGTAAATAGGTGGGCGCGTTTTGTAATGGATTATATGAGGCTCAAAGTTCTTAAAAGTTAGTAGGTATAAATATTTTTAAGTAACTAAAAAGAAATTTGTTACAAACTAAAGGAATAGCCCGTGAACAAGCTTAGTTTTTTTTCAATGAACAAGCATAGTTTAGCATGTTGGTTAAATGAGTTATTTTTTTACCTTGTGTATTAACAAGAAAATCGATCTCTCAAATTATATTTTCTCTAGTTAAGCTTAAGTTGTAAGCTAGAACCTTAGTTCTTTACAAGCTTAAACTTATTGTGATGATAGAAAAATAATCTGCACATGCTATCATACACTGCTTATCCACGATATTAAAGAGACAAAACAATGAAAAAATGAATGAATACTGAAGTTATTTTGGAGATAGAGCCTTTGTTATACTTACTTCCATGTGATCCATAAACAGACAAGCATACATCATGGTATAAACATTATAAAAGACCGTACAGAAGATATTGACGAGAAAACTACAAAACTAAAATTATTATTAGTCTTTTAATGTCATCAAAGTAAATATTCCACAACAATCAAATCTGGGTAAAAAACCGTTAAGGAGAACATTAAACACAACAAATATGGGTGTACTTTATAAATATACAAGTCTTGAAGATACAGATCAAGATATTTTAAAAAAGTATTTTTGAGCTGAATTGAATTTCTAGTTTTCATGCTATATAGAAGGGTGGAGATGGCTAAGGTCTTGAGATCTTGTAACCATGTTAAGCATTGGTCGATTTTGATAGAATCCAGAGTCATCATCAGCATCACACCTCCCATTTCCTCAAAAAATGTGGTGCGTGACCTTATGTCCCCTAGTTGTAGCCCTCTACCCACAATGTGAACTTATTGGCGCAAACATTTACGCTCTTCATGTATTCTCGTAAAGGTATCGAGTGGACATCCTCTAGCTAGCTTAATCAAGTTCAGATTCAAGCAAAATGCTAAAATTGTCCCCTGTTTGTGCAGATACCAAAGATAAAAGCGTTGATCTTGTACTAGACAGCATGGCTTGTGCACCGTGAATATCTCCCCGATGGAATAGATCCGAGTTTCACACCTGCTGAAGCTGACTTTAAAATCAAGCAAAGCTCTTGCGCCACCTTACTGAGCAAACCCCCGATACACCTAGCGAATGAATCTTGTACCATCTCAATTGATTATGTATACAAAAACGTCCCAACAGATGCATTAGATATAAAATCGTATAAAAAGTATAAATCTAAACCAAACCCAAATGTATTGGTTGCATGACTTTGTTTTCTATGAATATCCGTTAATTCGCCTTGTATGAAAAATTTGTACGTTTATTGTATGCAAGGACTAAGTTCTAAATTTCTAATTTCACATTTTTTGTTGAATGATTATGTCGTCGAGCATGGTTTAGGTCACCTGCCTTATACCGAGAAACAAGTTATTACTCCTAAAGATAACTACATCACATACATCCTTCAATATTAGCATCTCAAGGGACCTATAGTGAAATTTTGCAAAATATATGGACCTACCGTGCAATCAAATACAAAAATGGAATTTTCCAAATTTAATTTGCTCCACCTCAACTATTTTGCAACTATTTTGCAGGATCATTTATACAGGAGTTGTTTTATGCAAAAGTTTGTGTGGAGTTTTGATTATTAGAAGGTAATTTACAAATTTCTCGTGAAAAATATATCTATTATAATTTGATCCCTTGAATTTAACTTTGATTGAATCACTGGGGAAGCATGGAGAACTCATATTCTATAGGAATCAAAATCGAAAAACTTCTAATCCATCAAGAGAGTAACAATGGAAGAGAAATATGAAATAGGGACCACATTTGTAATTAAGAGTCACCACAAGGAGTCAAATGAAATTAACTCTATTATAATATTTTAAGTGCAGTTAATATACAAGAAGTTACCATATGATATTTCAACAGGTCCTATATTACCTGAGACCCCAAACCCGATTTTTCAAATTTATAATTTTTTTTAAAAAGCCTTTATTTTAATTATTCAACTAGTTTATGTTCATAATTAAAATTTATGATGATTTACGAGATGCAATATCTTCAACTCCAAGTATAAAAGATGATAAACATTTTATGGATTTATATAAAAGATAATACAACACATATCATTGCGTTTCTGCTTTCTATTACTAATTTTCCATTAATTATTTTCCAAAGATTGTTGGTTTTGATAAATCATCTTGAAGCTTGTGCGGTAAAAATCACACTCATATGAAAAAAAAAATCTACATTTACCTTCTTGTTGGATTAATTTAAACATGAATATAAGTTATCAGTGAATAAAAAGACCATACAGATAAATAAAAACAAAATAAAGAAACTAAGAATAACACATATTATAATTATAATCTAACATGATAACAATTTAACAAATTTAATCTTAATATATGAGAGTATTTTGAAATGTAATAAATATACTAAGAATAAATAGTAACGTTACAAGTATATTTTACCACATCAATTGTGAAATGCTAGTTTAATGAAATGACATGGCCAACAATCTTATTCTATATTTTTTTTCAATAACATCTTTTTCTTGCAAAATATAATAAAGATGAATATTGATATTTTTCTAACTTTAACATATAATAGATTTTAACTATATAAACTTGAAGTATATGTTGTTAGTATTTTTTTTGATATAGGGAGATCCAAAATGGATCTTTGTATATCTAGATTAATACATCATCAATTAAACTTGGGATATAAATCATTATTGGTGTTTTCCATTCCATCCTATTACAATTGAGAATACTCTATATTTCACTCGGGGGTCAACATATGAACGATATTACTCCTGGTGTGACAAACCACCTCGAGGCAACCAATCAATACACATGTCCCCCTTTCTATATACACCTCTTAGTGTAAAGGACCTATTCCTTGCAAATAATTTGAGAATTTGATGGATCCATATTGCCGCTGATCCTCTAACGTAACATCTGTGCAATCACGATTACGAGTCATCATACAACTGTATCACACTCTAAGCCTAATATAATAATGTCAATTAAGCACGATCAAAACCTTTAATTTACCTTAAGGCCTAATCTTTTCTGCATCTCTATTTCTATGTGCTTCTGCCGCTTCTATGGCGTACGTTGCAGACATGATTTTCTTGTTCGTGCCTTTTATTCAGGTTTTTGTTTTTGTTTTTGTTTTTGTGTAAGTTTTCTATATTTTTTTGTTTCGCTTGTTATTTTTGGATGCTAAGGTTAGATAGATTTAATATAAAGTGAACTATTATATTTTTTTATTCAAAAACTTGTCTGTTGTGCATCCCAATTGTATTTATTTATGTTGGATAATAAACATCAAGTTTATTATTTATATCATAGTGATAAAGGCTGTTGTAGCATGTTGAATTAACAATGCCTTTGTATTTTATTTATGTTTGACAACCGTCCAAACTCCAAATTATTTTTTTATTCCATCCGTCTAAAAAATAATGTCACACTTACTAAAAGTAGTGTCCTAAGAATAATGTCCATTTAGATTTTCAAAACACTTTATCTCACTATTTTCTAGTATTACCCTTATTCAAAAATTAATATTTATTTTTTCAATGAATATTTAAATCATCAAGATACTTTATCAGGGTATTTTTAGTAATGGTGGATGTAATAATGTGTTTCCTAATTTATGTTAAAAAAATAAGTGGACATTAATTTTATATAATAACGACCATCCAAACTATTTTCTCTTATATATAAATAATATAATTAACAATAATATATTTATTTTTTTATAAATTTATCCAATTTTTTTAATAATTAAACCTTTATCAGTATATAAATTATAATATTTAATAAAATTATAGTATTTAATTTATATTTTATTAATTATTTAATCAAAATATAAAATCAAAGTTTTTTTCATTATTTAGTAGAACTAATTTAACCTGAATTTAAACTAATAAATAGGTATATCGTAAAAATTTGTAGCAGATATTTTAAATAACGAATAAAAATGAAAAAGCAAATGAGACACTTGTTACATGGAACCCCTCCTCAAAGATAGAAGGAGAAAATCGAAACCAAGTAAAATGTTACCATTGTGGAAAACAGTTATGGGAGGTGTGTTGATGATGAAAACCACTTGACTTGTACCCGAAAAGATGTTGTTATATGTCCTCAAGTTAGTGATGGCGTGAAATCGCTATTTGTAGGCATTTTAAAAGTAAAAGAAGCAAAGAATTCGAAGGTGAATGTAAAATATTTTGATGAATACGGATCTTCTCAATCAAAGGGTAGTATTGGTTCTTTTATGGTAAAATAACAAGGTGGGGGCCAGCAAACCTTAAATCAAATGGTTAAAAAACAGAGAGCCTATCATTTTGAGATATTTGTAGGTTTTTGTAATGTCCATTACCATTTAATTTGGTTTTTTCAAATGGTGAAATCGATTGGAGACTATGGTAAGGGATTAATGCCCCTACTTATTATGTAGTACAAGTTTCATATTTGAAGAAGGAAGTTGAGTATGTAAATCTGAAAGCAGATGAATTCAAAGAAGAATGGAAAAAAAAGAATGCACATTGATTTCTGATGGATGGATAGAAGAAAAAGACCGTTCAATAACCAATTTTCTTGGTAATAGTCCATAAGGTACAATTTTTATTAAATTAGTTGATACCTTTTCGAGTATTAAGAGTTCTGAAAAGTTGTATGAATTGATTAATAATGTCGTGAAGGAAATATGGTGCAAGTTTTATTAAAACAGTTGATACCTTGTGCTACACATTTGATCGATCTTATACTTTTTTACATAGGTAATCTACCAATTTCGAAATATGTTATCGATAAAGCAAAAAAGTGGCAAATTTCATATATCGACATCCGTGGGTACTCGCTAGGAGAAATTATCGACAAGACTTGCGGTTAATAGATTTGCAACTAATTAGCTGACTTTGAAGTGTTTCCACGATCGAAAAACATAATTACGAGCTATGTTTGAGGAATTCATAAATAGTTCTCATTCGAGTACCCCTAATGGAAAAACGACTCAATAAATAATTTTGAGTGATGATAAATTTTTGAGGTCCATCAAATATTGTATACAATGTGTCATGCCTTTGGTTAAAAATTTAAGACTTATCGATGGTGATACGAAACCAGCAATGGTTTATATATATGAAGCAACGAATATGGCAAAGGAAGAAATTGCCAAGTTTGTAGGCCACCTCACGCAACATGATATTTTCTCAATTCTAGGTATATTATGTTACTTTAAAATATATAATTATTATATTATATCTTTTTCAATTTGTAGTACTAATTTTTTTTTGTATATTTCACTATGATTTAAAATTCAAGGCAGATATAGAAGTAAACCTAGTACTATACAAAACGATTCAAAGAATGTATCAAAATATTGAAGCTCAAGTAAAAGTAGACAAATTAATAAAAATATTCAAGGACGCGAAAGTAATGTTTGGTATAGCATGACAATATCCACCAGAGATAAGAAACAACCGCGTATATAAGAATATATTCGGGTAGTTTTGATATGAAACTATATATTTTGTAGCTTTATGGTAGGAGAGTTATGGTGAAGAATGACCCGAGCTCTAAAAATTTGCTATAGGAGTGTTAAGCTTAACATGCAGCGCTACCAGATGTGTGCGAAATTGAAGCATGTTTGATCAAGTACACTCAAAGTTGAGAAATAATTTGCAACAACAAAGGTGAATGCTCTTGTATTTGTAAAATACAACATTCAAATTAAGATTAGATATTTAAAAAGACATGAAGAAGTTGATGATTATAATCCAATTTGTTTATACGATATGGAATCCGATGATGAATGGATTACAGAGAAAGAAGATCCTTTTCTCCATGAATATCATTCAAGGATGGATATACATGAGTGTTTCCAAAATGAAGAGTTGGCTATCAGAAAAATTGAGGTCTATCATTTTAAATCCAGAAATGAAAAGTAAAGAGAAAAATAAAACAAGACTTGTCGTCGAGTAAGATGAGATAATCGAAAATGTAATAAGGGATAAGGATGAAAATGACGAAAAGATGTATATTGACGATGAGTATGATAGTTATGATGATTTATGAATATGATATTAGATTAATTTTTATTTTTGTATTTCAGAATTTATATGTTGAAGGATACTTGTTTTAATAAATAATTTTTTCATTAGTAATTTTAATTATAAAGATATCATAATTAATTCACATATTAAATATATTATATTTAAAAAATAATAAGAATCTTTACTATTCACGATTCTTGACTTATGCCTCTAACAATATATACTTCTAATTGTGTCGATTTCTTCCCATGAATGACTTCTACCTCCATCTCCACCATGCCTAAACCTTCCACAAATTTCAGACCTTAACATGGCGTAACAAGTTCGACTAAAACTAATACATATTTTTTAGTTGAACTAATACATATTTTTTAGTTGAACTAATACATGTAATTAGTTCAAATCTACTTATATAGTCGAATTTCATGTTTTCTTCTAATATAAGAAAGATCAAACAACTATGAAAAATTACAACTACCCCCAAATGGAACATGTAATTTCCAAATAAGATACTCGTCCTTGCGAACTCCAACTCCTTAAAATTAGGTTAATTATGCAGAAAGCCAAATCGTCCCTTTTATAACTCAAAACAAAATATTTCATGGTAATCTTCTAAAAGATACTTCATTTTCCATTTGTGAAGCATGAGTAGATGGTACACTATTTAATAATTTCACACACTTTGAGCCACAACATTGGTATGTCCATACCTCTAATTCTAATCCATACCTCTAATTCTAACTGAAGCACTAGAATTGGTGTGCTTGCCCAAGTCCAATCTTGTGATATCTTTCCACATATATTAAATTTCACAATCAATTTTACACATAATTTTACACATATTAAAGATTCAAAGTATTTTTTTATTTCTTTAATCCAAAAGATATTTATTGCTACAGAAGCATATATTCTTCAATCTAGGATAAAATTAAAATAATATATATATATATATATATATGAATAAAGAAGTTGGATTACAACTAATTAACAAAATACTAATTTTATATCTTTTTCATATTACAAATTACTAATCCTACTCATATATATGAAAAATTAATAAAGTGTTTGTTTTGTATGCATAGAGAGAGAAGAGAAAATAAAAAGAGTAAACATACTCAAAAATTTAAACACTCACACTTTTGAGTTGGGTTGAAAGAAACTAATATATTGTGAAGAGACCTTGAAATTTATAAATAAAAAGGAAATACAATAGTTATAAATTGTAGGCGAACTAAAGAACATCGTGTTAATAATTATCAAAATATATGAAATTTACATAGTAACAGAGATCACCTAAACCCTAGTTTTTATGGCTTATTTATAGACCGACTAAATATTATATACTAAACATAATATATGGATTTTTACAATTTCTACTAGAATATTCAATGACAACTAATTAAAAACTACTAATTTTATATATCTTTTATATTAGAGAGAGAAGAGAACTTAAGGAGAGCTAACATACCACTTTAATTTCATATCCCTGGAGAATATGGAGGGGCCGCCTCCTTAGATCTAAAACCAGACAGTTTTGAGTTGGGTGAAGAAAAAATATATTGTGGATATAAAAAAATACAATTTTTCTGAGGGTAGGGGGAAGAAAGGATATTGAGTTAACAATTGTCAAAGAATATGAAATTTATATAATACATAGATAAATCTAAACCCTATTTTTAGGGGCTTGATGTCTCCTTAATTGTTCTTATTTTCGACCCTTAGGAGACATCATTTTTTGTGTTTATTTAATCAATTTGATAGACTTTTGGACAAAATATGCAATAATATGATTTTCCTCTTTTATTTCTAGCATTTTTAATTTATTAAGCTTTTGCGCGTAATATTGGTATTTTTAGTATAAAGTTTACAGGTTTTAGATGTTAGCTAGAAGAGGAATCCAAGGAGAAAGTCAAAGATCAAGAGATAGAGTCAAGACTTGAAGATAAATCCCGAAGATATTATTTTTAGAGCTGAAAATCCATTTTCTAGGCCATAGATTTCTGATTTTGAGGTGCTTAGGCGATGATTTAGCCGCTGACCTTTGAAGAGAAAACATTCCTTATCGCGTTACGGAACTTTAGCAACTGGAATGAGGTCAATCGGAGTCATAACGCATCGGGAAAAGCCGTTTTAGTGAAGGCATATCAGCAGTTACGGGATTTTGGGCTAAGTTAGTGGACTTGGGCCTTTTATATTTCATTTAATTAAAAGCCTAGGTTCAAGTCCGAATTTGCACTTATAAAAGGAGGTTTGGACTTCTATTTTACATACAATTCACATTCTGCAAGATTAAAACACCAGACAGAAGCAACAGAAGGAAGAAAGAAGAAGCTACAAGAGGTGGAGAGGGTCTATATCTCCGTTCGTAGTCATTCCTATTCCGGAAATTAGGTTCTTTTATCTTTTAATTTTGTAATCAATATGAATTCCTTTACATTTAATTTAGTTTTTCTTTTTAATATGAGCTAATCTTTTCATAGTGCTTGAGAACAATTAATGGGTGGATCCCAATCGTATTAAATAACGAATGTTGAATTTGGGTTTCTGTTAAATTAAACTAGATTGGGGCTTTTACTCTTTTCGATAAATTGAGAATATTTACTGTTTTTAGCGTCATGAACTAGGAACAGGTGTTAGTATTTAGGCTATTCCAATTAGTGGCAATTGGATCATCCTGACGGAGGGTTTAGATACAGAACCATTTATTCAATCTAGGATAGAAGCTATTGATTCTGACGAACTTAGCTAATTCTAGGGCCAATGAGGTAATAAAACTTAAACATCCAAAGGTGGATCATATTTACCCTGACGGGACTAGTGACACTCTAGGATCGCCTTATAGTCCACCCTGACGGGGTATAGGGAATTTAGAATCCCGACCATCGTAATTGACCAATTTAGCCCTTAAACAACATAAGTTAGAAAATAAGATTGGGAGGATCCTTGCGTTCTCAAGTGCTACTTCTCATATTGCGTTTTACATCATTTTACTTGCGTCTTAGCTTTTACTTGCATTTATAATTTGTTTTTCATTCAGTAGCTTTAATACAAAAACCAAACAAACATATTACTTTTATTTGTTTTCATAAGTGCATCAATCATTAATAGATAAGCATTGTAGTCAACCATCCCGTCCTTGGAACGAATCTGTTTTATCAGTTATACTACTTGGGACAACCGTACACTTGCGGTTGTGGTTCGATTATTTATTGCTTTTATTTAGAACACACAAAGGACCACCAAGTTTTTGGCGCCGCTGCCGGGGATGGTAGCGTGTGACCACGGTGTTTATCCTTTAGTGATAGTGCATTTATTTTATTTTATCAGTTTTACGCTTTTTGTTTGTTAACTTTTTCAGGTTTTTAGGTTTGGTGTATGCGAAGAAGGCTATTCAAGGATCTAGAGCCAACACCTCCGATCCTTAGTAATCCAGAATCGTTGATCAGACTTGCTATCAAGAGAAGAAGAGAACGAGAAGCTTTAGAGGTAGAAGAATTAAGTAACGGAATGGAAGAGATAAATCTTCAAGATCAACAAAATAATCAACCAGGTCAACTAGGCGCAAATGGCCAACCATTGGCTCCAGGCGCTATTCCTCCAATTCCACCATTGAATCCTAATCCTCAAGTTCAAATAGTGATGAATCAAGATCCGTGGTTTACTAATGGCCCACCAGAAGTTCCATTCTGTGCTCCTGCTATAGGAGTAGGTGCTCCAGATATTGATGTTCCAAGATTTCGTCCAGATTCGGGTATGTTAGCTCAATTCCAAAATTTTGGGAATTTTCGTGGTAGACCATCAGAAGATCCTCTTAGAGCAGTACAGAAGTTTAAGCAGATATGTGATTCTTATATCACATAAGGAGTTTCAAGAGAACAGATGTATTTTGCTGCGTTTAAATTTTTTGTTATTGATGGAGCAAGTGAATGGCACGATACACAAGATCCTACGAAGATAACCAACTGGGACCAATTAGAGTCTGCTTTCTTTGACATGTATTACCCAAGTAACATGAGATTAGATGCTGAATTAGAATTGACGCATTTCCGTGAAGAATGTGATGAAACTGTGGGTAAGAATTGGACAAGATTCCAGATGTGTTTACGTAGAGTTCCCACTCATGGCTTTTCAGAACAACAACAGCTAAAAATCTTTTATAGAGGCCTTGATGGGACTTCGAGAGAGAAATTGGATACGTTATGTGGTGCAGGTTTTCTTCAAGTTCAACCCGCTCATGCTAAAATCATTTTAGAAAGAACAGTCAAGAACGAAGTTGGGTGGAATTCAATAAGAACACCGGTTAAAGGAGTGAATAATGTTGATATGGAAGAAAAATTTGCTACGCTTGAGAATAAGATTCAGAATACTATAGAGCAACAATTGAAGCAGCTTACTTTAGCTGTAAAAGAAGGATTTTCGGGTAAGAAGGTAGCTGTGCATGCTGCACAAGAAGTTTATATGTGTTCGATTTGTAGGGTAGATGATCATGATGAGGAAAGTTGTCCGAATAATCAAGAGTCCGTGATGTTTATGTCCAATAGAGGTAACTTTAATTCGAGTGGTAATGGATATCAGCCTAACAGAAACCATCCTGGGTTTCAATACTCAAATCCTAATGGGGCAGCCAATCCTACCTATGCGTATCAGCCGCGTCCCCAAGGTAACAACTATAATTCAAGACCACACAACAATTATCAAGGAGGACAAAATCAAGGTAATTATGTACAAAGACAAGCTCCTCAGAATACTTATGATGAAAATTTGAACCAGAAAGCCTTACCTGCCCATCCACAAGAAGGAGTAGTTACCCTTCATAAAACAGTTGAAAGTTTAATTGCTCTTCAAGCACAAGCTATGGAACGTCAAAATGCATCTGAAGCAAACATGAAGTTGTTACAGAATCAGCTGAGTCAAATTAATAAACAACTGAATCAACGTCCACAAGGACAAATTCCTAGCGATACTGAGAATCCAATACAACGCGGAGATTGCAATGCTGTTACATTAAGAAGTGGTAAGAACCTTCCTCCACCTCCTTTTCCCGTTATGAAAGAGAAAGAAGTTCCAAGAAAAGAAAAGGAAGTGGGTGAGAAAGAGAAAGAGAATGAGAAAGACAGTGAGGTTGAAGAAATAGAAAGACCAAGAGAAGTTCCGAAAAAGAAAGATGATATTGTGATCAATCGCCCTCCACCACCGTTTCCATCTCGAGTTCAGAAAAAGGGTGATTTGGGTGATTTTCGAAAATTCTTTAATAGAGTGAAGGGTCTGAGTATTAATATTCTGTTACTAGAGGCTATTCGAGATATTCCTAAATATACAAAGTTTTTGAAGAGGGCCCTCACTAACAAAAGACCTTATTGTGATAATGAAATGATTGGTCTTCCTGAAGAGTGTAGCGCGATTTGTCAGAGTAAATTACCTCCGAAGTTAGTCGATCCTGGGAGTTTCACGATTCCGATATCAATTGTAGAAGAATGGAAAGGAAAAGCGCTGTGTGATTTGGGGGCAAGCATCAATTTGATTCCCAAGTCAATCTTTGATAAGCTTAAAATTGGAGACGCAAGACCCACTTCTATGGTCTTGCAAATGGCGGACATGTCTCTTGCACATCCCGAAGGCCGCATTGAAGATGTCCTTGTTAAGGCAGGTACACTTATATTTCCTGTTGATTTCGTAATACTTGAGTACGATGCAGATAGAAATGTCCCATTATTTTGGGTAGACCATTCCTAGCTACAGGACGTACATTAATCGATGTAGAGAATGGCGAATTAACGATGAGGATACAAGACGAGGAAGTCAAATTCAATGTATTTCGAGCTATGAAATTCCCAGATTCTCAGGAAGATTGCTTTAGAATGGATGTAGTAGAGCAAGCATCTCAAGAGGTATTTAATTGTTTAAATTTTGATGATATCTTGCAGGCTGCTTTGACATTAGATTCACCTGAGATGATGGAAGAGCTTACCAAAACAGTGGCAGCTCTAAATTCTGAAAATCCGAAGTATAGGCGTCTTGCCTATGAACCTGTGAGAGAACCGGGGGAGATTATTCCTAAAAAGAAGTCTTCAATTGAATCTCCTCCGGAATTGGAAGAAAAACCGTTACCAGCACACTTGAGGTATGCGTATTTAGGTACTAATGAAACTCTACATGTTATTGTTTCAGCTAATTTAACAGGTCCTCAAGAAGATAAACTATTGCGTGTGTTAAGAGCCAACAAAGAAGCAATAGGTTGGATAATTGCTGACATCAAAGGCATTAGTCCATCCTATTGTCAACACAAAATCATACTTGAGGATGTTAACGCACGCTCAGTTGAAGGTCAAAGAAGATTAATGCCCGCTATGAAGGATGTAGTGAAGAAAGAGGTGATCAAGCTTTTAGATGCGGGGATTATTTATCCCATTTAGAGTAGTGAATGGGTGAGCCCAGTTCAGTGTGTACCGAAGAAAGGAGGAATGACAACAGTTCTGAATGATAAAAATGAAGCTATTCCTTCAAGAACGGTAGTTGGATGGAGAGTTTGCATGGATTACAGAAAGCTGAACAAAGCCACCAGAAAAGATCACTTCCCTTTGCCCTTCATCGATCAAATGTTAGACAAATTAGCCGGAAGAGAGTACTATTGCTTCTTGGATGGTTATTCTGGGTATAATCAAATCTACGTGGCTCCGGAAGATCAACATAAAACAACATTTACATGCCCCTTTGGTACTTTTGCATATCGTAGAATGCCATTTGGGTTGTGTAATGCTTCTGCTACCTTTCAAAGATGCATGATGGCTATCTTCTGGGATATGATCGATAACTTTCTTGAAGTGTTTATGGATGATTTCTCTGTATTTGGTGATGATTTTGATAAGTGTTTACATAATTTAGAGAAAGTGTTAATCAGATGCAAAGAAACAGATTTGGTTTTAAACTGGGAGAAGTGTCATTTCATGGTTTGAGAAGGTATTGTTCTGGGTCACAAGGTTTCGAGTGCTGGATTAGAGGTCGATAGAGCGAAGATAGAGGTAATTAAAACTCTTCCCCCTCCTGTTTCTGTTAAATGGGTAAGAAGTTTTCTTGGCCATGCTGGCTTTTATAGGCGATTTATCAAAGACTTTTCTAAGATTGCTAAACCGTTATGCAACTTACTTGAAAAGGACTCCAAATTCCTTTTTGATGAAGCTTGCTTAGCGGCCTTCAAAGCAATCAAAGAAAAACTTGTTTCTGCTCCTATAGTATTACCTCCAGATTGGAATTTACCGTTTGAACTTATGTGTGATGCGAGTGATTTTGTATGGGAGCCGTATTAGGACAAAGAAAAGAGAAGGGTTTTCATTCGATTTATTATGCTAGTAAAAATTTTAATGGTGCTCAAGTGAATTATACAGTTACAGAAAAGGAGTTGCTAGCGGTTGTGTATTCATTCGATAAATTTCGCTCTTATCTTCTTGGAGCGAAAGTTATTGTTTATACAGATCATTCCGCGATTCGATATCTTATGGAGAAGAAGGATGCTAAACCAAGGTTAATCAGATGGGTTTTATTGCTTCAAGAGTTCGATTTAGAGATCAAGGATAGAAAAGGGTGTGAGAATCAGGTTGCGGATCATCTATCGCGGTTAGAAGGTTCAGAGATGAATAGTGGCACTGAAGCAGTTAGAGAAGAATTTCCTGATGAGAGTTTATTTGTTGTTCGTGATTATGAAGCTCCTTGGTATGCGGATATTGCAAACTTAGTGGTGAGTGGTTCCTTTCCTGAAGGTTCAATTTATTAAGAAATAAAAAGATTGGCTCATCGTGCAAGACAGTTCTTTTGGGAGGATCCTTTTCTCTACAAAGTGTGTGCTGATCAAATGGTAAGAAGATGTGTAGCCAAGGAAGAAATTGAGGCGATTATAGCTGGGTGTCACGATTCACCTTATGGTGGACATTTCAAAGGAGATCGAACTGCTGCTAAGGTATTACAATCTGGTTTCTATTGGCCCTCTATTATAAAAGATTGTCATGAATATACGAAAAGATGTGCTAGATGTCAATTTACCGGAAACATATCCAAGAGGGATGAGATGCGACGTAACAATGTGTTAGAAGTTGAAATATTCGATGTTTGGGGTATAGATTTTATGGGTCCTTTCGTTCCTTCAAATGGTAACCTCTACATCTTGTTAGCTGATGATTACGTGTCTAAGTGGGTAGAAGCTGTGGCTTTGCCAACTAATGATTCACGAGTGGTGATTAAGTTCTTGAAATCGCATATTTTCACTAGACGTGGCACTCCAAGGGTAATTATTAGCGATAGAGGTACTCATTTCGTTAATAAGTATTTGAAGACGGTTCTAGAGAAATATGGAGTGAGACATCGTGTATCTACTGCTTATCATCCACAAGCCAATGGTCAAGCCAAAGTATCAAATCGTGAGGTAAAATCTATCTTAGAGAAAACCGTTGGTCCTACTAGAAAATATTGGTCTATGAAATTAGATGATGCACTATGGGCCTGTCGTACTGCTTTCAAAACTCCAGTAGGTGCTTCTCCGTATCGAATGGTATATGGTAAGGCTTGTCACTTACCTCTTGAACTTGAAATGGGTGCTTATTGGGCTATTGCGAAGTTAAATTTAGATCCTACACTAGCTGGTCAGAATAGAATGATGAAACTTAATGAGCTTGATGAATTACGATTACATGCTTATAAAAATGCTAAGCTTTATAAAGAAAATACCAAGAGATGGCATGATAATTGGATTCGAGGAAAAAACTTTGTAGTGGGACAAAGAGTGTTGAAATATAATTCAAAGTTCAGTAATTATCCGGGGAAATTAAGATCAAAGTGGTCGGGTCCTTACATTGTAACCAAGGTTACACCTCATGGAGCTATAGAGATAGAACATCCACTTGAAAACCGTACATTCATGGTGAAGGGTCATCGCTTAAAGATATATCATGGAGGTGAAGACACCGATCGTGCAAAAGACCCACATCCCGGAGAGGTCATGTACCTCCTCGAAGCTCCTTAGAAGCACGAGGTAACCCGTCGAGCTTAACGACGTTAAACAAAAGCCAATTTCTTGTATATTAGTTTAAGTATTTCAATTTCCGTAGTATAAATTAGTTAAGTTTTCGTTGATTTTAGTGTTTATTTTTAAGAAATGAGGAAGGGTGTTTGTTTTTGATGATTTCAGGGGTATAATGGTCATGAGTTTGGGGTCAAAACGATGAGAAAACGAAAAAAATTGGAGTCCACAGCAGGTCTGACCGGCTAGCTGGCGAGCTGGCCGGCATACTGGTCAAAAGAGCTGAAGGACCCCCAACTCTCTGACCATTGCGTCAGCGATGACGCAACATTGCTGCGTCACCATTCGCGCCAGCGAGAATCCACCGGCATACCGGTCACTGACCGGCTAGCCGGCCAACTGGAGGAAAAGTTTCTGGTCCTTGCATCAGCCACGACGCAAGGTTGATGCGTCTCGAAATGCGCCATCGACATTTCGCCGGCTAGCCGACCAAGGATGTCAAGGTTTCTGATCACTGCGTCAGCGACGACGCAAGGTTGCTGCGTTTTGAGGTAAAAATAAAAAATAAAAAATCGAATTTAGTAATTTTTTTTCGCCGCCCTCGCGACCGGCAAGCCGGTGAATCCGCCGGCTAGCCGGTGCGCTGTTGCGAGAGGCGGTTTTGAGCTCCTTAAACCTAGTTTTTTGCCTCTTTTCCAAGTCAAACCTTCTATTCCGAATCCTTGCCTCCACCTATTCCGAAAATCATCAACAAACAGCTATAAAATCATCAAATCAAGCCTTCTTTCATCACAAAAACATACAATCAACTCATAGCTTCTCCAAAACATCACCAAAATTCATCTTTTCTTCATAAATCCCCTCTTCCCAACCTTGAAATTAAACCCAATTCTTTCACATTCCCTCTCAAATAACCTTAACCCATCTCATATTCCACCTAATCCTTCAAGTTTTAAGCCTCAAAACATCAAATTTCAAAGCTTTTCTCTAGCTTTTTCTCTATTTGAAGTTTTGAGTTTGGGGTGAAAAGAGATTACTAACAGAGCCGATTCCATGTGTAACTATCGAAGAAACATACCAAGAAACAGGAACAATGTTGGAACTAGCCCAGACCAAGCAATTGAGATTCCGGATTCGCGATCCAAAAAGACTGTCCAAAACCCAATTGCTCCAAAACGAAAAGAAAATCCAAGTAAGGCTAATCCGAAAAAGAGTAGGTTAATTGATGAAAGTGATGAAGAAAGTGAGGAAGAAGTTGAAGAAGAGATTGAGGAAGAAACTGAACAAGAAGTTCCCGAAGAACCGGAACAACAACCGAAACCTCCGCGTAGGAATGCTTGGGCTCAAAAGCCTAAAAGAGTCTTCGTTCCATGGGATACTCAGGTTCGTGATAGAATTCAATTTTTGAAGTTTGGTGAGGAGATGAATCTTCCTAAGGGTATTATGACTAGTGCTTATAAAGATTATGGTATTACTTGTGATAAATTGGGTTGGAAAGAATTGCGTGAAAGGAAGCTTGAGTATATTCCTACCTTGGTGCGAGATTTTTATAAATGAATCGCCTTCTCCAAAGAAGCAGTTGGTATTCGCAAAAAGGTAGTTCCTTTCTCCGTTGAGCTTATTCGTAAATCATTGAATTTACCCGAATTTTCCGGAATATGTCCGTTTCAAGAATCTCTAAAAGAACCTTCGTTTGATTATGAATCCCTTTGGGGGAAAGTGCTTGTTGATGGGGCCCGCCCAATTCCCGAAGGAGAGAGATATCCTGGACAGATGTATAGTAGTAATTTGCTACCATGTGCTAAGATTTGGTCACGCTTCATAATCCCTACCTTCTTCGGAGTTAAACACATATCGGAAGTGAAGAAGGAGCATCTTTTGTTCATTAACTGTATTATTGAGGAGAAACCTATAGATGTTGCTCGTGTGATATATGATACCATCATGGAATTCGCTCGAATTCCTACTTCGCAACAAAATCTCAAATTTCCTTGTACCATCACTACTTTGTGCTTAGACGCAAAGGTTCCGCGTAAAGACGCAGAGATTGATCGTGTGGTAGTGGGTGAGAGTATGGGTTTAACTTTGATCAAGAATATTCATGATGAGGTGTTAAAAGCAACAAGAAATCCTAGAGCTCCTCCAAAGAAGAAGATGCATACAACCAATGAGTTGGAAGCGAAAGTGAAGGTGTTAGAAGAAAACCAAGTGAAGATGATTGCGTCTTTGGGAAACGTTACAAAAGAGTTAGAACTTCTCCGAAACATGTTAATGGGGGTGAGCACAATTCAACATCCCACCTATGGTATACTTACGCAAGAGAAAGTTCATGGACGCAACACCGATAACCAGCCTCGCGCTGGTTAAGATACGCTTTCTATCCCTTTCGCGTTTTAGTTAGTTTAGTTTATTTTTATTGCGTTGAGTCTTTTCGAGTCGTGGGGACACGACTCATTTTTGAGTTTGGGGTGGGGTTCGTTGCCTCATCCCAGTTTTTATGTGTTATGTGTTTTATCTGCTTTCAATAAAATAATTTTCGGAGTTGCGTTTGACTATAGAAGATTTTAAATGTTCCTTTAAGCATACTTTTGATGAATCTATGATAGTAAATAGTGGACTTTAAGAAATAACATAAAACACACTTACAATTGCATGCGAACATAGGTAATTGATAGGAAAAATTAATGAACAATGCAAATGAAGTAAGCTTGTACTTAAGGAATATGTTTGGTGTGTAGAACGTGAAATCCTAATTAGTAGAGAACCCACCTAGATATGAACTAAAGACAAGCTATGTACTTAGGAAAATGATAGGGGCAGTTCTTTGTTAGCCATTTGAAGCCTTTTAGCTTGTTATCCCTTATTATAATTTTATCCGTCCTAGCCCAAGTTTGAGCCTTAAGCCTTTTCTTTTGTAGCCACGATATAAGCCCATTATCCTTTAGATTATTAGGCATGACCAAATGACCCGCACTTGAATCACAACCCTGAGACTTGTCTCGAGCTTGAGTTTGGGGTGGAGGGTCCACATTTGGGAATTTACATTGGGAAGGGATCATATGTGTTTGTATTGGGGGCACAAAAATGTAGATGATATTATTATTTGTAACCCTTTGCCGAGTAAAAAAAAAGAAAAAAAATATATATATAAGAGACATGACTTTTCACATCAAAATGATGGTCATGGGTATCTTGTACAAAAAAGAAGAAGAAAAGAAATGAAAAAAAAATAAAAAGAAAGAAAGAATAAGTAAATCGGCAAAGTGGAATATTTTTGGAAATCATCTTAGTTTTATTTGGGTTGACATTGGGGACGCAATATTAGCGCGTCAAATGGGTGAGTGAGAACATTTTTTAGCGTAAACTCAAGCTCGAGGGCATTTTTGATGGTATGTGAGGAGAGAGCCAAAAGCTCACTTCAAATTTACCAAATATACATCCATACCGTCCTTAAGCCATTATTAAAACTATAAAGACCTCGTGATTCTTAAGTACATAGTGAATTTATAATTCTGTTGATAGGGAATATACTAGGTGGAGCGTTCAAAGCAAGGTAGGATTAATGATAACCCTATAGCCATCATACAGAGATGAGTACAAGTGTAACCTTCAAGCATTGCGACTTTAATTTTATGATTGAGATTATTTATATTTGATGTTGCATGATTAGTGTATGTATATGTTAGTTCTTAAAATTTTTCTATATGAGATTTATCTTAAGAATTGCTTTACGTTTATTTGCTAGCTTCTATTTGTTCTTGCGTTTACTTCTACCCCTTGTTTTGTTTTGTTTTGCTTTGTCGGGACGACAAAGGTTTGAGTTGGGGGTCTTGATGTCTCCTTAATTGTTCTTATTTTCGACCCTTAGGAGACATCATTTTTGGTGTTTATTTAATCAATTTGATAGACTTTTGGACTAAATATGCAATAATATGATTTTCCTCTTTTATTTCTAGCATTTTTAATTTATTAAGCTTTTGCGCGTAATATTGGTATTTTTAGTGTAAAGTTTACAGGTTTTAGATGTTAGCTAGAAGAGGAATCCAAGGAGAAAGTCAAAGATCAAGAGATAGAGTCAAGACTTGAAGATAAATCCCGAAGATATTATTTTTAGAGCTGAAAATCCATTTTCCAGGCCATAGATTGCTGATTTCGAGGTGCTTATGCGATGATTTAACCGCTGACCTTTGAAGAGAAAACATTCATTATCGAGTTACGAAACTTTAGCAACTGGAATGAGGTCAATCGGAGTCATAACGCATCGGGAAAAGCCGTTTTAGTGAAGGCATATCAGCAGTTACGGGATTTTGGGCTAAGTTAGTGGACTTGGGCCTTTTATATTTCATTTAATTAAAAGCCTAGGTCCAAGTCCGATTTTGCACTTATAAAAGGAGGTCTGGACTTCTATTTTAAATACAATTCACATTCTGCAAGATTAAAACACCAGAGAGAAGCAACAGAAGGAAGAAAGAAGAAGCTACAAGAGTTGGAGAGGGTCTATATCTCCGTTCGTAATCATTCCTATTCCGGAAATTAGGTTCTTTTATCTTTTAATTTTGTAATCAATATGAATTCCTTTACATTTAATTTAGTTTTTCTTTTCAATATGAGCTAAGCTTTTCATAGTGCTTGAGAACAATTGATGGGTGAATCCCAATCGTATTGAATAACGAATGTTGAATTTGGGTTTCTGTTAAATTAAACTAGATTGGGGCTTTTACTCTTTTCGATAAATTGAGAATATTTACTATTTTTAGCGTCATGAACTAGGAACAGGTGTTAGTATTTAGGCTATTCCAATTAGTGGCAATTGGATCATCCTGACGGAGGGTTTAGATACAGAACCATTTATTCAATCTAGGATAGAAGCTATTGATTCTGACGAACTTAGCTAATTCTAGGGCCAATCAGGTAATAAAACTTAAACATCCAAAGGTGGATCATATTTACCCTGACGGTACTAGTGACACTCTAGGATCGCCTTATAGTCCACCCTGACGGAGGTATAGGGAATTTAGAATCCCGACCATTGTAATTGACCAATTTAGCCCTTAAACAACATAAGTTTGAAAATAAGATTGGGAGGATCCTTGCGTTCTCAAGTGCTACTTCTCATATTGCGTTTTACATCATTTTACTTGCGTCTTAGCTTTTACTTGCATTTATAATTTGTTTTTCATTCAGTAGCTTTAATACAAAAACCAAACAAACATATTACTTTTATTTGTTTTCATAAGTGCATCAATCATTAATAGATAAGCATTGTAGTCAACCATCCCGTCCTTGGAACGAATCTGTTTTATCAGTTATACTATTTGGGACAACCGTACACTTGCGGTTGTGGTTCGATTATTTATTGCATTTATTTAGAACACACAAAGGACCACCAGGGCTTATTTATGGGCTATATGGGCTGTATGGGTTGAACTAAATATCATATACTACATATATACTACATAATATATGGGTTACAATTAATTCACAAACTATTAATTTTATGGGCTTGTTTATGGGCTGAACTAAATATCATATACTAAATATAAAATATGGGTTTATACCATTTGTATTTGAATATTTAATTTTTAAGAATATTCTTCCAAAAAAAAAGTTTATTAGGATTTTTTCTTGAATTATCGAAATATCTAAACATACATTCGAATTTGAGTTGTTCAGTTAATTAGATTGACCTTAGAACTTATAAGACATTGTGTTGATATAGAAGATTGTATATGATGTATCAAGCAGTTGAGACAATAGAACATCTTTTGCTTACATTTACTATTTTACATCCTTTGGGCAGCATCACCACTACTATTATTGAAACATTATCTACTGACGGTTGTGATGAGCAAATAGTGACATCGTATGTTTTTATACTAATTTGGAACACATAGAAAGATAAGATGGAGCGTTTCCATGATAATGCACCCACAGATTACGTCAGTATTATCATTATGATTAATAATGTAATGCATAAACTATTCGACTGGAGGAATATACAAAATGCAAGGCAACCCGGGGTCACATGTTACACACATCCACACAAGCTATACCAATCTCTGATATTTTTTTCCTACAATACTTGTAATTCAGCTACTGAAGTAGAAGCTTAAGATATATTAGAAGTGTCACGATACTGTGTAAATATCACTATGGAGAGAAAGACAATTTGTTCAGATAAACTTGAACTGGTTTAAGACAAGTTGGAGATCGGACCATCTTGGAGATCACAAAATTAGTTTTGTACATATTGTCTTTTCTTTTCATTTTACCAAAAAAGGTATATGTAACTATTAAAGAATTACTTTGATTTGATATTTTTAGTGATTAATTGAACTATCTATATACTAAAATTCATTAATAATTGAAATATGTTCTCTATTGATATAACTATATTTACTTCCAATGAAAATACTTTCATCCAATATTGGATGATCAAATACCAATGTGATATACATACCCCATGTTTTAAACATGCAAAAACTAATTATATTAAATAATAAAATAATTTATAAGCATGGAAGTCATACCCTTATAATTTTTATAATAACGAGTTATTAGATTAAATAATTTTATTAGTTTTAAATCAATAAAATAATTATAGGGAATATTTTAAATCTCCACAACTACACCCATCAACAAAATCATCAACCACCTTCTTTTTCATTCAATAAACACCAAGGAAAAGTTTTTAATTTTCGAACACAACTACCATTAACAACTATGGATGAAGCTCGACTTAAATTTAAACCTTCGTTCTTGCACTTTCACTTGCCACCTTGCTCTTTTCTAATATTTTTGATTATTTTTTCACCTTTAATATTAAAGTTGAGAAAAATATTATTAAACGTAATAGGTTAGTTCTATTTAATAAAATAATATTAAGAGTTTATTGATGAATAAAAGATTAATTAAGATATAAGGAGTAAGTCTTAGTGTTTTTGGTCGTTTATTTGAATAAACATATTCAAATATTTATCTTTTTAAGTTGAACTCCATTCATTCTCAAACAGCTTGGTTTGTTTATAATGTTATTATCTCTACAATATATCACATGACGTGTTCTAACACCTCACTTTCTCGGTAACTAGCCACACAATCACAATATTAAACATATACATTTAGTTAATACATAATAATCAAGTTGAATGATTTACTTTATTTAGTAAGAAAATTAATTGAAAGCAAAAAAACAAACACATAATGAACAATATAAGACTCAAACATATATTTATTTTTGTATAAACATTAATCTAAGATTTATTTGGAATTGTTAAGAAAACCATCTTCTACATAAATAATCCTCTACGTAAAGTTTTCTATTACTTGCAAAACTTATATTTTGAAGGAATTCTCTTTTTTATATTCATTACCATCCGAAAGACTCTTTACTACTTAGAAATAATATGTTTCTCTTTTATCCAATAATTTTTCACACCTTTATCAATCATGTCCACTCTTTATTATTTGGACATCATATATTTCTCATGTTCTTCATGTGGAATGTTGAGTATAAAATTCATGTTCCTCATGTGGAATGTTGAGTATAAAATTCTCCACATCATCATTAATATCCAACGGTGCTTAGATTTTGTTCGGTTGTACTTCCTTGAACCTTCTAGCTAGCCTTACAAAAAAATTTGAAAATCGTGGGAAAATCTGCAAATATTTCCTTGAGGTTTGTGCGTGGTTCGTAATTGTGTTAATAAAAGGCACCACTATGACCATGGTCAGTAGGAGTTAAGTTAGTGGTAGCTTGAATATAACTTTTCGTACTTGCATTAGAAGGGTTGATATCTTTTGTGGGTCCCCAGCGAGCTTTTCGTGATGTTATAGTGGGCCCTCTGAATTAACAAGAGATGGTGATGCCATAGGTTTAACTATATACGCTGGATTAAATTTACTACTCTTATGGACACATAACATATATTACTAGCCACATGTTAAACATAAACAAAAATATAAACTTCCCTGAAACAAAACATGTTTTGAACTTCAAATTAATGACGACGAATATATATATTTCACTCAGACTCTCTCCCTTGATGAACAGTTTAAAGGGGACATAAAAAGCATGAATTTTAAAGTATACAATCATTGGACTAGCATATCATATCTTCTCAACTACATCATCATCTTTAACCCGTCTAGCCTACTCAGGGGTATGAAGTGTAAACTCAAATTTTTTGGCCTTTTTGTTAGTAACAAAGCTAGCCCACATATCAAAATCTATATCATAAGCACGGTGGCATGGAAAACCTATAGTTTTTAAACACATGAAGTATTATTTATATATCCATGCAACAAAGATCGTCATACCCTCATGCTACTCTCTTTGATGTTTTCTCCATTAAACTTGTCAACCTGGAAAAATAAAAAACTTTCTTAAAAGAAAACCCTAAATTGTAAAACATACAACATTGTAATAAACACAAACTATTTTTGTACCTAGATTTCAATATAATCCATAATGAGATTTCATGTTTTGTCCTAATATTAATGTTTAGCTAAACATATTCTAGCACAAACTAGAAAAAATCTCACATAAATTAATTTAGACTTAGTATATCGTGGAAATCTGAAATTCTTGTGTATATTATTAATTTGTCTCAACCACCTTTGATAATTAATGACACAATATTGAGAATATATCAGCAGATATAAAATGAATGGGGTGAGCTCAAAACAAATCTATGACTTTGAGCAACAAGACTTGTGTCTATCAAGGGACACAACATATTTACTCTGAACCGCTTAATTATAAAATAGCCCGCTAAGTTAAACACATGTATTTTCGTAGAGGGATCTACATGGAACAATCAAGAACTTTCCTACTTAATTGTTCAAGTTGCAAGCATTCATATGTATGAATGCGAATAAAAACGAAAATCCACAAAGGAGCAATTGTGATTATTTCATGTTAACAAAAAAAGATTTTATATCCATTTCAGTGTCCAAATTCAGTAAGTAACTAATATAGTCTCATGTAAACTATAGGATACTTAAAAGTTTGATATTAAATTTATTTTCAAGTTTCAGATTTCAAGATATAAGCCATAAAAAAAATTAAACAAAGCTTCCACGTATAATACATTCCACGTCATCAACATAATTGTTTTACAACTTATATTTTTGTGCTTTCCTTGAGGTACAACAAATATTCAGAAAAGATAAATTTCGCTATCAAATAATTTGTGAAAATTTTATCTACACATATCTGCTTGACAAATGAAAGTTAAAAAATTACAAATTATTTAGCTAAACTTGTACATCATACATTTTATTATAAATTAAATACATACAAAGAAGAAATGACATATATATATATAAGAATTTCACAAAGATGAAATTGTATCTATCTAACAATTGACATAATCACACGTGATGGTGAAAAAACTAATGACAAATTATTACACATGACAATATAATTAAATTGGAGCACTGTATAGAATATCTCATAGAATATGATTCGATATATATATATATATATATATATATATATATATATATATATATATATATATATATAAAAAAAAATTGGCTAAATATTCTATGCTAATAAGTAAAACTCGGGAAAGATCTTAATTTAAGCATGTCATATTCTCTAATCTCAGTGATAACAATATAATTAACATAAAAATAAATATTTTTAGGCATGTTAGACAACAACTGGAAATCTCAAATAAATACAATAAATTGATACAATGAAAATAATTGTTAATTAAAAATATTTTGTTAAATAAAAAAGAAAAAATTCTAAAATTCTCTACGAGGAATGAACATCTCTTCTCTTTTTAGTAAGAGAAGACGATGTCTCTAACACCATGCCACCAACTAAATACAGTTCTATTATACAACACAATTAATGAAACAAAATTTCTATTATATTAATTTTTAAATGAGCACTAATAAATAGACCTTGCTAGAGAAATAGAAGAATTATGTTTTACTAAAATGTCATGACTAACTATCCTCCTGCCATTTATCTCTCAAGATGTTTTTGGGGGTTTTTCCACAATCCTTTATTTGGTACTAACAACTAGTATATAAAAAATCTTAAATATGGAAGTTGTGACCTTAAGATAACTATTTTTAATGAAGTAGTTGGTTTGGGTAATGAAAGCGGCTATTTGGAAAAGAACATGTAGTTTTAGTATTTTTTTGTGTGCGTGAGCATGTCCCTTTTTTAGTGGGAAATCATATTTGTAGGTATAACTTACGACCTAGAAATTCTAATGAGTTTTTCAATGAGGCTCAAGCATTTAGTTTGTTGGCTAGACTTTTAAGGAGACACAAATAATACACTATTACCCCAATTTAAAAGGATCACTGCCTATTCTTCATAGATAAGATTTTTTCTTGGGTTATTTTCATAATGTAATTATTACCATTATTCTAATTAAACACCTTCACTAGAGTTGCGACAAACTCTAATGAGTTTTCTTGACCAATCCGTATTTTCTACATGCCACACAATTTTACAGTTAAAAACTATATTATTTTTCATATTAGATAAAGAAAAAAAAGTAAATAAGATAACATTTTATGAAATAATGATTCAATACAATATAATAGTGGTAATGACTAAACTTCTTCGGATCAACTATTATTTGGGATCAAATGAATTACATGGCCAGTGAGTCTTGATGATGGTTCACTGTTATCGATAACACTCCAAACCATGGAAAAAATTGACAAACCAACTAAATCCCAACATTTATGATGGAATTTCACCGATATTCTGTCCCTGACGTAAGCTTTGAACGAATTCGATTTGAATACTGCTATACGAATTTCCTCATATGAAAAGTCTTCCGCTAAAAGTTTTCTACCACTTACCCAAGTCGAGTACGTTGGGGTAGTGAAAAGGACACGTGAACTCTTTCTCAGTTGCATATATCTATTTAAAAGATCATGCAAAAGCATTTGAATCTCTACATGATATCTTACTAAATTATCTCTACGGGATATCTTCCCATGGTAAAAAATATATATAAATGTATAACTTGTTTCACAATATGACCTAACAAACCTAATGAGTTTTTTATGAGGCCCAAGATATAGGTTTGTGATTGGATTTTACCAAGAAACAAATAATACACCAATGCACCAATTTAAAAGGATCACTGCCTATTCATTATGGAATTGGATAGTTTTCAAGACGTAATCATTACATGTTATTTAAGTGCACCCGTTGACTAGAGTCGCAACAAACTCTCATAAGTTTTTCTGACCAATTTGTATTTTCCCCGTGCCATATCTTACAATTAAAATCATATTATATCGTATTTTGGAAAAATCGAAAACAAACATAAACCGAGGCCCGTTGTGTCGTGGTCATGATACGGTGTTATCGATAGCACTCCTAACCATAGGGAAAACTGATGAACAAACCGAATTCCAACATTTATGATAGAAATTAGACAATATATCTTACAGGAGCTTTGAATGAATACGATTTGAATATTGCTACACGGATTTCCTTTTATGAGAAGTCTTCCGCCAAAAGTCTATCTCACTTATCCCCAGACGAGTTGGCTAAGGTAGTGAAAAAGGACCAACAAAATCTTTCCCAGTTGCATATAATTGTTTGAAAGATCACATACAAGTGCTAGAATCTCTACGGGATATCTTACTCGATTATCTCTACAGTGGACGACTGTATACCCCAAAGTCTCGCAAGAGGTAAACGTTTCTTTCTATTGATATATCTGATTACCCATATCTTCCATGATAGGATATGCTCCTAATAACTAAAATGTTTTCTCCCAGATCTATATGATTTGTATCCATTTACCCTTACTAACCCTGAAAGTGTTTGTGAAGATACCACGTTGACTCAAATTTGATATGATACTTCTTTCTCGGATCCGGTTTATCCTATATCAGCTGGATCAAAATAGGCACACGGTTGGAATGAGTGCATGTAGTAGTCAACCATCTAGGTCGTGAATAGAAGAAATTATGTTTAATTAACTGGTTGGTTCAACTCAAATCGAGGACTCAAACTTAATACATATGGGATATGGTTTATAAGATGTGGTCTTGGTGGGGCAGGTGGAGTTTTATGTTATGTAAAGGCTAATTGGATTCGAGTTTTTTTCATGAATTTAAGATGTAAATCGCCAGTGTTCTCGGAATTAGTCGCTCTCGATGACGGTTTTCCTGGATGGCTGATAAGATTAGAGTCATAAAATTTGGTGTGAAAGTAGATTCATAGGAGCAACTGCAACTGGTTTTCAAATAAATGGTAGAGTTTAGGAGACGTCCGACTACGGTTAGCATAGAGGGTATTCAAGTTTCGCTGTCTAGGAACTGGACTTTCAAGGGTAAGGAGATTTAGGAAAGTAAATAGGTGGGCGAATTGATCATTGTGTAATGGGTTATATCAGGCTCCAAGTTATTAAAATTTAGTAGGTATAAATATGTTTAAGTAACTAAAAAGAAATTTGTTACAAACTAAAGGAATAGCCCGTAAACAAGCTTAGTTTTTTTCTCAATGAACAAGCGTAGTTCGGCATGTTGGTTAAATGAGTTATTTTTTGAGCTTGAGTTCCGCTTGACTAACTAGAAAAGTGATCTCTCAAATTATATTTTCTCGAGTTAAGCTTAAGTTGTAAGCTAGCAACTTAGTTCTTTACAACCTTAACCTTATTGTGATTATAGAAAAATAATCTGCACACGCTATCATAATCCATGATATTAAAGAGACAATAAAATGAAAAAGAGAATGAATACTGAGATATTTTAGAGTTAGACCCTCTGTTATACTTACTTCTATGTGATCTAGAAACAGACAAACATACATCATGGTATAAACATTATAAAAGACCGTACAAAAGATATTGACAAGAAAACTACAAAACTAAAATTATTATTAGTCTATTAATGTCATGAAAGTAAATATTCCACATCAATCAGAACTGGGTAAAATCCCGTTAAGGAGAACATTAAACACAACAAATACGGGTGTACTTTATAAATATACAAGTCTTAAAGATACTGATCAAAATATTTTAAGAAAATATTTTTTAGCAGAATTTAATTTCTAATTTTCTTGCTATATAGAAGGGTAGAGATGGCTAAGGTCCTATGATCTTGTAACCATGTTAAGCATTGGTCGAGTTTGATAGAGTCCAGAGTCATCACAAGCATCAGACCTCCCATTTCCTCAAAGAAATATGGAGCGTGACCTCATGTCCCCCCTAGTTGTAGCCCTCTACCCAGAATGTGAACTTATAGTCGCAAACATATACGCTCTTCCTGTATGCTCGTAAAGGTATCGAGTCTAATATTGTCCCCTTCTTTTGCAAATACTGAAGATAAAAGCGTCCATCTTGTACTCGTCAGCTTGTGCACCGTGAATATCTCCCAAATTACATCATTTTATCGTGCTTCTTTTTATTCACCCATTCACCACAACATCTTTATAATTTTAAACTCTTCAATATGTATTATTTAGAAAAGATGGCAAAGTATCCAAGTAGATATGCGCCTCCAATTCCATCTTCAAAATATATTACAACTTTTTTGAGAGGGTCGTGATTTCTTATTTATGGGGAGGGGTAGGATGTGGTGTGGTGGGTGATGACGGCTCATGAATTTGTTTTTGAGATAATTGCACTATAATGCCTTATATAATGTAAAATACACTATATCTCCCTGATGGAATAGATTTGAGTTTCACACCTGCTGAAGCTGAATTTAAAATCAAGCAAACCTCTTGCGCCACCAAACTGAGCAAACCCCGATACACCTAGCGAATGAATCTTGCACCATCTCAATTGATTATGTATACAAAAACGTCTCATAGATGCATTAGATATAGAATCGAATAAAAAACATAAATCTAAACCAAACCCACATGTATTGGTAGCATGACTTTGTTTACTATACATATGCGTTAATTCACCTTGTATGCCAAATTTTTATGTTTATTGTATGCAAGGACTAAGTTCTAAATTTCTAATTTCATATTTTTTGATGAATGATTAGGCCGTCGAGCATAATGATTACTCCTACATGTATCTACATCACATACATCCTTCAAAATTAGCATCTCAAGGGACCTATAGTGAAATTTTGCATAACGGTACAATTTACAACTGTGGAATTTTCCAAATTTAATTTGCTCCACCTCAACTATTTTGTTATGTATATACAAGGAGTTTTTTCTGCAATAGTTTGAGTGGAGTTTGGATTATTAGAAGGTAATTTAAAATTTTCTTGCGAAAAAATATATTTATTACAGTTCGATCCCTTAAATTTAACTTTGATGGAATCAGTGGGGAAAGCAGAGAGAACTCATATTGTAAAGGAATCAAAATCAGAAAACTTCTAATCCATCAAGACAATAACAACGGAAGACAGTTTGTAATAGGAACCAGATTTGTAATTAAGAGTCACCACAGGGAGTCATACTCAATTAACTCTATTACCATATTTTATGTGCAGTGAATATACAAGAAGTTACCATCTGATATTTCAAGTCCGCATGTACTATTACTAGACTATGTTCTTGCATCAGGTCCAATATTACCTAGGACCCAAAACTCAAATGCGAATTTTCAAATTTATAACTTTTTAAATAGCTTTTTAATATAATTATTCTACTAGTTTATGTTCATAATTAAAACATATGATGATTTATGAGATGCATTATCTTCAACTAAAAGTATAAAATATGATAAATATTTTATGGTTTTATACTGCTTCCTATTACTAATTTACCATTAAGTTTTTTACAGAGATTGCTGGTTTTGATGAATCATCTTGAAGCTTGTACAGTAAAAATCACACCCATATAAAAAATAAAACCTACATTTACTCTCTTGTTATATTAAATTAAACATGATTATAAGTTATCAGTGAATAAAAAGTCCATGCAGATAAATAAAAAAAGATACATTATAATTATAATCTAAATTTAATATTAATATATGAGAGTATTTTGAAAGGTAATAAATATACTAGATATAATCAGTAAAGTTAAAAGTATATCTTACCATAGCAATTGTGAAATGCTAGTTTAATGAAATTACATGGCCAACAATCTTATTCCATATTTTTTTTTCCGATAAAATCTCTTTCCTGCAAAATATAATAAAATATTAATATTGATATTTTTTCTTACTTTAACATATAATTCATTCTAACTATATAAATTTGAAGTATATGTTGTTAGTATTTTTTTGCATACAGGGGAGATCTGAAAGATCTTTCTATATCTAGATTAATACATCATCAATTAAACTTGGTTATAAATCATTACTGGTGTTTTCCATTCCATCCTATCACGGGTGAGAACACTACATACTTCACTCGGGGGTCAACATATGAATGATATTACTCCCCGTACGTGTGACAAACCAAGTTGAGGCACCAATCAATAAACGCGCCCCCCTCTCTATGTAAACCTCTTAGTGTAAAGGACCTATTCCTTGCAAATATTTCTAGGATTTTTTGGATCCGTACCACAGCTGATCCTCTAACCTGTGTTCATGTAATCCTATGATCGTGAATCAAGAGTCGTCATACAACCTATGCATGTCATACATAAACACGATCAAACCCTTTAATTTATCTAAAGACCTAATCTTTTTTGCATCTCTTGTTCTGTGTGCTTCTCCTGCTTCTCTGCGCCTTTGATTCAAGCTTTTGTTTTTATGTTAGTTTTCTTCACTGCTTTGTTTTGTGTAATATGATGTTCGCTAGTTATTTTAGAATGATGAGGTTAGATAGATTTAATATAAATTGAACTGTTGTGCATCCCAATTGTATTTATTAATGTTGGATAATGGACATCAAGTTTATTATTTATATCATAGTGATAAAGGCTTTTGTAGCATATTGAATTAACAATACCTCTGTATTTTATTTATGTTGGATAATAGTCTAAAATCCAAATTATTTTTGTTATTCCCTCCGTCTAAAAAATAATGTCACACTCACTAAAAGTAGTGACCTAAAAATAATATCCATTTAGAATTTCAAGACACTTTATGTCACTATTTTCTACTAATCAGGGGTATTTTAGTAATAGTGGCGGTAATTAATATGTTTTCTAATTTATGTGAAAACATAAGTGGAAATTATTTTTATATAATAAAGTCATCCAAATTATTTTCTATTATATAAATTATTTAATTAACAATAATATATTTATTTTTTTCATAAGTTTGTCCAATTTGTTTAATAATTAATCCTTTATAAATATATAAAATTATAATATTTAATAAAACTATAGTATGTAATTTGTATTTTATGAATTGTTTTATCAAAATATAAAATCAAAGTTGTTTATTTTTTTCATTATTTAGTAGAACTAATTTAAACCTGAATTTAAACTAATAAAAAGGTATATCGTAAAAATTTTGTAGCACGTTTTTTAAATACATAATAAATATAAAAAAGCAAATGAGACACTTGTTACATGGAACCTCTACTCGAAGATTGAAGTAGGAAATCGAAACCAAGTAAAATTTAACCATTGCGGAAAAACAGTTTTGGTAGGTGTGTTGAGGATGAAAAACCACTTCGCTTGTACCCGAAAAGATGACGTTCTATGTCCTCAACTTAGTGATGACGTGCAATCGCTATTTGTAGGCATTTTAAAAAAAAAAAGCAAATGAATTCGAAGGTGAATATAGAATGTTTTGATGAAGACGGATCTTCTCAAGCAAAGGGTAGTATTGGTTATTTTATGGTAAAAGAGCAAGGTGGGGGCCAACAAACGTTAAATGAAATGGTTAAAAAAGAGAGTCTGTCATTTTGAGATATTTTTAGGTTTTTGTAATGTTCATTACCATTTAATTTGGTGAAACATTCTATGTTTTTTCAAATGATGAAATTGATCGGAGGCTATGGTAAGGGATTAAAGCCCCCGACTTATTATGAAGTACAAGTTTCGTATTTGAAGAAGGAAGCTGAGTATGTAAATCTGAAATCAGATGAATTCAAAGAAGAATGGAAAAAACAGGATACACATTGATTTCTGATGGATGGACAGAAGAAAAACACCGTTCAATAACCAATTTTGTCGTTAATAGTCCACGAGTCACAATTTTTATTAGATTAGTTGATACCTTTTCGATTATTAAGAGTTTTGAAAAATTGTATAAATTTATTAATGATATGGCGAAGGAAATTGGAGAAGAAATATGGTGCAAGTTGTATCACATCACTTGATACCCTGTGCTACACACTTGATCGATATTATGCTTTCTGACATAGGTAATCTACCGATTTCGAAAGATGTTATCAATAAAGTAAAAAATTAGCCAATTTCATTTATCGATATTCGTGGGTACTCCCAAGAAGAAAGAATTTACAAGACTTGTGGTTGATAGATTTGCAACTAATTAGTTGACTTTGAAGAGTTTCCACGATCTAAAAACACAATTACGAGCTATGTTTGAGGATTCGTAAAGAGTTCACATTTGAGTACCCCTGATAAAAAACGGCTCAGAAAATAATTTTGAGTGACGATAAATTTTGGAAGTCCATCAAATATTGCATTCAATGTGTCATGCCTTTGGTTAAGACTTGTCGATGGTGATACGAAACCAACAATGGTTTATATATGAAGCAATGGATAGGTCAAAGGAAGAAATCGCCAAGAAATTCGTAGGCCACCTCATGCAAATATTTTCTCAATCCTAGGTATATTATGTTACTTAAAAATATCTATAATTATTAATATTAGATATTTTTTAATTTGTAGTACTAATTATTTATATTAGATCTCACTATGATTCAAACTTTAAGGCGGATATAGAAGTAAAATATGATCAATACAAAACGATTCAAATAATGTATCTAGATATTGAAACTCAAGTAAAAGTAGACGAACTAATAAAAAAATTCAAGGACGCGAAAGTAATGTTTAGTATTATCATGACAATATCCACCAGAGATAAGAACTGTGTATATATTTAATATATTTTTATGTTATAAAAATTACAAATCATAAAATTTTAATAATATATTCAAGTAGTTTTGATATAAAACTATATGTTTTGTAGTTTCATGGTGGGAGAGTTATGGTGAACAATGCCCCGAGCTCCAAAAATTAGCTATACGAGCGTTAAGCTTAACTTGCCGCGCTACCAGATATGTACTAAATTGGAGCATGTTTGATCAAGTACACTCAAACAGGAGAAATTGTTTGCAACAACAAAGGATGAATTATCTTGTATTTGTGAAATACAACATTCAATTTCAAATTAGATATTTAAAAAGACATGAACAAGGTGATGATTATGATCCAATTTGTTTGTCCCATATGGAATCCAATAATGAATGGGTTATAGAGAAAGAAGATCCTTTTCTCCCTAAATATCATTCACGGATGGATATCAATTTGTTTGTCCCATATGGAATCCAATGAGTGTTTCCAAGTTGAAGAGTTGGCTATGGGAAATAAAATAAAAAGGCCTTGAATTTTAAATCCAGAAATGAAAGGTAAAGAGAAATATAAAACAAGATTTGTCAACGAGTAAGATGAGATAATAAAAAATGTAATAAGTGATGAGGATGAAGATGATGAAAAGAAACATATTTACGATGAGTGTGATAGTTATGATGATTTATGAATAGGAATTAGATTAATTTTTTTTTTTGTATTTCAGAATTTATATGTTGAAGGATACTTGTTTTGATAATTAATTTTTCATTAGTAATTTTAATTATAAGAATATCATAATTAATTTACATATTAAATATTATATATATATATATATATATATATATATTATATTTTAAAAAAATAAATCGGAATCATTACGATTCACGATACACAATAAGGTAACATTTCAATTCACAATACGATTCACGATTCTTGAACTATGCCTCTAACAATATGTACTTCTAATTGTCTTAATTGCTTCCCATGAATTGACTTATACATCCACCTCCACCGAGCCTAAACCTTCTACCAATTCAAACCTAAACCTGGCGCAACAAGTTCAACTAAAACTAATTCATATTTTTTAGTTGAACAAATACATGTAATAAGTTCAAATCTAATTATATAGTAGAATTTCAAGTTTTCTTCTAATATAAGAAAGATCTAACTGTGAAAAATTACAACTACACCCAAATGGAACTTGTCTTTTGCAAATAAAATACTCGTCCTTGCGAACTTCAGCTCCTTAAAATTAGGTTCACTATGCATAAAGCCAAATCGTCCATTTTATAGCGTAAAATAAAATATTGCATGGCAATCCTCTGAAAAGATTATTATTTTTTTAATTTTGACAAAAGGTACGTTATTTATGAAGCATGAGTAGATGCTACACTATTTAATAAATATGATTCACATTTCACACACTTTGTGGCACAACATTGGTATGTTCATACCTCTAAATTCTAACTCAAGCACTAGAATTGGTGTGCTTGCCCAAGTCAAACATTGTGATATCTTTCCACATATATTAAATTTGACAATAGATTTTACACATAATTTAACACAAATATTGAAGATTTAGAGTATTTTTTATATCTTTAATCCACAAGTTATTTATTGCTACATAAGCATATATTTTTCAATCTTGGATAAAATTAAAATAAAATATATATGAATAAAGAAGTTGGATTATAACTAATTAACAAAATACTAATTTTATATCTTTTTCATATTACTAATTACAAATCCTCCTTGAATTTAAACACAGACACTTTTGAGTTGGGTTGGAAGAAACTAATATATTGTGAAGAAACCTTGGAATTAATAAGTAAAAGAGAAATACAATTGTTATAAATTGTAGGGGAAATAAAGAATATTGCGTTCATAATCATAAAAAATATGAAATTTACATAGTACAGAGATAACCTAAACCCTAGTTTTTATGGGCTTATTTATAGACCCACTGAATATCATATACTAAATATTATATATGGATTTGTACCATTTCCACTTGAATATTAAATTTCAACTAATTAAAAACTACTAATTTTATATATCTTTCATATTAGAGAGAGAAGAGAACCTAAGGAGAGCAAACATACCACTTTAATTTCAAATCACTGGAGAATATGGAGGGCGCCTCCTCAGATTTAAACACGGACAGTTTTGAGTTGGGTGAAAAACAATATTGTGGAGATACCTTTGATTTATAAGTAAAAAAATACAATTTTTCTGAATGGTACTGGAAAGAAAGTATATCGAGTTAACAATTATCAAAAAATATGAAATTTATATAGTACAGAGATAACTCTAAACCCTATTTTTATGGACTTGTTTATGGGCTTTATGGGTTGAATTGAATATCATATACTAGAAATAAAATATGGGTTAATACCATTTCTATATGAATATTCAATTACAATTAATTAACAAACTATTTATTTTATTGGCTTATTTTTGGGCTGAACTGAGTATCATGTACTAAATATAAAATACGGATTATACCATTTCTATTTGAATATTCAATTTTTAAGAATATTCTTCCAAAAAAAAATTATTAAGATTTTTTTGAATTATCGAAATTTCTAAACATATATTTGAATTTGAGCTATGTTTGGTTAATTAGATTGACCTTAGAACTTATAAGTAAAAAAATAAAAAAAACAAGATTTGTAAACACATCAATAAATCTCCCTATTCTAACAAGTCATTCCCTCTAATATTGGTAAACAAGAATTTATCTTGCTATATGAGTTATTCTCGTATATAAATGTATAATTGAAATTACTATATGCATAATTCTCTTTCATTATGAAAGACATATTAAATGTGACAAAGATTTTACCCACAACTTAAATTGATATAGAGTATATGCTCGACCAAAGTATAATATTAACTTATTATTGATAACATGCGTAAATTTATAGTATGGTGTTATAAGTTAAGGTTTACATAATATTACAATTGAAAAATAGAATAAACCTTGAGAAACTCGAGACCAATTTTTGTTACAAATTAATTCAATTTTTCAGGATTTGTATTTAAATAAATTAGTCTAGTGATTGCTTATCACTTTTTTTATTTAATTTTATGTATTTCATCTCTCTAGCAAGTGAAGAAACCAACATAGAGCCAATACTGTTTTAAAGGTTAATTTCTCATGATCTTGTTGGATCAACTTCATATGAATATAAATTATAAGTAAATAAAAAGGTTTTACATAGTTTTTCTTTTTAATGCTCGATAGTAATGCATGGTATTATATATAAACATAGATTCAAGTAGCTAAAAATAACAAAAATTACTATTTATAACACAGATAAGAATCTAACGAATTTAAATAAAGATGATATTTCAATCAGTTCTCCGTGATTGAACAAATGATTATATCCTCTAAAGTACATATACCTAAGTACATGATATAGTAAAATTAAAATTGAATTACTGGTCAAACAATATATGCTCTATATTATTACATTCCAAACGACAGATAACATAAAAAAATAGCACTTAATATTTTATAACTTGCTTTTATGTTTTCGGTTTGTAATACATCCGAGAGGTATTTGACTCTAGTATTCTAAATTAATCGCTAATTACTATAACAACTATCAATCCCACATTATCTTGCGACTTGTTGGTCGAAGATCTGATGCATACAATGACACTCCCAAGGACGGAGTCATTCTTTTCTTCCTCATCTTAGTCTCACTATCCAACCAACCATAACAAGCTGTATAATTGGAATTCTTGATCACAGGTATTGGGAATGTAATATAAACAAGAGATATCTCAACCTCCACCTTAACTCTTTTTTTCGTTATCTCAACTTTATCTCTATAGAGGAGGAGGAGTAATCCTAGACTCATAATCCGGTATCAGCACATCTATAGAGTTCCCAGCCACAAATTCATCATGACATGCACCATCTTATTCCCATCAATATTTTCTTTCAAACACACGTCAATGAGGACTTCATAAGCACGATCTTCAATCACAACCCACCCGTTCAGTCGACTGTATTCCTAAATTAAACCATATTAAAATTGTTAATCAAGGAAATAAAAATGAAGCACCTAATTAGAGCAACATATAAATACATATCACACATATTAAGATCTAAATTTAACACCCAAATTTAATTAGAAAAATAAAATTGACGAATTACCTTGAGAAGTTTCCCGACCACAAGGCGAGTTAGCTTTATCAGGAAACCATAGCGTCAATTGCAGCGTCTGTTCGGCGGGTACCCTGAAAAATCATAATAATCAATTCCAAGATAATGACTTAAATATTTAAAGATAAAGCAACTTTAATTAGAAAATTCCAATTTTATTAATTTCTTATTTTTATTTCCAACTCACTAATTATATGGTTTCCTCTCCATATATATATATATATATATATATATATGTTTCCCATTCAATGCATGTTTTTCACACAACGTATACTTATATTGTACATATATTTATGGGGGATATGTCGATCAGTAAATATCATTGAAGTTAGTATGTCTGTTACATATCCCAACACGTAACTAGAGAGAGATATTATCTGCCTTGTGTGAACACCAAGTATATATCCTAAAGTTTCAATAACATGATATTTACCTTCTAGATTTGTCATCACCTTTTCAATAATTTTGGCTAATTATTCTTCAAAAATTAAGAATCCTCTCATCACGCGTATTAACAAGATATTTAAAAGAATTTATCTCAATGGATTCAACCTCCAAAACACTTAGTTGACATTTCAGACAAAAGATTAGGCCTAGTAAGTTATTATCCATTTCAAAGGCCTTAACCACAACTCCATGTGAAATGGACAAACAACTTCGTTAAGAGCCTATTATGTAGTCCTTTGTGATTAGCTCCCCTCCTCTAGTAAACTAGATCGTATGTTAGAAGTATGTGCAATGGATCCATATAGAAATTTCATAGTGAGTTATCCCCAACTCACTATGAAATATCTATAAAAATTTCTCGCTAAATTTTATTTCATGGAATACAAATTACAAGAAATTGTCCAAAACTTACAAACTTTCTTTTTACAGATAATTACTTATATTTATTGTCTATCGATGAAATAAAACATCAAGCATTTCAGGAATGTTTAATGTTATATTGTAATAGTTCCATATAGAGAATAAATTTACACAAATTGCAATTTGTTTTAGCAAGGACATTCCTGAGATAATACAACACTCAGTTGCACAACGACTTCAAATTCGATAGACCTTTGTCTAGGGATGATGAAATTTAGGGATCCCATATGCCATTAATGGTTGAATGGTGAATCATTCTCTTGGATCGCTGAAAAGGTATTCAAAAAAGCTGAAGGATGGCAAGTCCAGCTGTTATGAAATGGAGGTAAGGAGTTTCTAAGAAAACCAATATTGCAAGCCATTCCGGTATAAACTATGTATATGTTCTCCTTTCCTGTTTATTTTGTAAAAAACTTATATCATCTATCATAAATTTTTTGGTGGAGTTAGGGTGCGCAAAACCGTGGCTTGGGAAAAAATTAGCCATTGGGAAACTTTTTGCGATTATGTGATTCAGAGAATTTAAACGAATGAATACGACCTTATTGGAAGAACAAGCTTGGAGAATAATGAAGAACCCAAATAATCTCGTGGCACGCGTTTTAAAAGGTAACTTTCCTAAATACGATTGTCTACATATCAAACTACGACAATCACGTACGTAGTCTTGGGCACGTCTTATTTAATGTAGGGGTTTTATTAGACCAAATGGCATGTACCAAGTTGGACAGGGAAGTATTATTAACATTTGGGAGGATGGATAGATTTTGAAGTAAAATTAATACGATGGAAAAAATTGTACTTATGAGACAGTGACACAATTACAAAATCAAAATAAATAAGAGTGGAATATAGAGGTTTTAGATAACTTGATTCCACACCCTAGTTTTATTACAAATTATGAGAATCAAAATATACGAAAACCATGCAAAAGACTTTTTTCTTTTGCCACACGTAAACTGTAGAGAATATACAACAACATCGGGATCTAATGTACTAACTAATATACATGTGTATCATGCTCCTTAGACGTCGTCCTTTAATAACATAGGAAATTTCACAAAATGGGATATTTTATGGAACTCAAATATACCAGGGAATGTTCAGATTTTTGGCTGGAAGATATGTAATAATGTAATACCCACAAAAAAAAATTTCAAATAAGACATTGTGTTGATATAGAAGAATGTATATGGTGTATCAAACAGTTGAGACAATAGAACAGCTTTTGCTTACATGTACTATTTTACATCCTTTGTGTAGCATCGCCACTACTACTATTGAAACATTATCTACTGACGGTTGTGATGAGCGAAGAGTGTCATCTTATGTTTATATAATAATTTGGAACACAAAGAAAAATAAGATGGAGAGTCTACATGATAATGCACCCATAGATTACGTCACTATTATAATTATGATTAATAAAGTAATGTAGAAACTATTCAGACGATTGGAGGAATATACACAATGCAAGGTAAGACCAACGATCTTGGAGATCGCACAATTAGTTTTGTACATATTGTCTTTTTTTCATCCTACCAAAAAAAGTATAATGTAACTAATAAAGAATTACTTTGATTTGATATTTGTAGTGATTAATTGAACCATCTATAAACTAAAATTCATTAAAAATTGAAATATGTTCTCTATTGATATAACTATATTTACTATCAATGAAAATACTTTCATCCAATATTGGATGATCAAATACAAATGTAATATACATACCCCATGTTTTAAACATGCAAAATCTAATTATATTAATTAATAAAATAATTTATCAGCATGGAAGTCATACCTTTATAATTTTTATAATAACGAGTTATTAGATTAAATAAATTTATTAGTTTCCAAATCAATAAAATAATTGTAGGGAATATTTTAAATCTCCACAACTACACCCATCAACAAGATCATCAACCAACTTCTTTTCCATTCAATTATCACCAAGGAAAAGTTTTTAATTTTAGAACACAACTACCATTAAGAATTATGGATGAAGCTCTATTTAAATTTGAACCTTCGTTCTTACACTTTCACTTTTCACCTTGCTCTGTTCTAATATGTTTGATTATTTTTTCACCTTTAATATTAAAGTTGGGAAACAAAACTATTAAACGTTACATGTTAGTTCTATTTAATAAAATAATACTAAGAGTTTATTGATAAATAAAAGATTAATTAGGATATAAGGAGTAACTCTTTGTGTTTGTGGTTGTTTATATCAATAAACATATTCAATTTTTTTTCAATTTGAACTCCATTCATTCTCAAACAACTGGGTTTGTTGATAATGTTATGATCTCTACAATATATCTAATGGCAGTGTTCTAAAACCTGGCTTTCTCCATGACTAGCTGCACAATCACAATATTAATCATATACCTTTAGGTAATACCTAATAATCTAATTGAATGATTTACTTAATTATACAGAGAAAATTAATTGAAAGAAAAAAATAAACAGATACTCAACAACATAAGTCTCAAACAAATATTGATTTTTGTATATACATTAATCTAATATTTATTTGGAATTGTTAAGAAAACCATCTTCTATATAAATAATTCTCTACGTAAAGTTTTCTATAACTTGCAAAAATTATATTTTGAAGGAATTCTCATATTTATATTCATTACCATCCTAATTACTCTTTATTACTTTAAAATAGTATGTTTCTCTTTTATCCAATAATTTTACACATCTTTATCAATCATGTTCACTCTTCATTATTTGTACATTAAATATTTTTCATGTTTCTCACGTGGACTGTTGAGTATAAAATTCATGTTCCTCATGTGGAATGTTGAGTATAAAATTCTCCACAGTTGTACTCCCGTGAACCTTTAGCTAGCCTTATAAAAAAATTTGAAAATCGTCGGAAAATCTGCAAACATTTCCCACGTGGCAGTTCGACGTCTCCTTTTAACTATACACGTCAGAGTAGCTCATTAATCAAACCTACTTGTGTTGTGCACGTGGTGGGTAATTGTATTAATAAGAAGCACCACTATGACAATTGTCTGTAGGAGTTGAGGTAGTGGTAGCTCGAATAGAACTTTTCACACTTGCATTAGAAGGGTTGATTTATTTTGTGTGTCCCCCAAAACCTTTCCGTGATTTTATAGTGGGTCCTCTGAATTAACTGGAGTGGGTGAAGCCACATGTAACTGCATACGCTGGATTAAATTTACTACTCTTATGGAAACATAACATATATTACTAGCCACGTGTTAAACATAAACAAAAATATAAACTTTTCTGAAACAAAACATATTTTAAACTTCAAATTAATTATGAGGAATATATATTTCACTCAAACTCTCTCGTTTGATGAATATTTAAAGGGGACATAAAAATCATGAATTTCAAAGTATACAGACATTGGACTAGCATATCAAATCTTCTCAAAAAATATATTTTAGAGACATGTTGATTCGAAAAATCTGTATGAAACCACAATGCAAATAAATACAATTATATTTGTCAATGATGAGTTACAAAATACATCTAAGAACCAAAGAAACAAACATCTTTAACCCGTCTAGCCCACTAAGGGGTATGAAGTGTAAACTCAAATCTTTGGCCTTTTTGTTTGTAACAAAGCTAGCCCACATATCAAAATCTATATCATAAGTACAGTGGCATGGAAAACCTATAGTTTTTAAACACATGAAGGATTATTTATTCATCCATGCAACAAAGATCGTCATACCCTTATGCTGCTCTCTTTGATGTTTCCTCCATTAAACTAGTCAACCTGGAAAAATCAAGAACTTTGTTAAAAGAAAACCCTAAATTGTAAATCATACGACATTGTAATAAACACAAACTGTTTCTAGACCAAGATTTCTATATAAGCTATTATGAGTCTTCATGTTTTTTCCTAATATTAACGTTTAGCTAAACATATTCTAGCACAAACTAGAAAAAAAATCTCACATAAATTAATTTAGACTTAGTATATTGTGGAAATCTGATATTCTTGTGTATATTATTAAATTGTCTCAACAACCTTTGATAATTAATGACACAATATTGAGAATATATCAGCAGATATAAAATTAATTGGGTAAGCTCAAAACAAATCTATGATTTTGAGCAACAAGACTTGTGGCTATCAAGTGACACAACATATTTACTCCTAACAACTTAGTAATAAAATAGCTCGCTAAGTTCAATACATATAATTTTCATAAAGGGATCTACATGGAACAATCAAGAAATTTCCTACTTAATTGTTCAAGCTACAAGCATTTATATGTATGAATGCGAATGAAAACTAAAATCTACAAAGGAGCAGTTGTGATTATTTCATGTTAACAAAAAAAGATGTGATAATCATTTTAAGTCTCCAAATTCAATAAGTAACTCATATCATCTCATGTAAACTATAGGATACTTAAAAATTTGATATTAAATTTATTTTCATGTTTCAGATTTCTAGATATAAGCCATAAATAAAATTAAACTAGGCTTCCACATATAATATATTCCACATTAATAGACATCAACATAATTGTTTGTATAAATTAATTTTACAACTTATATGTTAGTGCTTTTCTTGAGGTACAACAAATATTCAGAAAAGATAAGTTTCGCTATCAAATAATCTGTGGAAAATTTATCTACACATATCTCATTGAGAAACGAAAGTTAAAAAATAATAAATTATTTAGTTAAACTTGTACATCATACATTTGATTATAAATTAAATACATAAAAAGAAGAAACAACACACACATATATATATATATAATTTCACAAAGATGGGATTCTATCTATCTAACAATTGACATATTCACACATGATGGTGAAAAACCTAATAAAAAATTATTACACATGACAATATGATTAAATTGGAGCAGGATAGAATATGAATCAATATACAAAATTTTGGTTAAAAATTCTATGCTAATAAGTAAAACTCTTAGAATGATCTTAATCTAAGCATGTCATATTTTCTAATCTCAGTGATAACAATACAATTAACATAAAAATAAATATTTTTAGGTATGGTAGACAACAACTGAAAATCTCAGATAAATACAATAAATTAATACAATGAAAATACATTATTAATTAAAACTATTTTGTCAAATTAAAATGACAAAATTCTAGAATTATGTATGAGGTGTGAAAATCTCTTCTCTTTTTTTTAAGAGTAGATGTTGTCCCTAACACCATGCCACCAACTAAATACAGTTATATTATACAACACAATTAATGAAAAAAAATTTTATTTAAATTAATTTTTAAATGAACACTAATAAATAAACCTTGGTAGAGAAAGAGAAGAATTATGTTTTACTAAAATGTCATGAGTAATGATCCTTTTGCCATTTATCTCTCAAGATGTTTTTTGTGGTTTTTCCATAATCCTTTATTGGGTACTAACAACTAGTATATAAAAAATCTTGAATATGGAAGTTGTGACCTTAAGATTATTATATGTAATGAAGTAGTTGGTTTGGGTAATGAAAGCGGCTATTTTCAAAAGGACATGTAGTTTTAGATTTTTTTTGTGTATTTGAGCATCTCCCTCTTTTTGTGGGAAATCATATATGTAGGTATAATTTACGACCTAGAAATTCTAATGGGGTTTTTTTAATGAGGCTCAAGCAATTAGTTTGTTGGCTAGACTTTTATGGAGACAAAAATAATACACTATTACCAATTTAAGATAATCACTACCTATTCTTCATAGATAATATTTCTTCTTGGGTTATTTTCATAATGTAAATATTACCATTTTTCTAAGTAAACACCTTCACTAGAGTTGCGACAAACTCTCATAAGTTTTTTTGACCAATCCGTATTTTTCCACATACAACACAATCTTACAATTAAAAACTATATTATTTTTAATTTTAGAAAAAGAAAAAAAAAGTAAATAAGATAACATTTAATGAAATAATGATTTAATACAATATAATAGTGGTAATGACTAAACTTTTTCAAATCAACTATTTTTTGGGATCAAATGAATGACATGGCCATTGAGCCTTGATGATGATTCGCTGTTATCAATAACACTCCAAACCATGGAGGAAATTGACAAACCAACTGAATCTCAACATTTATGATGGAACTTCGTCGATATTCCATCCATGTCGGGTTCTTTGAACGAATTCAATTAGAATACTGCTACACGAATTTCCTCATATGACAAGTCTTCCGCTAAAAGTTTTCTACCACTTACCCTAATCGAGAAGGCTGGGGTAGTGAAAGAGGACACATGAACTCTTTCAAGTTGTATATAACTATTTAAAAGATCATGCATAAGCGTTTGAATCTCTATAGGATATCTTACTAAATTATCTCTACGGGATATCTTCCCATTGGAAATCATATATAAGGGTATAACTTGTTTCAAAAAGTACGACCTAACAAACCTAATGGGTTTTTTATGGGGCCAAAGCTATAGGTTTGTGCTTGGATTTTATATGAAACAAATAATACACCAATGCACCCATTTAAAAGGATCATGCCTATTCTTTATGGATTAGTTTTCTTCTTGAATAGTTTTCAGGACGTAATCAATACATTTTATTTAAGTACACACCTTCACTAGAGTCGCAACAAACTCTCATAAGTTTTTCAACCAATTCGTATTTTTCCCCCATGCCATATAATCTTACAATTAAAAATCCTATTATATCATATTTTAGAAAAAGAAAAAACAAACGTAAACTAAGGCACGTTGTGTAGTGGTCATGATACGATGTTATTGATAGCACTCCTATTCATAGAGAAAACTGACGAACAAACCGAATCCCAACATGTAAGATAGAACTTAGAAAATATTTCATACATGAGCTTTGAATAAGTACAATTTGAATATTGCTACATGAATTTCCTCGTATGAGAAGTCTTCCGCAAAAAGTCTATATCACTTATTCCCTGAGTAGGCTGAGGTAGTGAAAAAACACCAACAAAATCTTTCTTAATTGCATATAACTGTTTGAAAGATCACATACAAGTTCTTGAATCTCTTCGGGATATCTTACCCAATTATCTCTACAGTGGACGATTGTATAACCCAAAGTCTCGCAAGAAGTAAACGTTTCTTTCTATTGATATCTCTGATTACCCATATCTTCCATGATTGGATATGCTTCTAATAACTGAAATGGTTTCTCCAAGATCTATATGATTTCTATCCAATTTATCAGAACTAACCCTAAAAGTGTTGTGAAGATACCATGTTGACTCAAATTTGACACGATACTTCTTTCTCGGATCAGGTCCATCCTATATCAGCTAGAACAAAATAGGTTCATGGTTATAATGAGTGCATGGAGTAGTTTACCATCCAGGGTCGTGACTAGAAGAAATTATGTTTAGTTAACAGGTTGGATCAACTCAAATCTAGGACTCAAAATTAATACACGTGGGAGTTGGTTTATGAGACGCGGTCTTGGTGGGGCAGGTGGAGTTTATGTAAAGTTGATTAGGTTCGAGTCTTTTCCATGAATTTAAGATGTAAATATACAGTGTCTTTGGAATTAGTTGCTCTCGAAGAGTGTTATCCTGGATGGCTGATATGATTAGAGTCTCAAAATTTGGTGTGAATGTAGATCCACAGGAGAAACTACAAAGAAACTACAACTGGTTGTGAAATAAATGGTAGATTTTGGGAGAGGTCCAACTACGGTTAGCGTAGAGGGTATTCAGGTTTCGATATCCAGAGATTGGACTTTCGTGGGTAAGGAGACTTAGGAAAGTAAATAGGTGGGTGCGTTTTGTAATGGATTATATCAGGCTCAAAGTTCTTAAAAGTTGGTAGGTATAAATATGTTTAAGTAACTAAAAAGAATTCGTTACAAACTAAAGGAATAGCCCATGAACAAGCTTAGTTTTTTTTTCAATGAACAAGTGTAGTTTGGCATGTTGGTTAAATGAGTTATTTTTTGAGCTTGAGTATTAACTAGACAATCGATCTCTCAAATTATATTTTCTCGAGTTGAGCTTAAGTTGTAAGCTAGAACCTTAGTTCATTACAACCATAAACTTATTGTTATGATAGAAAAATAATCTGCACATGCTATCATCCACTGCTTGGCCACGATATTGAAGAGACAAAACAATGAAAAAATGAATGAATACTGAAGTTACTTTGGATAGAGCCTCTGTTATACTTACTTCCATGTGATCCAGAAACGATAAACATACATCATGGTATAAACATTATAAAAGACCGTACAAAAGATATTGACAAGAAAACTACAAAACTAAAATTATTATTAGTCTATTAATGTCATGAAAGTAAATATTCCACAACAATCCAGTCTGGGTAAAAAACCGTTAAGGAAAACATTAAACACAACAAATATGGGTGTACTTTATAAATATACAAGTCTTGAAGATACAGATCAAGATATTTAAAAAAAATATTTTTGAGCTGAATTGAATTTCTTGTTTTCTTGCTATATAGAAGGGTGGAGATGGCTAAGGTCTTGAGATCTTGTAACCATGTTAAAAATTGGTCAAGTTTGATAGAGTCCAGAGTCATCATCTGCATCACACCTCCCATTTCCTCAAAAAATGTGGTGCGTGACCTTATGTCCCCCTAGTTGTAGCCCTCGACCCAGAATGTGAACTTATTGTCGCAAACATTTACGCTCTTCCAGTATTCTCGCAAAGGTCTCGAGTGGACATCCTCTAGCTAGCTTCATCAAGTTCAGATTCAAGCAAAATGCTAAAATTGTCCCCTGTTTGTGCAGATACCGAAGATAAAAGCGTTGATCTTGTACTAGTCAGCATGGCTTGTGCACCATGAATATCTCCCTGATGGAATAGATCCGAGTTTCACACCTGCTGAAGCTGACTTTAAAATCAAGCAAAGCTCTTGGGCCACCATACTGAGAAAACCCCTGATACACCTAGCGAACGAATCTTGCACCATCTCAATTGATTCTGTATACAAAAACGTCCCAACAGATGCATTAGATATGGAATCGTATAAAAAGCATAAATCTAAACCAAACCCAAATGTATTGGTAGCATGACTTTGTTTTCTATGAATATCCGTTAATTCGCCTTGTATGAAAAAATTGTACGTCTATTGTATGCAAGGACTAAGTTCTAAATTTCTAATTTCACATTTTTTGTTTAATGATTAGGTCGTCGAGTAAGGCTTAGGTCACCTACCTTATACCGAGAAACAAGTGGTTACTCCTAAAGGTAACTACATCACATACATCCTTTAATATTAGCATCTCAAGGGACCTATAGTGAAATTTTGCAAAATATAGGGACCTACAGTGCAATCAAATACAAAAATGGAATTTTCCAAATTTAATTTGCTCCACCTCAACTATTTTGCAACTATTTTGCAGGATCATTTATACAGGAGTTGTTTTATGCAAAAGTTTGTGTGGAGTTTTGATTATTAGAAGGTAATTTACAAATTTCTCGTGGAAAATATATTATATAATTTGATCCCTTAAATTTAACTTTGATTGAATCAGTGGGGAAAGCATGGAGAACTCATATTCTAAAGGAATCAAAATCAGAAAACTTCTAATCCATCAAGACAATAACAATGGAAGACAAATATGAAATAGGGGCCACATTTGTAATTAAGAGTCACCACAAGGAGTCAAATGAAATTAACTCTATTATAATATTTTAAGTGCAGTTAATATACAAGAATTTACCATATGATATTTCAAGTCGACATGTACTATTACTAGACCCCGTTCTTGCACCAGTTCCTATATTACCTGAGACCCTAAACCAGATTTTTCAAACTTATAAATTTTTTTCCAAAAGCCTTTAATTTAATTATTCAACTAGTTTATGTTCATAATTAAAACTTATGATGATTTATGAGATGCAATATCTTCAACTCCAAGTATAGAAGATGATAAACATTTTATGGATTTATATAAAAGATAATACAACACATATCATTACGTTTACGCTTCCTATTACTAATTTTCCTTAATTATATTACAAAGATTGTTGGTTTTGATGAATCATCTTGAAACTTGTATAGTAAAAATCACACCCATATGAAAAAAATCTACATTTACCTTCTTGTTGTATTAATTTAAACATGAATATAAGTTATCAGTGAATAAAAAGACCATGCAGATAAATAAAAACAAAATAATGAAACTAAGAATAACACACATTATAATTATAATCTAACATGATAACAATCTAAAAAATTTAATCTTAATATATGAGAGTATTTTGAAATGTAATAAATGTACTAGGAATAAATAGTAACGTTACAAGTATATCTTACCACATCAATTGTGAAATGCTAGTTTAATGAAATGACATGGCCAACAATCTTATTCTATATTTTTTCGATAACATCTTTTTCCTGCAAAATATAATAAAGATGAATATTGATATTTTTCTAACTTTAACATATAATAGATTTTAACTATATAAAGTTGAAGTATATGTTAGTATTTTTTTTTTTTTGATACAGGGAGATCCAAAACGGATCTTTGTATATCTAGATTAATACATCATCAATTAAACTTGGGTTATAAATCATTATTGGTGTTTTCCATTCCATCCTATTACAAGTGAGAATACTCTATGTTTCACTCGGGGGGGTCAACATATGAACGATATTATTCCTAGTGTGACAAACCATTTAAGCACGATCAAACCCTTTAATTTACCTTAAGGCCTAATCTTTTCTGCATCTCTTATTCTGCCGCTTCTATGGCGTACATTGCAGATATGATTTTCTTGTTCGTGCCTTTTATTCAGGGTTTTTTTTTTGTGTAAGTTTTCTATACTGGGTTAGATAGATTTAATATAAAGTGAACTATTGTATTTTTTATTCAAAAACTTGTCTGTTGTGCATCCCAGTTGTATTTATTTATGTTGGATAATGAAAATCAAGTTTATTATTTATATCATAGTGATAAAGGCTGTTGTAGCATTTTGAATTAACAATACCTTTGTATTTTATTTATGTTTGACAACCGTCCAAACTCCAAATTATTTTTGTTATTCCATCTGTCTAAAAAATAATGTCACACTTACTGAAAAGTAGTGGCCTAAAAATAATGTCCATTTAGATTTTCAAAACACTTTATCTCACTATTTTCTAGTGTTACCCTTATTAAAAAATTAATATTTATGTTTTCAATGAATATTTAAATCATCAAGACACTTTATCAGGGTATTTTAGTAATGGTGGAGGTAATAATGTGTTTCCTAATTTATGTGAAAAAATAAGTGGACATTAATTTTATATAATAACGACCCTCCAAACTATTTTCTCTTATATATAAATTATATAATTAACAATAATATATTTATTTTTTCATAAATTTATCCAATTTTTTTAATAACTAAATCTTTATCAGTATATAAATTATAATATTTTAATAAAATTATAGTATTTAATTTATATTTTAATAATTATTTTATCAAAATATAAAATCAAATTTTTTTTTCATTATTTAGTAGAACTAATTTAACCTGAATTTAAACTAATAAATAGGTATATCGTAAAAAATTTGTAGCAGATATTTTGAATAAGGAATAAAGATGAAAAAGCAAATGAGACACTTGTTACATGGAACCACTCCTCAAAGATTGAAGGAGAAAATCGAGGCCAAGTAAAATGTTACTATTGTGGAAAACAGTTATGGGAGGTGTGTTGATGATGAAAACCACTTGACTTGTACCCTAAAAGATGTTGTTATATGTCCTCAAGTTAGTGATGGCGTGAAATCGCTATTTGTAGGCATTTTAAAAGTAAAAGAAGCAATGAATTCGAAGGTGAATGTAGAATGTTTTGATGAATACGGATCTTCTCAATCAAAGGGTAGTATTGGTTCTTTTATGGTAAAAGAACAAGGTGGGGCCAACAAACCTTAAATCAAATGGTTAAAAAACATAGAGCCTGTCATTTTGAGATATTTGTAGGTTTTTGTAATGTCCATTACCATTTAATTTAGTTTTTTCAAATGGTAAAATCGATTGGAGACTATGGTAATGGATTAATGCCCCTACTTATTATGTAGTACAAGTTTCATATTTGAAGGAGGAAGTTGAGTATGTAAATCTGAAATCAGATGAATTCAAAGAAGAATGGAAAAAAAGAATGCACATTGATTTCTGATGGAGGGACAGAAGAAGACACCGTTCAATAACCAATTTTCTCGTTAATAGTCCATAAGGTACAATTTTTATTAAATTAGTTGATACCTTTTCGATTATTAAGAGTTCTGAAAAGTTGTATGAATTGATTAATAATGTGGTGAAGGAAATATGGTGCAAGTTGTATTAAATCAGTTGATACCTTGTGCTACACATTTGATCGATCTTATACTTTTTGACATAGGTAATCTACCAATTTTGAAATATGTTATCGATAAAGCAAAAAAGTGGCAAATTTCATTTATCAACATCCGTGGGTACTCACAAGGAGAAAGAATCGACAAGACTTGCGGTAATAGATTTGCAACTAATTAGTTGACTTTGAAGAGTTTCCACGATCGAAAAACACAATTACGAGTTATGTTTGAGGAATTCGTAAATAGTTCTCATTCTAGTACCCCTAATGGAAAAACGACTCAAGAAATAATTTTGAGTGATGATAAATTTTAGAGGTCCATCAAATATTGTATACAATGTGTCATGCCTTTGGTTAAAAAATTTAAGACTTATCGATGGTGATACGAAACCAGCAATGGTTTATATATATGAAGCAACGGATATGGCAAAGGAAGAAATCACCAAGTTCGTAGGCCACCTCACGCAACATGATATTTTCTCAATTCTAGGTATATTGTGTTACTTTAAAATATATAATTATTATATTATATCTTTTTTAATTTGTAATACTAATATTTTTTTTGTAGATTTCACTATGATTTGAAATTCAAGGCGGATATAGAAGTAAACCCCGTTCTATACAAAACGATTCAAAGAATGTATCAAAATATTGAAGATCAAGTAAAATTAGACGAACTAATAAAAATATTCAAGGACGCGAAAGTAATGTTTGGTATAGCATGACAATATCCACCAAAGATAAGAAACAACCACGTATATAAGAATATATTCGAGTAGTTTTAATATGAAACTATATGTTTTGTAGCTTTATGGTAGGAGAGTTATGGTGAAGAATGCCCCGAGCTCTAAAAATTAGCTATAGGAGTGTTAAGATTAACATGCAGCACTACCAGATGTGTGCGAAATTGAAGCATGTTTGATCAAGTACACTCAAAGTGGAGAAGTTGTTTGCAACAACAAAGGTGAATAATCTTGTATTTGTGAAATACAACATTCAAATTCAGATTAGATATTTAAAAAGACATGAAGAAGTTGATGATTATAATCTAATTTGTTTATCCGATATGGAATACGATGATGAATGGATTACAGAGAAAGAAGATCCTTTTCTCCATGAATATCATTCAAAATGGATATACATGAGTGTTTCCAAAATAAAGAGTTGGCTATCAGAAAAAAAGAGGTCTATCATTTTAAATCTAGAAATGAAAAGTAAAGAGAAAAATAAAACAAGACTTGTCGTCGAGTACGATGAGATAATAGAAAATGTAATAAGGAATAAGGATGAAAATGACAAAAAGATGTATATTGACGATGAGTATAATAGTTATGATGATTTATGAATATGATATTAGATTAATTTTTATTTTTGTATTTCAGAATTTATATGTTGAAGGATACTTGTTTTAATAATTAATTTTTCATTAGTAATTTTAATTATAAAGATATCATAATTAATTCACATATTAAATATATTATATTTAAAATATATTTGGAATCTTTACTATTCACGATTCCATATCTAAAAATGTAACATTTCAATTCACAATACGCTTCACGATTCTTGACTTATGCCTCTAACAATATATACTTCTAATTGTCTCGATTTCTTCCCATGAATGACTTCTACCTCCATCTCCACCATGCCTAAACATTCCACAAATTTCAGACCTTAACATGGCGTAACAAGTTCGACTAAAACTAAGACATATTTTTTAGTTGAACTAATACATATTTTTTAGTTGAACTAATACATGTAATTAGTTCAAATCTACTTATATAGTCGAATTTCATGTTTTCTTCTAATATAAGAAAGGTCAAAAAACTATGAAAAATTACAACTACCCCCAAATGGAACATGGCTTTTCCAAATAAGATACTCGTCCTTGCGAACTCCAACTCCTTAAAATTAGGTTAATTATGCAGAAAGCCAAATCGTCCCTTTTATAACGCAAAATAAAATATTTCATAGTAATCCTCTAAAAGATACTTTCATTTTCCATTTGTGAAGCATGAGTAGATGCTACACTATTTAATAATTTCACACACTTTGAGCCACAACATTGGTATGTCCATACCTCTAATTCTAACTGAAGCACTAGAATTGGTGTGCTTGCCCAAGTCCAATCTTGTGATATATTTCCACATATATTAAATTTCACAATCAATTTTACACATAATTTTACACAAATATTAAAGATTCAAAGTATTTTTTTTATTTCTTTAATCCAAAAGTTATTTATTGCTACAGAAGCATATATTCTTCAATGTAAGATAAAAATTAAAATAAAATATATATGAATAAAGAAGTTGGATTACAACTAATTAACAAAATACTAATTTTATATCTTTTTCATATAACAAATTACTAATCCTACTCATATATATGAAAAATTAATAAAGTGTTTGTTTTGTATGCATAGAGAGAGAAGAGAAAATAAAAAGAGTAAACATACTCAGATGGCTGGAGAAGATGGTAAAGCGCTGCCTCCCCGAATTTAATCACTCACACTATTGAGTTGGGTTGAAAAAAACTAATATATTGTGAAGAGACCTTCAAATTTATAAATTAAAAGGAAATACAATAGTTATACATTGTAGGGGAACATCGCGTTAATAATTGTCAAAATATATGAAATTTACATAGTAATAGAGATCACCTAAACCATAGTTTTTATGGCTTATTTATAGACAGACTACATAACATATACTAAACATAATATATGGATTTGTACAATTTCTACTAGAATATTCAATTACAACTAATTAAACACTACTAATTTTATATATCTTTCATATTAGAGAGAGAAGAGAACTTAAGTGGAGCTAACATACCACTATAATTTCATATCCCTGGAGAATATGGAGGGGCCGCCTCCTCAGATCTAAAACCAGACAGTTTTGAGTTGGGTGAAGAAAAAAATATATTTTGGATATAAAAAAATACAATTTTTCTGAGGGTAGGATGAAGAAAGGATATCGATTTAACAATTATCAAAGAAAATGAAATTTATATAGTACAAAGATAAATCTAAACCCTAGTTTTACGGGCTTATTTATGGGTTCATATACTACATAATATATGGGTTACAACTAATTCACAAACTATTAATTTTATGGGCTTGTTTATGGGCTGAACTGAATATCATATACTAAATATAAAATATGGGTTTATACCATTTCTATTTGAAATATTCAATTTTTAAGAATATTCTTCCAAAAAAAAGTTTATTGGGATTTTTTCTTGAATTATCGAAATATCTAAACATACATTCGAATTTGAGTTGTTCAGTTAATTAGATTGACCTTAGAACTTATAAGACATTGTGTTGATATAGAAGATTGTATATGGTGTATCAAGTAGTTGAGATAATAGAACATCTTTTGCTTACATTTACTATTTTACATCGTTTGGGCAGCATCACCACTACTATTATTGAAAAATTATCTAGTGACGGCTTTGATGGGCAGCATCTTTCTATGTTTTTATACTAATTTCAAACACATAGAAAGATAAGATGGAGCGTTTCCATGATAATGCCCCCATATATTACGTCAGTATTATCAATATGATTAATAATGTAATGCATAAACTAATCGACTGGAGGAATATACACAATGCAAAGCAACCCGGGGTCACATGTTCACACATCCACACAAGCTATACCAATCTCTGATATTTTTTCCCTGTAATACTTGTAATTCAGCTACTGAAGTAGAAGCTTAAAATATTTTAGAAGTGTCACGATACTGTGTAAATTTCACTATGGAGCGGAAGACAATTTGTTCAGATAAACTTGAACTGGTTTAAGGCAAGTTGGAGATCGGACCATCTCGGAGATCATAAAATTAATTTTGTACATATTGTCTTTTCTTTACATCCTACCAAAAAAGGTATAATGTAACTATTAAATAATTACTTTGATTTGATATTTTTAGTGATTAATTGAACTATCTATATACTAAAATTCATTAATAATTGAAATATCTTCTCTATTGATATAACTATATTTACTATCAATGAAAATACTTTTATCCAATATTGGATGTCAAATACAAATGTAATATACATACCCCATGTTTCAAACATGCAAAATCTAATTATATTAATTAATAAAATAATTTATCAGCATGGAAGTCATACCTTTATAATTTTTATAATAACGAGTTACTAGATTAAATAAATTTATTAGTTTCCAAATCAATAAAATAATTGTAAGGAATATTTTAAATCTCCACAACTACACCCATCAACAAGATCATCAACCACCTTCTTTTCCATTTAATTATCACCAAGGAAATGTTTTTAATTTTCGAACACAACTACCATTAACAACTATGGATGAAGCTCTATTTAAATTTGAACCTTCGTTCTTACACTTTTACTTTTCACCTTGCTCTGTTCTAATATCTTTGATTATTTTTTCACCTTTAATATTAAAGTTGGGAAACAAAACTATTAAATGTTGCATGTTAGTTCTATTTAATAAAATAATACTAAGAGTTTATTGAGAAATAAAAGATTAATTAGGATATAAGGAGTAACTCTTTGTGTTTGTGGATGTTTATCAGAATAAACATATTCAATTTTTTTTCAATTTGAACTCCATTCATTCTCAAACAACTGGGTTTGTTGATAATGTTATGATCTCTACAATATATCAAATGGCAGTGTTCTAAAACCTCGCTTTCTCCGTGACTAGCTGCACAATCACAATATTAATCATATACCTTTAGTTAATACCTAACAATCTAATTGAATGATTTACTTAATTATACTGAGAAAATTAATTGAAGAAAAAAATAAACAGATAATCAATAATATAAGTCTCAAACAAATATTGATTTTTGTATATACATTAATCTAAGATTTATTTGGAATTGTTAAGAAAACCATCTTCTATATAGATAATTCTCTACGTAAAGTTCTCTATAACTTGCAAAACTTATATTTTGAAGGAATTCTCTTATTTATATTCATTACCATCCTAATTACTCTTTATTACTTTAAAATAATATATTTCTCTTTTATCCAATAATTTTACACATCTTTATCATCATGTTCACTCTTCATTATTTAGACATCAAATATTTTTCATGTTTCTCACGTAGACTGTTGAGTATAAAATTCATATTCCTTATGTGGAATGTTGAGTATAAAATTCTCCACATCATCATTAATATCCAACGGTGCCTAGATTTTGTTCAGTTGTACTCCCGTGAACCTTCTAGCGAGCCTTATAAAAAAATTCGAAAATAGTTGGAAAATCTGCAAACATTTCCCACATGGTAGTTCGACGTCTCTTTTTAACTATATACGTCAGAGTGGCTCATTAATCAAACCTAGTTGAGTTGTGCGTGTGGTGGGTAATTGTAATAATAAGAAGCACCACTATAACAATGGTTTGTAGGAGTTGAGGTAGTGGTAGCTCGAATAGAACTTTTCGCACTTGCATTAGAAGGGTTGATTTATTTTGTGGGTCCCCTAAAATCTCTCCGTGATGTTATAGTGGGCCCTCTGAATTAACTGGAGTGGGTGAAGCCACATGTCTAACTGTATACGCTAGATTAAATTTACTACTATTATGAAAACATAACATATATTACTAGCCACATGTTAAACTTAAATAAAAATATAAACTTTTCTGAAACAAAACATATTTTAAACTTCAAATTAATTATGAGGAATATATATTTCACTCAAACTCTCTCGTTTGATGAATATTTAAAGGGGACATAAAAATCATGAATTTCAAAGTATACAAACATTGGACATGTCGATTTGAAACATCCGTATGACACCACAATGCAAACAAATACAATTAAATTTGTCAATGATGAGTTACAAAATACATCTAAGAACCAAAGAAACAAAAATCTTTAACCTGTCTAGCCCACTGAGGGGTATGAAGTGTAAACTCAAATCTTTGGACTTTTTGTTTGTAACAAAGCTAGCACACATATCAAAATCTATATCATAAGCACAGTGGCATGGAAAACCTAGAATTTTTGTAAACACGTGAAATATTATTTATTCATCCATGCCACAAAGTTTGTCATACCCTCATGTTGCTCTCTTTGAGGTTTCCTCCATTAAACTAGTCAACCTGGAAAAATCAAAAACTTTCTTAAAAGAAAACCCTAAATTGTAAATCATACGACATTGTAATAAACACAAACTATTTCTAAACCAAGATTTCAATAAAAACTATTATGAGTCTTCATGTTTTTTCCTAATATTAACGTTTAGCTAAACATATTCTAGCACAAACTAGAAAAAAAATCTCACATAAATTAATTTAGACTTAGTATATTTTGGAAATCTGAAATTCTTGTGTATATTATCAAATTGTCTCAACAGCCTTTTATAATTAATGACACAATATTGAGAATATATCAGCATATATAAAATGAATGGGGAAAGCTCAAAACAAATCTATGATTTTGAGCAACAAGACTTGTGTCTATCAAGTGACACAACATATTTACTCCGAACAACTTAGTAATACAATAGCTCGCTAAGTTCAATACATATCATTTTCATATAAGGATCTACATGGAACAGTCAAGAACTTTCCTACTTAATTGTTCAAGCTACAAGCAATTATATGTATGAATGCGAATGAAAACTAAAATCTACAAAGGAGCAGTTGTGATTATTTCATTTTAACAAAAAAAATATGTGATATCCATTTTAAGTCTCCAAATTCAATAAGTAACTCATATCATCTCATGTAAACTATAGGATACTTAAAAATTTGATATTAAATTTATTTTCATATTTCAGATTTCTAAATATAAGCCATAAATAAAATTAAACTAGGCTTCCACATATAATATATTCCACATTAATAGACATCAACATAATTGTTTTAGAGTATAAATTAATTTTACAACTTATATTTTAGTGCTTTCCTTGAGGTACAACAAATATTCAGAAAAGATAAGTTTCGCTATCAAATAATTTGTGGAAAATTTATCTACACATATCTCATTGAGAAACAAAAGTTAAAAAATAATAAATTATTTAGTTAAACTTGTACATCATACATTTGATTATAAATTAAATACGTAAAAAGAAGAAACGATATATATATATATATATATATATATATATATATATATATATATATATATATATATATATATATAAGAATTTCACAAAGATGTGATTCTATCTATCTAATAATTGACATATTCACACATGATGGTGAAAAAACTAATAAAAAATTATTACACATGACAATATGATTAAATTGGAGCAGGATAGAATATCTCATAGAATATGAATCAATATATAAAATTTTGGTTAAAAATTCAATGCTAATAAGTAAAACTCGAGAATGATATTAATCTAAGCATGTCATATTCTCTAATCTCAGTGATAACAATACAATTAACATAAAAATAAATATTTTTAGATATGTTAGACAACAACTGGAAATCTCAGATAAATACAATAAATTAATACAATGAAAATACATTATTAATTAAAACTATTTTTTCAAAATAAAAGACAAAATTCTAAAATTATGTACGAGATATGAAAATCTCTTCTCTTTTTATTAAGAGTAGACGTTGTCCCTAACACCATGCCACCAACTAAATACAGTTATATTATACAACACAATTAATGAAAAAAAATCTATTTAAATTAATTTTTAAATGAATACTAATAAATAGACCTTGCTAGAGAAAGAGAAGAATTATGTTTTACTAAAATGTCATGACTAACGATCCTTCTGCCATTTATCTCTCAAGATGTTTTTTGTGGTTTTTCCATAATCTTTTATTGAGTACTAACAACTAGTATATAAAAAATCTTGAATATGGAAGCTGTGACCTTAAGATTTATTATATGTAATGAAGTAGTTGGTTTGGGTAATGAAAGCGGCTATTTTCAAAAGGACATGTAGTTTTAGATTTTTTTTTGTGTATTTGAGCATCTCCCACTTTTAGTGGGAAATCATATATGTAGGTATATCTTACGACCTAGAAATTCTAATGGGTTTTTTAATGAGGCTCAAGCAATTAGTTTGTTTACTAGACTTTTATGGAGACAAAACTAATACACTATTACCAAATTAAGATAATAACTACCTATTCTTCATAGATAATATTTCTTCTTGGGTTATTTTCATAATGTAATTATTACCATTTTTCTAATTAAACACCTTCACTAGAGTTGCGACAAACTCTCATAAGTTTTTTGACCAAACCGTATTTTTTCACATACAACACAATCTTACAATTAAAAACTATATTATTTTTAATTTTAGAAAAAGCAAAAAAAAAAGTAAATAAGAGAACATTTAATGACATAATGATTTAATACAATATAATAGTGGTAATGACTAAACTTTTTTAGATCAACTATTTTTTGGGATAAAATGAATGACATGGCCATTGAGTCTTGATGATGATTCGTTGTTATCAATAACACTCAAAACCATGGAGGAAATTGACAAACCAACTGAATCCCAACATTTATGATGGAACTTCGCCGATATTCCGTCCATGCCGGGTTCTTTAAACGAATTCAATTGGAATACTGCTACACGAATTTCATCATATGACAAGTCTTCCGCTAAAAGTATACTACCACTTACCCTAATCGAGTAGGCTGGGGTAGTGAAAAATGACACATGAACTCTTTCACAGTTGCATAAAACTATTTAAAAGATCATGCATAAGCGTTTGAATCTCTATAGAATATCTTACTAAATTATCTCTACATGATATCTTCCCATTGGAAATCATATATAAGGGTATAACTTGTTTCACAAAGTACGGCCTAACAAACCTAATGGGGTTTTTATGGGGCCAAAACTATAGGTTTGTGCTTGGATTTTAGATGAAACAAATAATACAACAATGTACCAATTTAAAAGGATCATGCCTATTCTTTATGGATTAGATTTCTTCTTGGATAGTTTCAGGATGTAATCAATACATTTTATTTTAGTACACACCTTCACTAGAGTCGCAACAAACTCTCATAAGTTTTTCAACCAATTCGTATTTTTCCCCCATGCCATATAATCTTACAATTAAAAATCCTATTATATCATATTTTAGAAAAATAAAAAACAAACGTAAACTAAGGCACGCTGTCGTGGTCATGATACAGTGTTATCGATAGCACTCCTAACCATAGAGAAAACTGACGAACAAACCGAATCCCAACATTTATGATAGAACTTAGACAATATTTCATACATGAGCTTTGAATGAATACAATTTGAATATTGCTACATGAATTTCCTCGTATGAGAAGTCTTCCGCGAAAAGTCTATATCACTTATTCCCAGATGAGTAGGATGAGGTAGTGAAAAAGGACCAACAAAATCTTTCTTAGTTGCATATAAATGTTTAAAAGATCACATACAAGTTCATGAATCTCTACGGGATATCTTACCCAATTATCATTACAGTGGATGATTGTATAACCAAAGTCTTGCAAGAAGTAAACGTTTCTTTCGATTGATATCTCTGATTACCCATATCTTCCATGATTGGATATGCTTCTAATAACTTAAATGTTTTCTCCAAGATCGATATGATTTGTATCAAATTTAACCTAACTAAGCCTAAAAGTGTTTGTGAAGATACCATGTTGACTCAAATTTGACACGATACTTCTTTCTCGGATCTAGTCCATCCTATATCAGCTAGAACAAAATAGGCCCATGGTTGGAATAAGTGCATGGAGTAGTTGACCATCCAGGGTCGTGAATAGAAGTAATTATGTTTGTTAACCGGTTGGATCAACTCAAATCGAGGACTCAAAATTAATACATGTGGGAGTTGGTTTATGAGACGTGGTCTTGGTGGGGTAGATGGAGTTTATGTAAAGTTAATTTGGTTTGAGTCTTTTCCATGAATTTAAGATGTAAATATCCAGTGTCTTTGGAATTAGTCGCTCTCGATGAGGGTTATCCTGGATGGCTAATAAGATTAGAGTCTCAAAATTTGGTGTGAAAGTAGATTCACAGGAGAAACTACAAAGCAACTACAACTGGTTGTGAAATAAATGGTAGAGTTTGGGCAATGTCCAACTACGGTTAGCATAGAGGGTATTCAGGTTTCGTTATCCAGAGATTGGACTTTCGTGGGTAAAGAGATTTAGGAAAGTAAATAGGTGCGCGCGTTTTGTAATGGATTATATCAAGCTCAAAGTTCTTAAAAGTTAGTAGGTATAAATATGTTTAAGTAACTAAAAAGAAATTCGTTACAAAATAAAGTAATAGCCTGTGAACAAGCTTAGTTTTTTTTCAATGAACAAGCGTAGTTTGGCATGTTGGTTAAATGAGTTATTTTTTGAGCTTGAGTATTAACTAGAAAATCGATCTCTCAAATTATATTTTCTCGAGTTGAGCTTAAGTTGTAAGCTAGAAACTTAGTTCATTACAACCTTAAACTTATTGTTATGATAGAAAAATAATCTGCACATGCTATCATCCACTGCTTGGCCACGATATTAAAGAGACAAAACAATGAAAAAATGAATGAATATTGAAGTTACTTTGGAGATAGAGCCTCTGTTATACTTACTTCCATGTGATCCAGAAATGACAAACATACATCATGGTATAAGCATTATAAAAGACCGTACAAAAGATATTGACAAGAAAACTACAAAACTAAAATTATGATTAGTCTATTAATGTCATGAAAGTAAATATTCCACAACAATCAAATTTGGATAAAAAATCGTTAAGGAGAACATTAAGCACAACAAATATGGGTGTACTTTATAAATATACAAGTCTTGAAGATACAGATCAAGATATTTTAAAAAAATATTTTTGAGCTGAATTGAATTTCTTTTTTTCTTGCTATATAGAAGGGTGGAGATGGCTAAGGTCTTGAGATCTTGTAACCATGTTAAGAATTGGTCAAGTTTGATAGAGTCCAGAGTCATCATCAGCATCACACCTCCCATTTCCTCAAAAAATGTGGTGCGTGACCTTATGTCCCCCTAGTTGTAGCCCTCTACCCAGAATATGAACTTATTGTCGCAAACATTTACGCTCTTCCAGTATTCTCGTAAAGGTCTCGAGTGGACATACTCTAGCTAGCTTCATCAAGTTCAGATTCAAGCAAAATGCTAAAATTGTCCCTTGTTCGTGTAGATACCGAAGATAAAAGCGTTGATCTTGTACTAGTCAACATGGCTTGTGCACCATGAATCTCCCTGATGGAATAGATCCGAGTTTCACACCTGCTGAAGCTGACTTTAAAATCAAGCAAAGCTCTTGGGCCACCATACTGAGCAAACCCCCAATACACCTAGCGAACGAATCTTGCACCATCTCAATTGATTATGTATACAAAAACGTCCCAACAGATGCATTAGATATAGAATCGTATAGAAAGCATAAATCTAAACCAAACCCAAATGTATTGGTAGCATGACTTTGTTTTCTATGAATATCCGTTAATTCACCTTGTATGAAAAAATTGTACGTCTATTGTATGCAAGGACTAAGTTCTAAATTTCTAATTTCACATTTTTTGTTGAATGATTAGGTCGTCGAGTATGTCTTAGATCACCTACCTTATACCGAGAAACAAGTGGTTACTCCTAAAGGTAACTACATCACATACATCCTTCAATATTAGCATCTCAAGGGACCTATAGTGAAATTTTGCAAAATATAGGGACCTACAGTGCAATCAAATACAAAAATGGAATTTTCCAAATTTAATTTGCTCCACCTCAACTATTTTGCAACTATTTTGCTGGATCATTTATATAGGTGTTGTTTTATGCAAAAGTTTGTGTGGAGTTTTGATTATTAGAAGGTAATTTACAAATTTCTCGTGGAAATATATTTATTATAATTTGATCCCTTAAATTTAAATTTGATTGAATCAGTGGGGAAAGCATGGATAACTCATATTCTAAAGGAACCAAAATCAGAAAACTTCTAATCCATCAAGACATTAACAATGGAAGACAAATATGAAATAGGGGCCACATTTGTAATTAAGAGTCACCACAAGGAGTCAAATGAAATTAACTCTTTTATAATATTTTAAGTGCAGTTAATATACAAGAAGTTACCATATGATATTTCAAGTCGACATGTACTATTACTAGACCCCGTTCTTGCACCAGGTCCCATATTACCTGAGACCCTAAACCCGATTTTTCAAATTTATAATTTTTTTTCAAAAAGCCTTTAATTTAATTATTCAACTAGTTTATGTTCATAATTAAAATTTATGATGATTTATGAGATGCAATATCTTCAACTCAAAGTATAGAAGATGATAAACATTTTATGGATTTATATAAAAGATAATACAACACATATCATTACGTTTCTGCTTCCGATTACTAATTTTCCTTAATTATTTTACAAAGATTGTTGGTTTTGATGAATCATCTTGAAACTTGTATAGTAAAAATCACACCCATATGAAAAAAATCTACATTTACCTTCTTGTTGGATTAATTTAAACATGAATATAAGTTATCAGTGAATAAAAAGACCATGCAGATAAATAAAAACAAAATAAAGAAACTAAGAATAACACACATTATAATTATAATCTAACATGATAACAATCTAAAAAATTTAATTTTAATATATGAGAGTATTTTGAAATGTAATAAATGTACTAGGAATAAATAGTAAAGTTACAAGTATATCTTACCACATCAATAGTGAAATGCTAGTTTAATGAAATGACATGGCCAACAGTCTTATTCTATATTTTTTTTCGATAACATCTTTTTCCTGCAAAATATAATAAAGATGAATATTGATATTTTTCTTACTTTAACATATAATAGATTTTAACTATATAAACTTGAAGTATATGTTGTTAGTATTTTTTTGATACAGGGAGATCTGAAACGGATCTTTGTATATCTAGATTAATACATCATCAATTAAACTTGGGTTATAAATCATTATTTGTGTTTTCCATTCCATCCTATTACAAGTGAGAATACTCTATATTTCACTCGGGGGGTCAACATATGAACGATATTACTCCTGGTGTGACAAACCAACTCGAGGCAACCAATCAATACACACGTCCCCCTTTCTATATACACCTCTTAGTGTAAAGGACCTATTCCTTGCAAATAATTTGAGGATTTTTTGGATCCATATTGCTGCTAATCCTCTAACATCTGTGCAATCGTGAATCACGATTACAAGTCGTCATACAACCGGTGCATGTTATACAATCGATGCATATCACGCTCTAAACATAATATAATAATTCCATTTAAGCACGATCAAATCCTTTAATTTACCTTAAGGCCTAATATTTTCTGCATCTCTTCTTCTATGTGCTTCTGCCGCTTCTATGGCATATGTTGCAGACATGATTTTCTTGTTAGTTCCTTTTATTCAGGTTTTTGTTTTTGTTTTTGTGTAAGTTTTCTTTACTGTTTTGTTTCGTTGGCTTGTTATTTTTGGATGATAAGGTTAGATAGATTTAATATAAAGTGAACTATTGTATTTTTTTTATTCAAAAACTTGTCTGTTGTGCATCCCAATTGTATTTATTTATGTTGGATAATGGACATCAAGTTTATTATTTATATCATAGTGATAAAGGCTGTTGTAGCATGTTGAATTAACAATACCTTTGTATTTTATTTATGTTTGACAACCGTCCAAACTCCAAATTATTTTTGTTATTCCATCCGTCTAAAAATTAATGGCACACTTACTAAAAGTAATGACCTAAAAATAATGTCCATTTAGATTTTCAAAACACTTTATCTCACTATTTTCTAGTATTACCCTTATTAAAAAATTAATATTTATGTTTTCAATGAATATTTAAATCATCAAGACACTTTATCAGGGTATTTTAGTAATGATGGAGGTAATAATGTGTTTCCTAATTTATGTGAAAAAATAAGTGGACATTAATTTATATAATAACGACCATCCAAACTATTTTCTCTTATATATAAATTATATAATTAACAATCATATATTTATTTTTTTATAAATTTATCCAATTTTTTTAATAAATTAAACCTTTATCAGTATATAAATTATAATATTTAATAAAATTATAGTATTTAGTTTATATTTTATTAATTATTTTATCAATATAAAATCAAAGTTTTTTTTCATTATTTAGTGGAACTAATTTTAACCTGGATTTAAACTAATAAATAGGTATATCGTAAAAAAATTGTAGCAGATATTTTAAATAAGGAATAAAAATGAAAAAGCAAATGAGACACTTGTTACATGGAACCACTCCTCAAAGATTGAAGGAGAAAATCGAAACCAAGTAAAATGTTACCATTGCGGAAAACAGTTATGGGAGGTGTGTTGATGATGAAAACCACTTGACTTGTACCCGAAAAGATGTTGTTATATGTCCTCAAGTTAGTGATGGCGTGAAATCGCTATTTGTAGGCATTTTAAAAGTAAAAGAAGCAAAGAATTTGAAGGTGAATGTAAAATGTTTTGATGAATACGGATCTTCTGAAGCAAATGGTAGTATTGGTTCTTTTATGGTAAAAGAACAAGGTGGGGGCCAACAAACCTTAAATCAAATGGTTAAAAAACAGAGAGCCTGTCATTTTGAGATATTTGTAGGTTTTTGTAATGTCCATTACCATTTAATTTGGTTTTTTTCAAATGGTGAAATCGATTGGAGACTATGGTAAGGGATTAATGCCCCTACATATTATGTAGTACAAATTTCGTATTTGAAGAAGGAAGTTGAGTATGTAAATCTGAAATCAGATGAATTCAAAGAAGAATGGAAAAAATAGAATGCACATTGATTTCTAATGGATGGACAGAAGAAAAGCACCGTTCAATAACACATTTTCTCGTTAATAGTCCACAAGACACAATTTTTATTAAATTAGTTTATACCTTTTCGATAATTAAGAGTTCTGTAAAGTTGTATGAATTGATTAATGATGTGGTGAAGGAAATTGCAGAAGAAAATATGGTGCAAGTTGTATAAAATCAGTTGATACCTTGTGCTACACATTTGATCGATCTTATACTTTTTGACATAGGTAATATACCAATTTCGAAATATGTTATCGTTAAAGCAAAAAAGTGGCAAATTTCATTTATCGACATCCGTGGGTACTCGCAAGGAGAAAGAATCGACAAGACTTGTGGTTAATAGATTTGCAACTAATTAGTTGACTTTGAAGAGTTTCCATGATCGGAAAACACAATTACGAGCTATGTTTGAGGAATTCGTAAATAGTTCTCATTCGAGTACCCCTAATTGAAAAACGACTCAAGAAATAATTTTGAGTGATGATAAATTTTAGAGGTCCATCAAATATTGTATACAATGTGTCATGCCTTTGGTTAAAAATTTAAGACTTATCGATGGTGATACGAAACGAGCAATGGTTTATATATATGAAGCAACAGATATGGCAAAGGAAGAAATCGCCAAGTTCGTAGGCCACCTCACGCAACATGATATTTTCTCAATTCTAGGTATATTATGTTACTTTAAAATATATAATTATTATATTATATATTTTTTAATTTGTAATACTAATTTTTTTTTAGATTTCACTATGATTTAAAATTCAAGGCGGATATAGAATTAAAACCCGTTCTATACAAAATGATTCAAAGAATGTATCCAAGTATTGAAGCTCAAGTAAAAGTAGACGAAATAATAAAAAAAATCAAGGACGCGAAAGTAATGTTTGGTATAGCATGACAATATCCACATGAGATAAGACACAACCGCGTATATAAGAATATATTCGCGTAGTTTTGATATGAAACTATATGTTTTGTAGCTTTATGGTACGAGAGTTATTTAAAAAGACATGAAGAAGTTGATGATTATAATCCAATTTGTTTATCCGATATGGAATCCGATGATGAATGGATTAAAGAGAAAGAAGATCCTTTTCTCCCTGAATATCATTCAAGGATGGATATACATGAGTGTTTCCAAAATAAAGAGTTGGCTATCAGGAAAAAAAGAGGTCTATAATTTTAAATCCAGAAATAAAAAGTAAAGAGAAAAATAAAACAAGACTTATCTTCGAGTAAGATGAGATAATAGAAAATGTAATAAGGGATAAGGATGAAAATGACGAAAAGATGTATATTGACGATAAGTATGATAGTTATGATGATTTATGAATATGATATTAGATTAATTTTTATTTTTGTATTTCAGAATTTATATGTTGAAGGATACTTATTTTAATAATTAATTTTTCATTAGTAATTTTAATTATAAAGATATCATAATTAATTCACATATTAAATATATTATATTTAAAAAATCATTGGAATCTTTACTATTCACGATTTGAGATCTAAAAATGTAACATTTAAATTCACAATACTCTTCACGATTCTTGACATATGCCTCTAACAATATATACTTCTAATTGTCGATTTCTTCCCATGAATGACTTCTACCTCCATCTCCACCATGCCTAAACCTTCCACCAATTTAAGACCTTAACATGGCGTAACAAGTTCGACTAAAACTAATACATATTTTTTTAGTTGAACTAATACATATTTTTTAGTTGAACTAATACATGTAATTGGTTCAAATCTACTTATATAGTCGAATTTCATGTTTTCTTCTAATATAAGAGAGATCAAACAACTATGAAAAATTACAATTACCCCCAAATGGAACATGGCTTTTCCAAATAAGATACTCGTCCTTGTGAACTCCAACTCCTTAAAATTAGGTTAATTATGCAGAAAGCCAAATCGTCCCTTTTATAACGCAAAAAAAAAATATTTCATGGTAATCCTCTAAAAGATACTCATTTTCCATTTGTGAGGCATGAGTAGATGCTACACTATTTAATCATTTCACACTTCGAGCCACAACATTGGTATGTCTATACCTCTAATTCTAACTGAAGCACTAGAATTGGTGTGCTTGCCCAAGTCCAGTCTTGTGATATCTTTCCACATATATTAAATTCACAATCAATTTTACACATAATTTTACACAAATATTAAAGATTCAAAGTATTTTTTTTATTTCTTTAATCTAAAAGTTATTTATTGCTACATAAGCATATATTCTTCAATCTAGGATAAAATAAAATATATATGAATAAAGAAGTTGGATTACAACTAATTAACAAAATACTAATTTTATATCATTTTCATATTATAAATTACTAATCCTACTCATATATATGAAAAATTAATAAAGTGCTTGTTTTGTATGCATAGAGAGATAAAAGAAAATAAAAAGAGTAAACATACTCAGATGGCCGGAGAAGATGGTAAGGCGTTGCCTCCTTGAATTTAAACATTGACACTTTTGAGTTTGGTTGAAAGAAACTAATATAGTGTGAAGAGACCTTGAAATTTATAAATAAAAAGGAAATACAATAGTTATAAATTGTAGGGGAACGAAAGAATATCTCGTTAATAATTATCAAAATATATGAAATTTACATAGTAACCGAGATCACCTAAACCCTAGTTTTTATATGGAGGGCCGCCTCCTTAGATCTAAAACCAGACACTTTTGAGTTGGGTGAAGAAAAAAATATATTGTGGATATAAAATACATTTTTTCTGAGGGTAGGGGGAAGAAAGGATATCGAGTTAACAATTATCAAAGAATATGAAATTTATATAGTACAGAGATAAATCTAAACCCTAGTTTAAGGGCTTATTTATGGGCTATGTGGGCTGTATGAGTTGAACTGAATATCATATACTACATATAATATACGGGTTACAACTAATTCACAAACTATAAATTTTATGGGCTTGTTTATGGGCTGAACTGAATATCATATACTAAATATAATATGGGTTTATACCAATTCTATTTGAATATTCCATTTTTAAGAATATTCTTCCAAAAAAAAGTTTATTGGGATTTTTTCTTGAATTATCGAAATATCTAAACATATATTCGAATTTGAGTTGTTCGGTTAATTATATTGACCTTAGAACTTATAAGTCAAATAATAGTAAAAAAAAGATTGGTAAACACGTCAATTTCTCTTCCTATTCTAACAAGTCGTTCCCTCTAATATTGGTAAACAAAATTTTATATCGCAATATGAGTTATTCTCGTATATAAATGTATAATTGAAATTACTATATGCATAATGCTCTTTCATTATGAAAGACATTAAATTTGACAAAGATTTTACCGACAACTTAATCTAAGATTTATGTGGAATTGTTAAGAAAACCATCTTTTACATAAATAATTATATACGTAAAGTTTTCTATTACTTGCAAAACTAATATTTTGAAGGAATTCTCTTATTTATATTCATTACCATGCTAAAGACTCTTTATTAGAAATAATATCTTTCTCTTTTATCCAATAATTTTTCACACCTTTATCAATCATGTTCACTCTTCATTATTTAGACATCACATATTTCTCATGTTCCTCGTGTGGAATGTTGAGTATAAAATTCATGTCCCTCACGTGGAATGTTGAGTATAAAATCATCTACATCATCATTAATATCCAACGGTGCTTAGATTTTGTTCGGTTGTACTTCCTTGAACCTTCTAGCTAGCCTTACAAAAAAATGCAAAAATCGTGGGAAAATCTACAAATATTTCCCACATGGCAGATCAACGTCTCCTTTTAACTATATACGTTAGAGTAGCTCATTAATCAAACCCAGTTGAGTTGTGTGCGTGGTCCATAATTGTATTAATAAAAGGCACCACTATGACCATGGTCAGTAGGAGTTGAGTTAGTGGTAGCTTGAATAGAACTTTTCGTACTTGCATTAGAGGGGTTGATTTCTTTTGTGGGTCCCCCACGATCTTTCCGTGATGTTATAGTGGGCCCTCTGAATTAACAGGAGTGGGTGATGCCACATGTTTAACTGTATACGCTGGATTAAATTTACTACTCTTATGGACACATAACATATATTACTAGCCACATGTTAAACATAAACAAAAATATAAACTTCCTTAAACAAAACATGTTTTAAACTTCAAATTAATTATGAGGAATATATATTTCACTCTCTCGCTTGATGAATAGTTAAAAGGGGACATAAACATCATGAATTTCAAAGTATACAAACATAGGACTAGCAGATCATATCTTCTCAACTACATCATCATCTTTGACTCGTCTAGCCCACTGAGGGGTATGAAGTGTAAACTTAAATTTTTTGGCCTTTTTTGTTGTAACAAAGCTAGCCCACATATCAAAATCTATATCATAAGCAAGGTGGCATGGAAAACCTAGAGTTTTGTAAACACGTGAAGTATTATTTATTCATCCATGCAACAAAGATCCCCATACCCTTATGCTGCTCTTTTTGATGTTTCCTCCATTAAACTTGTCAAGCTAGAAAAATAAAAAACTTTCATAAAAGAAAACCCTAAATTGTAAAACATACAACATTGTAATAAACACAAACTGTTTCTGTACCTAGAATTCAATATAAGCTAATATGAGATTTAATGTTTTTCCTAATATTAACGTTTAGTTAAACATATTCTACCACAAACTAGAAAATATCTCATATAATTTAATTTTGACTTAGTATATTGTGGAAATCTGAAATTACTGTGTATATTATTAATTTTTCTCAACCACCTTTGATAAATAATGACATAATATTGAGAATATATCGGCAGATATAAAATGAATGGGGTGAGCTCAAAACAAATCTATGACTTTGAGCAACAAGGCTCGTGTCTATCAAATGACACAACATATTTACTCGGAACAACTTAGTTATAAAATAGCTCGCTAAGTTCAACACATATAATTTTCATCGAGGGATCTACATGGAACAATCAAAATACTTTCATACTTAATTGTTCAAACTGCAAGCATTCATATGTATGAATGTGAATGAAAACGAAAATCCACAAAGGAGTAGTCGTGATTACTTCATGCTAACAAAAAAAGATGTTATATCCATTTCAGTGTCCAAATTCAGTAAGTAACTAATATAGTCTCATGTAAACTGTAGGATACTTAAAAGTTTGATATTAAAATTATTTTTAAGTTTTAGATTTCTAGATATAAGCCATAAATTAAATTAAACAAAGCTTCCACGTTAATACACATCAACATAATTGTTTTAGAATGTAAATCAATTTTACAACTTATATTTTAGTGCTTTCCTTGAGGTACAACAAATATTCAGAAAATATAAATTTTGCCATCAAATAATTTGTGGAAAATTTGTCTACACATATCTGATTGACAAACGAAAGTTAAAAAATAACAAATAATTTAGCTAAACTTGTACATCATACATTTGATTATAAATTAAATACATACAAAGAAGAAGCAACATATATAAATATATATATATATATATATATATATATATATATATACAATTGACATAATCACATGTGATGGTGAAAAAACTAATAAAAAATTATTACACATGACAACATAATTAAATTTGAGCAGTGGATAGAATATCTCATAGAATATGAACCGATATATATATATATATATATATATATATATATATATATATATATATATATATATATATATATATATATATTTGGCTAAATATTCTATGATAATGAGTAAAACTCAGAAAAGATCTTAATTTAAGCATGTCATATTCTCTAATCTCAGTGATAACAATATAATAAACATAAAAATAAATATTTTTAGGTATTTTAGACAACGTCTGGAAACTTCAAATATATACAATAAATTAATACAATGAAAATACATTATTAATTAAAACTATTTTGTTAAATTAAAATTACAAAATTCTAAAATTCTCTACGGGGTATGAACATCTCTTCTCTTTTTAGTAAGAGAAAACTATGTCCCTAATACAATGCCACCAACTAAATACAGTTTTATTATACAACACAATTAATGAAACTAAATTTCTATTTAAATTAATTTTTAAATGAACACTAATAAATAGACCTTGCTAGAGAAAGAGAAGAATTATGTTTTACTAAAATGTCATGACTAGCGATCCTCCTGCCATTTATCTCTCAAGATGTTTTTGGGGGTTTTTCCACTATCCTTTATTGGGTACTAACAACTAGTATATAAAAAATCTTAAATATGGAAGTTGTGACCTTAAGATAACTTTTTTTAATGAAGTAGTTTGTTTGGGTAATGAAAGCGGCTATTTGCAAAAGGACGTGTAGTTTTAGTATTAATTTTTCGTGCGTGAGCATGTCCCTCTTTTAGTTGGAAATCATATGTTTAAGTATAACTTACGACCTAGAAATTCTAATGGGTTTTTAATGAGGCTCAATCAATTACTTTGTTGGCTATACTTTTAAAGATACACATATAATACACTATTACCTCAATTTAAAAGAATCACTACCTATTTTTCATAGATAAGATTTTTTCTTGGTTTATTTTCATAATGTAATTATTACCTTTTTTTTAAGTAAACACCTTCACTAGAGTTTCGACAAACTCTCATGAATTTTTTTGACCAATCCGTATTTTTCCACATGCCACACAATCTTACAATTAAAAACTATATTATTTTTTATATTAGATAGAGAAAAAAAAGTAAATAAGATAACATTTAATGAAATAATGATTTAATACAATATAATAGTGGTAATGACTAAACTTCTTCGGATCAACTATTATTTGGGATCAAATGAATGACATGGCCATTGACTCTTGATGATGATTCTCTGTTATCGATAACACTCCAAACCATGGAGGAAATTGACAAACCAACTAAATCCCAACATTTATGATTGAACTTCACTGATCTTCCGTCCATGACGTAAGCTTTGAACAAATTCAATTAGATTACTGCTACACGAATTTCTTCATATGAAAAGTCTTCCGCTAAAAGTTTTTTACCACTTACCCTAGTCGAGTAGGCTAGGGTAGTGAAAACGACACATGAACTCTTTCTCAGTTGCATATATCTATTTAAAAGATCATGCAAATCTCTACATGATATCTTACTAAATTATCTCTATGGGATATCTTCCCATGGGAAATCATATATAAATGTATAACTTGTTTCACAATACGACCTAACAAACCTAATGGGGTTTTAATGAGGCCCAAGCTATGGGTTTTTGCTTGGATATTACCAAAAAACAAATAATACACCAATGCACCAATTTATAAGGATCACTGCCTATTCATTATGGATCAGATTTCTTCTTGGATAGTTTTCAAGACGTAATCATTACATTTTATTTAAGTGCAAACATTCACTAGAGTCGCAAAAAACTTGCATAAGTTTTTCTGACCAATTCGTATTTCCCCCCATGCCATATAATCTTACAATTGAAATCATATTATATAGTATTTTAGAAAAAGCTAAAACAAACGTAAACTGAGGCCCGTTTTGACGTGGTCATGATATGGTGTTATCGATAGCACTCCTAACCATAGGGAAAACTGATGAACATACCGAATCCCAACATTTATGATAGAAATTAGACAACAATTCTTACAGGAGCTTTGAATGAATATGATTTAAATATTTCTACACGAATTTCCTTGTATGAGAACTCTTTCGCCAAAAGTCTATATCACTTATCCCCATCCGAGTAGGCTGAGGTAGTGAAAAAGGACCAACAAAATCTTTCCTAGTTGCATATATAAATAAAAATCTACATTTACTTTATTGTTGGATTAACTTAAACATGATTATAAGTTATCAGTGAATAAAAAGACCATGCAGATAAATAAAAACAGTTACATTATATTTATAATCTAACATGATAACAATCTAACAAATTTAATCTTAATATATGAGAGTATTTTGAAATGTAAAACATATACTAGATATAATCAGTAAAGTTAAAAGTATATCTTACCATAGCAATTGTGAAATGCTAGTTTAATGAAATGACATGGCCAACAATCTTATTCCATATTCTTTTTTTTCGATAAATCTTTTTCCTGCAAAATATAATGAAGATTAATATTGATTTATTTTCTTACTTTAATATATAATTCATTCTAATTATATAAACTTGAAGTATATGTTGTTAGTATTTTTTTTGATACAGGGGAGATCTGAAAGATCTTTCTATATCTAGATTAATAGATCATCAATTAAACTTGGGTTATAAATCATTATTGGTGCTTTCCATTCCATCTATCACGAGTGAGAGTACTCCATATTTCACTCAGGGGTCAACAAATGAATGATATTAGTCCTGTGTGACAAACCAACTCGAGGCAACCAATCAATAAACATGTCCCCCTCTCTATGTACACCTCTTAGTTTAAAGGCCCTATTCCTTGCAAATATTTCTAGGATTTTTTTGGATCCGTACCGCCGATGATCCTCTAATCTGTGTTCACGGAATCGTGTGAACGTGAATCAAGAGTCGTCATACAACTGATGCATGTGATACAATCGATGCATACGCTCTAACTCTAATCTAATAATGCTATTTAAACTCGATCAAACCCTTTGATTTACTTTAAGGACTAACTTGTCTGCATCTCTTCTTCTGTGTGCTTCTCCCGCTTCTCTGCCTATACGTTGCAGACGTGGTTTTCTTGTTCGTGTCTTTGATTCAAGTTTTTTTTTTTTGTGTTAGTTTTCTTCACTGATTTGTTTTGTGTAACTTTGTGTAATATGATGTTCGCTAGTTATTTTAGGATGATAAGGTTAGATAGATTTAAAATAAAGTGAAATGTTGTATTTTTTTATTCGCAAACTTGTCTGTTGTGCATCCCAATTGTATTTATTTATGTTGGATAATGGACATCAAATTTATTATCTATATCATAGTGATAAAGGCTTTTGTAGCATGTTGAATTAACAATACCTCTGTATTTTATTTATAGTATGTAATTTATATTGTATGAAAAACAAATTATCAAAATATAAATTCAAATTTTTTTTATTTTTTTTCATTATTTTGGAGAACTAATTTAAACCTGGATTTAAACTAATAAATAGGTATATCGTAAAAATTTTGTAGCAGGTTTTTTAAATGAAGAATAAATATAAAAAAGCAAATGAGACACTTGTTACATGGAACCACTACTCGAAGATTGAAGGAGGAAATCGAAACCAAGTAAAATGTAACCAATTTGGAAAAACAGTTTTGGTGTGTGTTGAGGATGAAAACCAACTTGGCTTGTACCCGAAAAAATGATGTTGTATGTCCTCAAGTTAGTGATGACGTCCAATCGCTATTTGTAGGCATTTTAAAGAAAAAGAAGCAAAAGAATTCGAATGTGAATATAGAATGTTTTGATGAAGACGGATCTTCTCAAGCAAAGGGTAATATTGGTTCTTTTATGGTAAAAGAACAAGGTGGGAGCAACAAACTCTAAATGAAATTGTTAAAAAAGAGAGTTTGTCATTTCGAGATATTTGTAGGTTTTTGTAATGTTCATTACCATTTAATTTGGTGAAACATCCTCTGTTTTTTCAAATGGTGAAATCGATTGGAGACTATGGTAAGGGATTAAAGCAGCCGACTTATTATGAAGTACAAGTTTCGTATTTGAAGAAGGAAGCTGAGTATGTAAATCTGAAATCAGATGAATTCAAAGAAGAATGGAAAAAACAGGATGCATATTGATGTCTGGTGGATGCACAGAAGAAAAACACCGTTCAATAACCAATTTTGACGTTAATAGTCCACGAGGCACAATTAAATCAGTTGATACCTTTTCGATTATTAAGAGTTCTGAAAAGTTGTATAAATTGATTAATGATATGGCGAAGGAAATCGGAGAAGAAAATATGGTGCAAGTTGTACTACACATTTGATCGATCTTATGCTTTCTGACATAGGTAATCTACCGATTTCGAAAGATGTTATCGATAAAGCAGAAAAAGTGGCAAATTTTATTTATCGTAATCATGGGTACTCCCAAGGAGAATGAATTCGTGTTACCTCATCAATTTTCACATTTGTTTGCATATCATCTTCCTGAATCTCATTTAATTCACATAAAATAGAATTTCTGTCAACCCCACCTCTGCTAGGAAAATCATTTTTCTAAGAATGTGACATCTCGTGACTCAGTTTCTTAAGACCCCCATCTTTATGTTCACCAATAAACACATATCCTTTATAGTGATCTCGGTATCTAATAAAGATACACTTCTTACCTCTTGGACCTGACTTCCCATATTTATGAGATAGATCATGAACATAACCTGCCGACCCCGAAGGTCGCAAGTATGACAGGTTAGGCTTCTTACCTGTCCATATTTCATAAGGAGTTGATGGAATAGTCTTTGTGGGTACTCAGTTAAGTACATAACATGCGGTAAGCAAGGAATCTCCCCAATAAAATATTGGAAGATTTGCTTGTGCCATCATAGACCTAACCATTTCTAGGAGTGTTCTATTTCTCCTTTTAGCCACACCATTCTGTTGTGGTGTTCTAGGAATTGTAAGTTGTCTTATCATCCCTCTTTCATCACACAATTCTTTAAACTGGTCAGATAGATATTCACGTCCACGATCGGTTCTTAAGGTTTTCACCTTCCTCTCTAACTGATTTTCTACTTCATTGATAAATGTCATAAAACATCTCAATGCTTCAGATTTATGAGAAATCAGGTTGACATAACCAAACCTAATGATATCATCTATAAAAGTGATGAAATAATGTTCCACGCGTCTAGTTTGAACACTCACTGGACCACAGATGTCTGAATGAATTACTTGTAATGGGTACTCGACTCGTTTAGCCTTTCCAAATGGTTTCCGTTTTGCTTTACCTGCTAGACAATTTTCACGAGTTGACTTTAGTCAATGAACCCATAAGGTTCCCCTTAGCCAACAAATACATACGTTCTTGTCCAATATAACCTAATATAGCATTCCATACATTTTATTCTACGTTAAAATTACTAAAGAAGTATTAGTAGAAAAGCAACTACTTACATAATAACTATTAAACGAGTTATCATCATCTAGTACAATTAAACCATGCGAAATAAAACCAGAACCATAATACTTAGCATCATAATAGATATCTACTTGTTTGTTATGAAAATGCACATTAAAACCTAATCCTAGAAGAACAGTGACTGAGACTAAGTTCTGTCGAATTTCAGGTGCGTAAAGTACATCATGCATGTACAAGGTTTGACCACCTTACAAGTTCAACTTACAAGTGCCAACTCCTTTAACTTCAAATTTATTGTTGTATCCTACATATATACACCTTGATCTCTTTGGAATCCGACGGTAATTTACATATGCCTCTCGGTCTTTGGCTACATGGTCTGTCGCTCCTGAATCCACAGTCCACAAAAGGTTAGAATCAGCTAGCAATACAGTACTGGTAACATAAGTAAATTTACAAGAAGTAAATGATATTGCTACCTTTTTAGGCTCGCTGCACTCGCGAGTTGTCACAGTTGAATCATTTCATCTTACTCTTGTCTTTCTTCTTACGGAAACGTTTTCCCTTATTGTTACCACCCTTCTTGTTCTTCTTGGAAACATGGTCATTTCCGTTCTTCTTCCCATTACTCTTGCGCTTATTGCCAGAATATCTGTGGGAACTTCAATCAGCAATATAAGCCTGACCTTGAGGCTTAATTTCATCTAGACGTTCATCTTCCAATGTCACATGTCGAGCAGCATCATCAAAGGTTTTGATATTGTCATTATGAGTCAAGTTTATCTTCAAATGCTCCCAGTTATTTGGAAGAGATCGGACCACAGCTTGAACATGTTCTTCATCAGTAAGGTTACTTCACTGGTTTCAAACTTCTATTGGAACAACAAGGGGGAGAAAAGATGCCATTGGGTTCAGTGACAAACATTAATGAATGCAAAAGAAGATGGAGGTCTGGGTTTTAAAGTTTTTCACACTCAGAATCTGGCTTTACTGGCATCTAGCACTTGGAAATACTTTAATAATAAATACTCTCTTCTTTATAAAGTTTTAAGGGTAAATATTTTCCAAATTCAGAATTTTTAGAAGCCTTATTGAGTAGTAATTGCTATTGGGGCTGGAAAAGCTTGATTGAAGGAAGAAATGTTTTTAAAACTGATATTTTTTGGAATGTTGGAAATGGTTATAATATTAAAGTTTGGGATGATTTTTGGATTCAAAATAATAAGATTATACTTAAACCTCAAGGTTGTAATATTATTTTTGTTTTTGAATTGTCAAATAGAGATAAAAAACTTGGAACTTTGAATTGATAAATGAATTTTTCACACCTGATTTAGCTGCAACCATCAGTTATATTTATATACCTTCCTTTTACTGTATTGATTCTCCATATTGGATTTACTCTAATACTAGAGAAGTTACAATAAATGAGTGTTATAAGAAACTCTGTAAGGCACAAATCAAGTGTGATGAGTTAAAAGACAAAAAAGTGGGAGGTTATATTTCAAAATGGACCCTTCTGACTGGAAGTTTATTTGGCAAATGAAAGTCTTGCCAAAAGTTAAAAACTTTATACGGAAATGTTGTGAAAATGGGTTGGCTACTAATGAAAATAGAAAAAAAGGAAATCTATTGATATAGCTACTTGTGATTTATGTGGGGAATGTGATGAAAACTTGGAACACCTGTTATTCCATTGCTCCTGGGCAAGAGCTATTTGGATTGCTAGCCCATTGTGCTTTAACTCTCTCACATAACCCTTTTTCAACTTTCAGAATTGGATTAATTTCATTAGGCTGTTTTGTGAGGAGAATGGTAATCAGGAAACAAAATTAGGAGAAATTTCATTCTTCATTGTGTGGAATATCTGGAAAGGTAGAAACGAGTTCATCTTCTAAAGATTTACACCTGATACTTTGAATATACTACAAAATTCTATTAAAGCCTATGATGAATGCAATCTAGCTACTAGACAATCTTCTGAGGCTAAAAAATTGTTACCATTCTCTGAGTTTAATTATGTTGGTAAGGGAAATGGTGATCTTGAATAACAAAGGAATACACCAATTATTACTTCTGTTGGAAGTTCAAAAATCAAACTAGAAGCCTCCAATTGCAGTGAAATTTAAAATCAAATGTGATGCATCAGTTAATCCTACAACGAACCAAGCTTCTTTTGCTTGTATTATTAGGGATTCGACAGGTACAATGCTAGGAAGGAAACCCAAGAAGATTAAAGTCAATTCAACCCAAGAAGAAGAAGCTAAAGGGATACTAGAAGCATGTGATATGGCATCTAATTTTGCTCTAGGGAGCGTGGAGATTGAAAATGACTGCTTGAATGTTATTAACCAAATTAGGCCTTGTAATAAAGTATTTTGTATCACTAAGGGTTTGGTTAACAATACTATTTTGTGTAAGGATATGTATAAACTCAAGATCTCTTTTGTTAAGAGATCAAACGATTTGACAACTGATTGGGTGGCTAAACAAGAGCTTAAAGGCTCTTTGCTTAGTCTTTGGAATTGTTTTCCACCTCCCCAATTGCCTAACCTTCTAGATAGTGACTTTCATCCTGTAAGGATTGGATATTTTGTAATAAACTTTGTTTGTTTTTAATGTTATTTACATTCGACTAAAAAAAAATCTCTTGATTATATAGCCTCCCAAGCAGCGGGTAAGGCTATGCACATCTACTATCCAAAGCTTTTGACCTTCCATGGATCGTATCTCTATCAATTTTTCTGTCACCACTCGAGTAACAATGAATGGTCCCATCCATGCATTTTTGAAACCCAGTGGCCTATTTTCTAGTTTGGAGGCCTTCCAAACAACTTCGTTGCCGACCCCAAACTCATTTCTAGCTCTCTTCTTCACAGGTTCATGTTGGACCTTCTCTTTGACCTCCTGGGTCACTATCGGAATAACGGGGAACTCAAGCGACTCATCCTCAAAATTCTTATCCAAAACATGGAATGTTTCATACTTTTCATTTGTTATGAGGGAACTTGTTTCTGAGATAGCTTCCATGCATATTTGTTGCGGCGTGAGTCCCTCTTCAACAATTTCAAGCATTTTGGTGTAGATTTCATCTTCGTTGAACGACTCTACAAATTCTTTGTAGATGTCACCTTTTGAATGATTCTTCTTCATATGATTGGGTGGTGACATCAATGGATTACTAGGTGGCGAATCCATCCTAGAATCTTCAATCTCTTTTCCAACCAAGATCTCAGCATTTGATTTCACTAGACTCGGCTTGGCTGGTTACTCTATTGATTGAATCTCAACCTTACGGGGTTCAACTTCATCTTCAACTCTATTATTAATAATTACATCATCTAAGCTTAGAGTGGTTCTTCTATTGTTGGCATCTCCAGTTCACTAGGTGTAACTTGTGGAGATTCGCCTTTTTTTCCATCTTGAAGGCTAACACCTTAAATCGAACATCGCTATCACTGTCTTGAATGGCCTCATCATTAGTATTTGTACCTTGGCCAATTTGCATAGATGATCCTTATTGTAGTTGCTCAATCATTTTAGTGAGTTGCCTTAAACGTTGCTCCATGATTTGATGTTTTTGTTGCATACGTTGCACTAATGATATAGTAGCATTGATTTCCGCCTCATTCTTTATTGAAAGAAGTAAATAATTAAATATTTTATTTATATTTATTAATTTTTTTAAAATTTTTCCGCCAAATAATTAGTTACACTTTATTTTGAATTTAAAATTAAAAAGAAATTTTGGAGTTATTTTACTACGTGGGTTTGTTATATTGATAACAACTACCCATTATCTTATCAGATAACAACTACCCCACTATTTTATCTGACAGAGAGATAAAAGTATAAATAACTATCAGAAATATTTCTACGCTTCCTCTCTTTTCTTCATTCTCTGTTCTTAAGAAAAACATACAAAAAAAAACAAAATTATCTGAGGCTCTTAGGTGGTGAACAAGGGTCTTCTTCACTGTAAGAAGATCAGTGATTGAAGCAATCCAATCACGTTGAATTCTGCTGCTCTTCAAGAGGTAAACACGTTTTGTACCTCTTGTATTTATTTCTAATTAATTCTATCAATTGGTATCAGAGAATGATAAAATAATTGGGTCTAATAATTTTGTAATTTATTTTGTAAAGTAGAAAAATAGAAAAGAAAAGCATTTTTTCTAGGCAAAGATTTTTTTTGTTCCCGTTTGAATTTGCTAGCCTAACCAGATACACTACCTTAACTTGTTGTTAATGAATAGAGTTCCTGGAAATATACCATGATTATGAAATATGTTTTTTTTCCTAATCAACTTTGGTGTATTTTTATTGCTCTTATTTTTCTATATAGAGAAAATGGTGTGGACACGATCCCGGGGATCACGAGCATCAAGGCTAAGCCTACTGAGATATTACAGAGGGCTCTACAGGAACGTCAAAAATCCTAATCGACCATTAAGGGTTCATACACCAAGAGTTGCAAGGACACCGAGACAAAAACAAGCTTTTGAGATCAGTATCAAAGCACTCCACTATAAGAAGAGACCTAATCACACATTATTGCAACATATAGAAATTGTGAATAGATTGATTCAAGATGTCATTAATTGGGGTGATATCTCATATGTGAAGATCACAAGGTTGAGGTCCTTCGCAAAACTTTGCCAAGAGAGATACAAAGGGATCTCAAAATCTTATGGGAGTATGCGTTTCCGGAGAACTATGTTCATGGAAGATAAGATACATATGAGTGTCTTCTCTATGCTTTGAATGAATATCACTTGTGGAAGCACTTTAATAGTTCCACTAGGTTGGACCAATGAAACTGTGGAATGAATTATCCAACTACTGATGCTGATATATATTTTCCAATTGGAACCTATAAGGAAGTGAACTTTGAGCAGTCAATTCCTAAGTTAATGTTTCAGATTTGAACGGCGTATGCTAGTTAGAACTTGAAACATGTAGTTTGCTTAATAGTTTGTTTTTCAAGTGTTCTTTAATCCATGTTTGTTAGGAATTGCATTAGTTGTTTTTCTTTAATTTGATTATATGCTTATCGAACATGTATTTTAATTATGTATGAATTCAACTAATTTCTTTTATTTTATGTTTTACTTGTTTATTTTCATACTTTTTCGCTCTATTTATGTTAGAGTAAGTGGGAGTTCTAGAAAAACTTAATTTTGCAATTAATGAAATTGATTGAATGATCGAGTCAAACAAAATATGGTGGTTCATGATTGGGATCATAGTGAACTTTCTTTATATCTTATTTTGTTATGTTTATTATTCATTCCATTTGTATTAATATCATAGAGTTGTTAAATAAATGTATGTTACTAATGGAATCTCTTACTTTATAGAGAAAATGACATAAATAACCATCATTGCTGATCTCAACAAAGAAGAAAAGATGACTGGTGAGAACTATAACCTTTGGAAGCTCAAGATACACAATGTTCTATATGAGCAAGATATTCTTGAGGCTATTAACAACGTCATGGCTCAGCCTGAGGAAGGCAACACAACTCAAAACAGAAGGGACGTGGAGGCTTATGAGAAGTGAAAAAAGAAAGATTCCACTACAAGAGGCATCTTGATAGGCTCCATGAATGACGATCTTGTCTATGAATGTGAACGATACCTCACTGATCACGAGATGTGGAATGCTCTTAATCAGAATTGTGGGGGTACAACTGTGAATAAGTTGCGTCAATTGACAATTAAGTATGAAACTTACAAGAAGAAGCCTAATCAAACCATGCAACAACATCTCTGAGAGATGTCTAGCATGATTAGGGAACTTAAGACTACATGTCATAACCTTACTGATGAAGAACATGTTCAAGCTGTGGTCCGATCTCTTCCAAATAACTGGGAGCATTTGAAGATAAACTTGACTCATAATGACAATATCAAAACCTTTGATGATGCTGCTCGACATGTGACATTGGAAGATGAACGTCTAGATGAAATTAAGCCTCAAGGTCAGGCTTATATTGCTGATTGAAGTTCCCACAGATATTCTGGCAACTTAAGAAGAGAGTATTTATTATTAAAGTATTTCCAAGTGCTAGATGCCAGTAAAGCCAGATTCTGAGTGTGAAAAACTTTAAAACCCAGACCTCCATCTTCTTTTGCATTCATTAATGTTTGTCACTGAACCCAATGGCATCTTTTCTCCCCCTTGTTGTTCCAATAGAAGTTTGAAACCAGTGAAGTAAGATGAGAGGTGAGTTTCTTTGGAATTAGAAACACTGACATTATGAAATTAGGAATAACTCTTGTAATTGCTTTTATAAGAACTTGTTTTCCACTTTTAGAAAGCATTCTTGTTTCCCAACATTCCCTTTTTTTTCAAAATCATTTCAACCAACCATTCAAGATATTTAACCTTTGATTTACCCCAACCAGATAGAATTCCAAGGTATTTGCCTAAATCGTCAAGTTTCCTCATTCTAAGTTGTGAAGAGATTTGATTTTTAATGCCTAGTGGAATATTCTTACTGAAAAGAATCCCACTTTTATTAAGATTCATCTTTTGACATGTTGAATAACTGTACCAGTTAATGATATTGATAAAAATATCAATATTATAATCCTCTGCTTCCAGAAAAAAAAAAGGCTATCATCTGCAAATAGAATATGCATGATCATTGGGGTTGCCCTTTCAATTTTGAGGCCTTTCAAAGGTCTCATTTTACCATAATAATCAATCAATCTTGTAAGAGCATGTGTAACCAAGAAGAACAGGTATGGGGACAAGGGATCACTCTGTCTCAAACCTTTTTCTGTCTTATCAATGTCATATGATTGTCCATTAATTTGAACCTTATATGTTACAGTTGAGATATAATTCCCAATCCACTCAACCCATTTCTTATGAAAGCCCATCTTACTTAGAAGGTCAAGAAGAAAGTCCTATTCAATGTTCTCATAGGCTTTACTCATATCGGCCTTAATTGTTATCCCATATTTCATAGATGAACTTTTATTTTTCAGATAGTGACTTGCTTCTTGAGCAATAAGAATATTCTCAAATATTGATCTCCCTGAAATAAATGTTGTTTGAGTTTCAGACATAAGAAGTCCCATCCATTGTTGTAGTCTATTATCCAATACTTTAGAGATTATCTTGTAAACAAAATTTTCACAACTAATATGTCTAAAAGAAGAGACCAAATCAGGATTAGAGCATTTTGGTATAAGTGAAATGATAGTTGCATTAATAGCCTCAAGAGATGAATTATTCATAATGAAATCAGAATCAAGTTTCACCAGATCAATTTTAATCTCATTGGTGTCGCCTAGGGTGTGATAAAAATATGATAAATAAAGTCAAGAAAACTACGCACTCTCACCCTAGACAGGCACAGTACTGCAAGTATTACAGGACGTATGCAAGTTTTAGTTGATAAGTTGAGTTCGTTCTCAAGGACTTAAGTGTGTTATACGAGTAGGTAACGATAACGAGTAAAAGTAAATAATTAAAGACAGAAAATAAAAGCAAATAGATTTCGAAATTAAGAATTAAAACTAATTAAAACAAGGAAAATAAAGACAATGAAATAAAATACTAAGAATATGAGATGAGAGATATAGCTTAGGTTTTGCTAGTATGCACTAATCCTTCTAATTCTTTCTATTAGATCTTGTTTATAAGGGAGAATATTAGCTCTTGTATACTTAGTCAGGATTCTAAATTCCCATACCTTAGACCTTGAGAGCGACTAAGGGGGCTACGGCACAACCAAGACGTGGTTTAAAATAGGGTTATCAAGCGCTACCAAGGCCCTAAACAAACACTTCAATCAATTGGTGATATGGTGATTAAAACAAACCCTAATGGCTATATAGTTAGAATCATGTTTTGTCAGAACTAATATCGACACTAGACGTTATGTGGTGGTTCAATAGTTAAACACCCAGCTAAGGTGATCATCTAACTACTGTTAAGGTAATCCTAAACGTTGCGCACCGCAAGGAAAACATACATGAATTAAAACACATAATCAAATATAAAGGTAAGTAGCTAATATCAAATTAAAACATATAATTCCCAAAGAAACTTAGATAGAAGAATTAGAATTCATAGTTTATACATGATGCAAAACCCAAGCTATGGGGAGTTTAGTTCGTACCTGAACGAAATAAACTAAAAGAAATAAATAAAGACATAATATTGCTCTCTACAATAAACTGGAAGAATAAAACCTTAAGAACTGATTACTATGAGGCAAGGATGATTTACAAGTGATATAAGGGTGTATTTATAGGTGTTTAGAAGACCTAATTCGTTTTCCTGAGGAAGAGATAAAGTATTGGACTCCTAGCCCAACTCAAATTCGTATGGAAATAAAGATAAACACTGCTTGACCGTTTTGAGCATATCTTCTTCGTTATTCGTCGGTTTTTGCTCCATAATATACCAAAGGAATCCTCACAGAATTATCTACGTCCTGTTGAGAGAAAATTACCAAAATCGGCTTCCTTGTAGGAGTAATCGCCACTTCTTTAGGCGTGTGCTGCAGAATCCCAGATTTAGGCAGCTTTTCCTTTTCCATCTTTTTAGCTTTTGTTTCCTTATCTCCAATTACCATGCTAATCTCTTTCCATATGTTGTCTTTGACTTGGACTCTAATTAATCTTCATAATTATCTTTAAAGCTTCACACTAAATAAACAATTAAATCCAATATGCTCTAAAAATATTATTTCACTAAATCAAGACTCAAAATAGGAAAGTGCACTAATTCTCAAGAAAATCGACTATTATGACTTCTAAAACACTAAAAATGATGTCTCATTTTAACATAAATCTATCAAAAATGAGGAGACATCACTCATCCCTGAATTTCTTAAAGAAGAAACCCACATATCCATCTGATCCTGGGGATTTATCACTGCCAAAAGACCAAACAACTAATTTAACTTCCTCACTAGAAGCAGGACAAATGAGTGAGTCATTCATTTCTTGAGTGACAACATTAGTAATCTTACTCAAAATAGGCGTATTTGTCTTGCACCTTCAGTTTTTAAAATATTATTGTAACATTTTCCTATTTCCTGAGATATATATTCTTTCTCATTCAACCAGTCTCCATTATCATTTATGATTCTAGAGATACTATTTATAATTCTCTTTACCTTAGTTATAGCATGAAAATATTTACAGTTTCTATCTCCAAGTCTCAATCAAGTGTTTTTTATCTTTGAGCCCAATAAAGTTCCTCTTTCTTCCAGTAACTTTCAAGTTTCAAGCTCAAATTTTCAAAGATCACTTTATTTTCTGCTGAAAAAGGTTCATTGAAAAAATTCTCAAGTTGAGATAGTGTATTTTTAATAAGTAAACTATTATTCATAACCCTTTTTCTTGCCTATTTTGTAATTTTTTTTTTGTGACAATGAGATTTTATATACAAATCTCTGAATTCCTCTTAATTCCATAAAAAAACCTATTTTTCCAATTTTCTATCACCAATTTACAGAAAGATTCATCATAAATTCATCCTTTCTCAATCAAGAACCGTTTTTTTGTAATTATAATTGTAAATCCCAAAGTTAAGAATGAGTGGTGAATGGTCACCCTATTGGAGTAAGTAAAGTACTCCATGAATTAGAGAATTTGTCCATCCATCTTTTGTTTAGAATTTTGTTTAAAATTTGCTTTATCAATTGGTTGCCATTTCTCTTGTTAGACCAAGAGAAATTACAGCCTTTAGCTGGCAATTTAAATAGATTATTTGTTTCAATAAACTCATTGAATAGAAACATATTCCTTTTATTAAGCTGCCAATTTCACCCCCCCCCCCCAATTTTTCTGAAGGATATCTAATGAGGTTAAAATCCCCAAGAAGACACCAGCAGTCAGAAAGATGGGGTAAATTACCCAATTTTTTAAGAAAACCTTCTTATTCAATATCTGCAGTTGAACCATACACAAAATTAATTTCACAAAGTCCTATGTATGATCCTTCATAGATGCATTGAATTAAATGCTTTTCAGAATTTATGAGGTTGAACTTTTCTGATTCCTTAACAAGATTGCAAGACCACCAGATAATCCCTTAGGGTCAACATGAGCCACTAGAGCCATATTTAACTTAGAGCAGAGAGTTAGTAGATAATCAAATTTGTTTTTAGTTTCAGAAAAAAATAATACTTCTATGTGATGAGCCTTGACCATATCAATCAGGCTCAGCTCGGTCAAGGTTGTGCCAATGCATTGACAGATCCAGGCTTGAATCATTGGGGGTTTTGGGGTTGATTTGGGTCAACCCCGCAAACCACTTCAGTGTCTTGTTCTCATCCAAAAGCCCTTTTTCGTACCATTTTTCAATACTATCGTCATCTTTATCTTTATCAGAATAATGCGCATCAGCCATATCATCATCTTCCCCATCAAATATAGGGTCAAGAAGAGTTGTTAGAACGAAGTCTTCTTCATCAATAAGCCCTAGATCTTCCCTCACTTGTTTGGTTATGTTTTTATTCTTCTCAAGAGACCCAAAACAAATAGATTTGTCCAAGTTAAGAGTGATGGAGGTATCTATAATAACTTTAGGGTCACTATGACAAATTGGGCTTGCCCTCTCAGCTGGGCGTCTAATAGATAGGCCACAGAGTTTTTTAATCTCTTCAGAGTCAAGTGGCCTTATATGAGAAGCGGACTGCACTCCTTTGAAACTATTGTGGCACAAATCAATAGTAGTCAACAAAAGAACAGATTGGACTTTATTGGATCCATCAGTATTCTTAACAACCTTAATAGTCTTTTTAATGGAACTCAATTCTCCTTCCTCCTTAGAGCTTTTCTTGCTCTTCAATGGTTTTTTATCTTTTTCATATAAGAGTTCTCACTTTTATCAGCTTTAAACACGAATTATTTTGGCTTATTGATGTCTCCCTAATTGTTCTTATTTTCGACCCTTGTGAGACATCATTTTTTATGTTTAATTGAATATTTTGATAGACTTTTGAGTTAAAAATGCAATAATCCGGAATATCTATTTTATTTCTAGTATTTTTGATTTATTAAACTTTTGCGCGTAATCTTGTGTATTTTAGTGAACAGTTTGTAGGTTTTGAATATTAGCTAGGAAAGGAATCCGAGAAGAGAGTCAAAGATCGTGATATGGAGTCAAAGCTCGAAGATAAATCCCGAAAATTATATTTTGGAGCTGCAAATCTGGAAAACAGGCCAAAGATTTCTGATTTCGAGGCACTTAAAAGTTGATTTAGCCGCTGACCTTTGAAGAGAATATGTTCCTTATTGAGTTACGGAAATTTAGCAAGTGATTTAGGTCAATCGGAGTTATAACGAATCTGCTAGAGCCGTTTTAGTGGAGGTGGTGCAGCAGTTACGGGATTTTGGGCTTGGAAAATGGACTTGGGCTTTTAATTAGTGATTTAATCTTAAGACCAAAGCCTAATCCGTTTTTCTCATTATAAAAGGGGCTTTGGACTTCTATTTTACACACAACTCATTTTATTCATAAGCAGAAGCATCAGAGAGAAGTCAACGAAGGAAGAAGAAGAAAGTTGTAGAGCTGGAGAGTGTCTATATCTCCATTCTCAGCCAAATCCAATTCCAGAAATTAGGTTTTCTTTACTTTTAATTCTGTAAAACATTATGAGTTCTCTTTCTTTTAATTTAATTTTATTTTTAATAAGTATGAGCTAATTTCTTCATAGTACTTGAGAATGCATAACGCGTGAATCCATATTCTGTTGAATTTCATATGTCTGAATTTGGGTTTTTAATAAATTAAATTAAATTGGGTCGTTTACATTTTTCTGTAATTTGAGATTATTTAATATTTTCGGAGTGATCAACTAAGAACAGGTATTAGTATCTAGGCTATTCCACATATGTGGCGTGTGGATCATCCTGACGGAGGGTTTAGGTATGGACTTAATTACTCAATCTAAAATCAAAACTATTTGACTCTGACGAGCTTAGTTAATTTTAAGGCCAATGAGGTAAAATTACTTAATCATTCGAAAGTGGATCATATTTACCCTGACGGGACTAGTGACACTTTAGAATAGCCTTGTAGTCCACCCTGACGGGGGTACAAGGATTATAGAATCCCGACAAATGTTAATTGACCAATTTAACCCTTAAACAACATATGTTATGAAATAGAATTAGGAGGATCCCTTGCGTTTCTCAAGTATAGCCTTCTCATATTTTCATTTCAACTTCATTTACTTGCGTCTTAGTATTTATTTTCATTTTTACTTTAATCTTTCATTACTTAGAATTAATACAAACAACCAATCAATCATTATATCTTTAATCTGCTTTCATAAGTGCAACCACTCATTATCTGATAAGCATTGTAGTTAACCAACCGTCCCTGAGAACGAATCTGTTATGACTAGTATTACTTGGGACAACCGTACACTTGCGGTTGTGGTTCAATTACTTTTTGCATTTATTTTAGAACACACAAAGGACCACCAAGTTTTTAGCGCCGCTGCCTGGGACGGTAGCGTGTGACCACGGTGTTTATACTTTAGTGATAGTTGCATTTAATTTTATTTTGGTTTTTATCAGTTTTACGCTTTTTGTTTGTTCGTCTTTTTCAGGTTTTTAGGTTTGGTGTATGCGAAGGAGACTCTTTAAGGATCAAGAGCCAACACCTCCGATCCTTAATAATCCAGAATCATTAATCAGACTTGCCAACAAGAAAAGAAGAGAACAAGAAAAAGAGGAAAAAGAAATGGCGAATAACCAAGATCCCTGGTTTGTTAACAGTCCAGAAGAAGTTCCATTCCGTGCTCCTGCTCTAGGGGTAGGTGCTCCAACTATAGATGTTCCGAGGTTTCATCCAGATTCGGGTATTTTAGCTCAATTCCAAAGTTTTGGAAACTTTCGTGGTAAAGCTGGAGAAGATCCCGTCCGAGCAGTACAGAAATTCAAGAAGATATGTGATTCTTACATCACACAAGGGGTTTCAAAGGAACAAATGTATTTTGCTGCGTTTCGATTTTTCGTTATTGATGGAGCAAGTGAATGGCACGATACACAAGAGCCTACGAAGATAACAAATTGGGATCAACTAGAAACTGCTTTCTTTGACAGGTACTACCCAAGTAACATGCGGTTAGATGATCAACTTGAATTAACTCATTTCCGTCAAGAATATGATGAAACCTTGGGTAAAAGCTGGACAAAATTTCAGATGTGCTTACGTAGAGTTCCCGATCATGACCTTTCAGAACAACAACAGCTAAAAAAAATTTACAAAGGTCTTGATGGGACTTCAACAAAAAGACTTAGATTTGCTATGTGGTGCTGGGTTTTTACAAGTTCAACCGGCTCATGCGAAACTCATCCTAGAGAGAACGGTAAAAAATGAAGTTGGATGGAATTCAGTAAGAACCCCAGTTAAAGGAGTGAATAAAGTTAATATCGAAGAAAAGTTCGCTACCATTGAGAACAAGTTTCAAACCACCATAGAGAAACAATTAAAACAGCTCACTTTAGCTGTAAAAGAAGGATTTTCGGGTAAGAAGGTAGCTGTGCAAGTTGTGCAAGAAGTTTACATGTGTTCGTATTGTGGTGTAAATGATCATGATGAGGAGAGTTGTCCGAATAATCAAGAGCCTGTGATGTTTGTCTCCAACAGAGGAAACTTTAATTCAAGTGGTAATGGATATCAGCCTAACAGAAACCATCCTGGCTTTCAATACTCAAATCCTAATGAGGCAGTCAATCCTACATATACGTATCATCCGCGTCCCCAAGGTAACAACTTCAACCCAAGACCACGTAATAATTATCAGGGGGGACAGAATCAAGGAAACTATGTACAAAGACAAGCTCCTCAAGACACTTACAATGAAACCATGAACCAAAAATCCTTGCCTGCCCACCCACAAGAAGGTGTGATTACCCTTCAGAAAACCGTTGAAAGCCTAATTTCTCTCCAGACGCAAGCTATGCAGAATTAACAAGTGTCTGACCTAAGTATCAAATTATTACAGAACCAGATGGATCAAATCACAAAACAGCTTAATCAACATCCACAAGGGCAACTCCCTAGTGACACAGAGAATCCGAGACAACATGAAGATTGCAAAGCTGTTACTCTCAGAAGTGGTAAGAACCTCCCTCCACCTCCTTTTCCTGTTATGAAAGAGAAAGAAGTTCCAAGAAAAGAAAAGGATGTGGGTGAGAAAGAAAAAGATGTTGAGGTTGAAGAAATAGAGAGGCCGAGTGATATTCCAAAAAAGAAAGATGATGTTATGAGTAATCGTCCTCCTCCACCATTTCCATCTCGAGTTCAGAAAAAGGGTGATTTGGACGATTTTTAAAAGTTCTTTAATAGAGTGAGAGGCCTTAGTATTAACATTCCGTTGTTGGAATCTATCCGAGATATTCCCAAGTATACGAAATTTTTGAAGAGAGCCCTCACTAACAAAAGGCCATACTGTGATAATGAGATGATTGGTCTTCCTGAAGAATGTAGTGCCATTTGTCAAAGTAAATTACCTCCAAAGTTAGTTGATCCTGGGAGTTTCACAATTCCGATATTGATTGGAGAAGAATGGAAAGGTAAAGCACTATGAGATTTGGGTGCAAGCATCAATCTTATGCCTAAGTCGATATTTGATAAGCTAAAATTGGAGAAGCAAGACCTACTTCTATGGTCTTGCAAATGGCGGATCGATCTCTTGCACATCCAGAAGGCCAAATTGAAGATATCCTTGTTAAGGCAGGTACGTTAGTATTTCCCGTTGATTTCGTTATACTTGAATACGACGCGGATAGGAATGTCCCAATTATTTTAGGAAGACCATTCCTAGCCACGGGACGTACATTGATTGATGTAGAAAATGGAGAATTAACAATGAGAATCCAAGACGAGGAAGTCAAATTAAATGTGTTCCGAGCTATGAAGTTTCCAGATTCTCAAGAAGATTGCTTCCGAATGGATGTAGTTGAGCAAGCATCACAAGAGGTATTTGATTGTTTTAATTATGATGATATATTGCAGGCCGCTTTGACAATAGACTTAAATAAGATGATGGAAGAGCTTGCCGAAACAGTGGCAGCTCTTAATTCTGAGAATCCGAAGTATAGGCGTCTAGCCTATGAACTTGTGAGAGGACCGGGGGAGATTATTCCTAAAAAGAAACCTTAAATTGAATCTCCTCCAGAATTGGAAGAAAAGCCATTACCAACACACTTGAGGTATGCGTATTTAGGTACTAATGAAACTCTACATGTTATTGTTTTAGCAAATTTAACAGGTCCTCAAGAAGATAAACTGTTGCGTGTGTTAAGAGCCAACAAAGAGGCGATAGGATGGAAAATTGCTGACATCAAAAGCATTAGTCCCTCCTATTTTCAACACAAAATCATACTTGAAGACGATAACGCACGCTCAGTTGAAGGTCAAAGGAGACTAATGCCCGCTATGAAGAAGGTAGTGAAGAAGGAAGTGATCAAGTTGTTAGATGCGGGGATTATTTATCCCATCTCGAGTAGTGAATGGGTGAGCCCATTTCAGTGTGTACCAAAGAAAGGAGGAATCACAACAATTTTTAATGATCAAAATGAAGCGATTCCTTCAAGAACGGTAGTTGGTTGGAGAGTTTGTATGGATTATCGTAAACTGAACAAGGACACCAGAAAGGATCATTTCCCACTTCCTTTCATCGATCAAATGTTAGATAAATTGGATGGTAGAGAGTACTACTGCTTCTTAGATGGTTATTCCGGGTATAATCAGATTTACGTGGCTCCAGAAGATCAACATAAAACAACATTTACATGCCCCTTTGGTACTTTTGCATTTCGCAGAATGCCATTTGGGTTGTGTAATGCACCTGCTACCTTTCAAAGATTTATGATGGCCATCTTCTGGGATATGATCCATAATTTTCTTGAAGTTTTTATGGACGACTTCTCCGTGTTTGGTGATGATTTCGATAGATGTTTGGATAACTTGGAGAAAGTGTTAATCAGATGCAAGCAAACCGATTTGGTCTTAAACTGGGAGAAGCGTCATTTCATGGTACGCGAAGGTATAGTTCTGGGCCACAAAGTTTCAAGTGCTGGATTAGAGGTTGATAGAGCGAAGATATAGGTAATTAAAACTCTTCCCCCTCCTGTTTCTGTTAAAGGGTTAAGAAGTTTTCTTGGCCATGCTGGCTTTTTAGGCGTTTTATTAAAGACTTTTCTAAGATTGCTAAACCGCTATGCAACTTACTTGAAAAGGATTCCATATTCCTTTTTGATGAAGCTTGTTTAGCAGCCTTCAAAGCAATCAAATAAAAGCTTATTTCTGCTCCTATAGTATTACCTCCAGATTGGAGTTTACCTTTTGAATTTATGTGTGATGCGAGTGACTTGTGTATGGGAGCTGTATTGGGACAGAGAAAAGATAAGATATTTCATTCAATCTATTATACTAGTAAAACTTTTAATGGCGCTCAAGTTAATTATACAGTTACAGAAAAAGAATTGCTAGCAGTTGTGTATTCATTCGATAAGTTTTGCTCTTATCTTCTTGGAGTGAAAGTTATTATTTATGCAGATCACTCAGCGATTAGATATCTTATGGAAAAGAAGGATGCGAAACCACAGTTAATCAGAAGGGTTTTATTGCTTCAAGAATTCGATTTAGAGATTAAGGATAGAAAGGGTTGTGAGAATCAGGTTGCAGATCATCTATCGCGTCTTGAAGGTTCAGAGATGAATGGTGGGAATGAAGTAGTTAGAGAAGAGTTTCCTGACGAGAATTTGTTTGTTGTTTGTGATTATGAAGCCCCTTGGTATGCAGATATTGCGAATTTAGTTGTGAGTGGCTCTTTTCCTGAAGGATCCACTTATCAAGAAAGAAAGAGGTTAGCTCATCGTGCTAGACAATTCTTTTGGGAGGACCCTTTCCTCTACAAAGTATGTGCTGACCAAATGATACGAAGATGTGTAGCCAAGGAAGAAACAGAAGCGATTATAGCTAGATGTCATGATTCACTCTACGGAGGACACTTCAAGGGAGATAGAACTGCTACTAAGGTATTCCAATCTGGTTTTTACTGGCCTTCTCTTGTAAAAGATTTTCATGATTATGTGAAGAAATGTGCACGATGCCAGTTTACCGGAAACATATCCAAGAGGGATGAGATGCCACGTAATAATGTGTTAGAAGTTGAAATATTCGATGTTTGGGGTATAGACTTTATGGGTCCGTTCGTTCCTTCAAATGGTAACCTCTACATCTTATTAGCTGTTGATTACGTGTCTAAATGGGTAGAAGCTGTGGCTTTACCAACCAATGATTCACGAGGGGTGATCAAATTCTTAAAATCACATATTTTCACTAGACATGGTACACCTAGGGTGATTATTGGCGATGGAGGATCTCATTTCGTTAATAGGTATTTGAAGGTTGTTCTAGAGAAGTATGGAGTAAGACACTGTGTATCTACTGCATATCATTTACAATCAAATGGCCAAGCTGAAGTATCGAATCGTGAAGTGAAATCAATCCTAGAGAAGACTGTTGGTCCTACAAGAAAAGATTGGTCAATGAAGTTAGATGATGCGTTGTGGGCCTATCGTACTGCGTTTAAGACTCCAGTTGGTGCATCTCCGTATCGTATGGTGTATGGTAAGGCTTGTCACTTACCTCTTGAGCTTGAGATGGGTTCCTATTGGGCGATTGCGCAGTTGAACTTAGATCCTACCTTAGCCGGGGAGAATCGTATGATGAAGCTTAACGAACTTGACGAATTCTGATTGAATGCCTATGAAAATGCCAAACTTTACAAAGAAAACACGAAGAAACGGCATGACAATCGGATTCGTGTGAAGAACTTTGAAGTGGGACAAAAAGTATTGAAATATAATTCAAAGTTCATCATTTATCCGGGTAAGTTAAGGTCTAAGTGGTCGGGTCCATACATTGTGACCAAAGTTACACCTCATGGGGCAATAGAAATAGAACATCTGCTCGAGAACAGCACCTTCATGGTGAACGGTCATCGTTTAAATATATATCATGGAGGTGAGGATACCAACCGCTCGGAAGATCCACATCCCGGGGAGGTCATGTACCTCTTAGAAACTCCTTAGAAGCGTGAGGTAACCCGTCGAGTTTAACGACGTTAAACAAAAGCCAATTCATTGTATATTAGTTTGAGTTTTTAATTTTCGTCATGTAAATTAGTTCAATTTTCATAATTTTAGTGTTTATTAGTAAGAAATGAGGAAGGGTAGTTGTTTTTGATGATTTCAGGGGTATAAAGGTCGTGAGTTTGGGGTGGAAAGGGCGAAAGTAGAAGAAAAAGAGGTTGGTGTCTAGGAGAAACCGGGAACCCGGTTTCGCACAAACCGGGAACCCGGTTTTGGAGTTGTTACAACCTCCCACACGCAAAGGCTGGCGTCTTGGTTCGCGAATTCGACGAAAACCGGGGCCCTGGTTTTCACAAACCGGGTACCCGGTTTCGAGAGCTAAAAATCCAAATGTTTCTGACCCAGCGTGTTGAAGATCAGCCTTTTGCTGCGTGTCCAATCGCGCCATCGACGGAAACCGGGATTCCGGTTTCACACAAACCGGGTACCCGGTTTTGGTGCTGTGATTTTCTGAAGTTCTGACCCAGCGTTTTGGGTCCCGTCCCGGTTTCGAAGGGAAATTTTCTGACCCAGCGTTTTGTGGTCCTGCAATTATTTTCGTTTTGAGGTTTAAAAAAAAATTAATTAAGTCTTGTTTTCATGCCGACACAGCGACGCGAAACCGGGAACCCAGTTTTCACAAACCGGGAACCCTGTTTGCACTGTGATGTGGCGGTTTTGAGTTTTTTTACCTAGTTTTTCTAGCCTGCTCTGTAAGTTTTTACCTAAAACGCACCCACACACTTCCCACCTCCGAAAATCATCATCCTTACCTATATATATCATCAAATCCTACCCTCTTTGACCACAAAAACACAAGATCAACTCACCTCCTCTCCAAAAGATCATTAAATTCTTAGTTTTTCACCAAGATTTTTCTTCACCCAATCCTTAAATTAAAACCAATTCTTTCTTTTCCCACACAAATTAACCATTACCCATCTCATATTCCACCTTATTCTTCAATTCCTAAGCCTCAAAACATCAAAGTTCTAAACTTTTCTCTAGTTTCTCACCATTTGAAGTTTTGAGTTTGGGGTGGAAAGAGATGACTAACAGGACCGGTGATTTCCGAAGAACTGCTCCTAGAAAGAAGACCACCATTGGTGGTACGCAAGAACAAGCTATTGAGATTCCTGATTCGCGTCCTAAACGAAAGCCTGAAGAGGTTAAGCTTGCTCCCAAGAGAAAAGAAATCACAGGTCAGAAGAGAAAATTAATTGATGAACCAGAAAGTGAGGAAGAACATGAAGATGGGATTGAGAAAAAAATTGAGGATGAAAACGAACAAGAAGTTCTGGAAGTACCAGTTCAACAGAAACCCCCGTGAAAGAAGATGTGGGCCCATAAGCCAAAGAGGGTTTACACTTCTTGGAATGATCAGATTCGTGAAAGAATTGAATTTTTGAAGTTTGGTGAGGAGACGGATTTTCCTAAGGGTATTATGAGTAGTGCTCACAAAGAATATGCTGTTACTTGTGACAAGTTTGGTTGGAAAGAATTGCGAGAAAGTAAGCTTGAGTTCATTCCTACTTTTGTGCGAGAATTTTATGAAGGTTTAGCTATTTCCCGTGAGGCAATTGAAATTCTCAAAAAGGTAGTTCCTTTCTCTATTGAACTTATTCGGAAATCTTTGAAGTTACCCAACTTTACTGGGTTATGTCCGTTCCAAGAATCACTTAATGATCCATCCTTTGATTATGAATCCCTTTGGGGAACTGTGCTTATTAATGGGGAGAGCCCTATTCCAGAAGGAGAAAGGTATCCTGGACAGTTTTACAGCAGTAATTTGACACCTCGTGTGAAGGTTTGGTCTCGTTTCATAATCCCTACTTTCTTTGGAATTAAACACACATCCGAGTTGAAGAAGGAACATATAATTTTTATCAAGTGTGTTATGGAGGAGAAACCGATGAACGTTGCTAAAATTATTTATGACACCATAATGGAATTCGCGAGAGCTCCGATGAAACAACAAAATCTCAAGTTTCCTTGTACTATCACTACTTTGTGCCTAGACGCAAAAATCCCGCGTAGGAACGCCGATATTGACAGTGTTTCAGTTGGAGTGAGCATGGCTTTGAGTACGATTCAGAATATCCATGATGAAGCAACACGAGCTACGAAGACTCCTAGAGCACCTCCATCAAAGAAAGCAAAGAGTACTCCTGATTTGGAATCGAAAATCAGTGTGTTGGAAGAGAATCAAGAGAAGATGATTGCTACCTTAGGAAACGTTACAAGAGAGCTGGACCTTATTCGAAATTTGATCCTTGGCGTGAACACACTTCAAAACGCGGTTTATAATGTTCTCACGCAAGATAAAGGTCCAGAACGCAACACCAGTAACCAGCCACGCGCTGATTAAGATACGTTTTCTAATCCTTACTTTTTAGTATAGATTAGTTTACTTGCTTTGAGTCTTTTTCGAGTCGTGTGGACACGGCTCACTTTTGAGTTTGGGGTAGGGTTCGTTGCCTCATCCCAGTTTTTTGTGTTATTTGTTTTATTTGCTTTCAATAAAAGAATTTTCGGAGTTGCGTTTGACTGTAGAAGATTTTAAATATCCCTTTAAGCATACTTTTGATGAATCTATGATAGTAAAAAGTGTACTTTAGGGATTGATATAAAACGCATTTAGAATTGCATGCAAACATAGGTAATTGATAGGAAAAATTAATGAACAATGCAAATGAAGTAAGCTTGTACTTAAGGAATATGTTTGGTGTGTAGAACGTGAAATCCTAATTAGTAGAGAACCCACCTAGATATGAACTAAAGACAAGCTATGTACTTAGGAAAATGATAGGGGCGGTTCTTTGTTAGCCATTTGTGACTTTTTAGCCTTCTATCCTTGTATTAATATTATCCATCTTAGCCCACTTTGAGCCTTTATCCTTTTCTTTGTAGCCACGATATAAGCCATTATCCCTTAGATTATTAGGCATGACCATATGACCCGCACTTGAATCACAATCCTGAGACATGTCTCGAGCTTGAGTTTGCGCTGGTGAGTCCACTTATAGGGAATTTATTGGGTAGGGATTGATGTGCTTTGAATTGTAGCACAATTGCAGATGATATACACTTGTAACCCTTTGCCGGGAATGAGAAAAATTTGAAAAAGAAAGAAAAAATAAAAAAGTAAAAATTTCAAAAATCCGATACAGTAGAAACCAGGAACCCAGTTTGCAACTGTACAAAAAAAAGAGAAAAGAAAAGAAAAAGAAAAATATGAAAGAATAACATCCGGCAAAGTGGAATTTTTCTGAAAAATCATCTTATTTGTAACGGGTAAACATGGGACGCTAAATTGTTGCGTAAATGGGTGAGTGAGAACATTTTTAGCGTAAACTCAAGCTCGAGGACATTTGTTGATGGTAAGTGAGGAGAGGGCCAAAAGCTCACTTCAAATTTACCAAATATACATCCACACCGTCCTTAAGCCAATATTAAAACCATAAAGACCTCGTGATTCCTAAGTGCATAGTGAATTTATGATTCTGTTGATAGGGAATATATTAGGTGGAGCGTTCAAAGCAATTTAGGATTGAGGAACACCCTATAGCCATCATACAGAGATGAGTACAAGTGTAATCTTCAAGCATTGCGACTTGAATTTTACGATTGAGATTATTTGTGTTTGATTTTGCATTATAGATGTATGTGTATATTAGTTTCTAGAGTTTGATATATGAGATTTATCTTGAGAATTGCTTTAGGTGTATTTGCTAGCTTCTATTTGTTCTTACGTTTACTTCTACCCCTTTGTGTTGTTTTGTTTTACTTTATCGGGACGACAAAGGTTTGAGTTGGGGGTCTTGATGTCTCCCTAATTGTTTTTATTTTTGACCCTTGGGAGACATCATTTTTTATGTTTAATTGAATATTTTGATAGACTTTTGAGTTAAAAATGCAATGATCCGGAATTCCTATTTTATTTCTAGTATTTTTGATTTATTAAACTTTTGCGCGTAATCTTGTGTATTTTAGTGAAAAGTTTGTAGGTTTTGAATATTAGCTAGGAAAGGAATCCGAGAAGAGAGTCAAAGATCGGGATATGGAGTCAAAACTCGAAGATAAATCCCGAAAATTATATTTTGGAGCTGCAAATCTGGAAAACATGACAAATATTGCTGATTTCGAGGCGCTTACAAGTTGATTTAGCCGCTGACCTTTGAAGAGAATATGTTCCTTATTGAGTTACGGAAATTTAGCAAGTGATTTCAGGTCATTCGGAGTTATAACGAATCGGCTAGAGCCGTTTTAGTGGAGATGGTGCAGTAGTTACGGGATTTTGGGCTTGGAAAATGGACTTGGGCTTTTAATTAGTGATTTAATCTTAAGACCAAAGCCTAATCCGCTTTTCTCATTATAAAAGGGGATTTTGACTTCTATTTTACACAGAACTCATTTTATTCATAAGCAAGAAGCAGCAGAGAGAAGTCAACGAAGGAAGAAGAAGAAAGTTGTAGAGCTGGAGAGTGTCTATATCTCCATTCTCATCCAAATCCAATTCCGGAAATTAGGTTTTCTTTACTTTTAATTCTGTAAAACATTGTGAGTTCTCTTTCTTTTAATTTAATTTTATTTTTAATTAGTATGAGCTAATTTCTTCATAGTACTTGAGAATGCATAACGCGTGAATCCCTATTCTGTTGAATTTCATATGTCTAAATTTGGGTTTTTAATAAATTAAATTAAATTGGGTCGTTTACATTTTTCTGTAATTTGAGATTATTTACTGTTTTCGGAGTGATCAACTAAGAACAGGTATTAGTATCTAGGCTATTCCACATATGTGGTGTGTGGATCATCCTGACGGAGGGTTTAGGTATGGACTTAATTACTCAATCTAAAATCAAAACTATTTGACTCTGACGGGACTAGTGACACTTTAGAATAGCCTTGTAGTCCACCCTGACGGGGGTACAAGGATTATAGAATCCCGACCAATGTTAATTGACCAATTTAACCCTTAAACAACATATGTTATGAAATAGAATTAGGAGGATCTCTTGCGTTTCTCAAGTACTGCCTTCTCATATTTGCGTTTCACCTTCATTTACTTGCGTCTTAGTATTTATTTGCATTTTTACTTTAATCTTTCATTACTTAGAATTAATACAAACAACCAATCAATCATTATATCTTTTATCAGCTTTCATAAGTGCAACCACTCATTATCTGATAAGCATTGTAGTTAACCAACCGTCCCTGAGAACGAATCTGTTATCACTAGTATTACTTGGGACAACCGTACACTTGCGGTTGTGGTTCAATTACTTTTTGCATTTATTTTAGATCACACGAAGGACCACCACTTATTCTCCAATTCTGGATATTTAATCCATTTACCAAGCTTAATAGTTATTTGATAGGATTTTCACAGTGCCTCTCTTTATGTGAGAATCCCACATTGGAAAAAAAATTAAATAACTTTTCATACTTAAACTATAATCGACGTTACATGTCGAACTTTTAACGATGTTAAACAAAAGTGTTTTCTAGGACACAACCTGCAATTTTTTTTTATTATTATGTTTGATGTCTCCTCATTTGTGATAGATTTATATTAAGATGAGACATCATTTTTAGTGATTTAGAAGTCATAATAGTCGATTTTCTTGAGAAATAGTGCACTTTCCTATTTTGAGTCTTAAATTAGTAAAACAATATTTTTTAGAGCATATTGGATTTAATTGTTATTTAGTGTGAAGCTTTAAAGATAATTATGGAGATTAATTAGAGTCCAAGTCAAAGACTACAACTTATGGAAAGAGATTAGCATGGAAATTGGAGATAAGGAAACAAAAGCTAAAAATATGGAAAAGGAAAAGCTGCCTAAATCTGAGATTCTGCAGCACACGCCTAAAGAAGTGGTGATAACTCCAACAAGGAAGCCGATTTTGGTAAATTCCTTTCATCGGGACGTAGATAATTCGTTGAGGATTCTTTTGGTATATTATGGAGCAAAAACTGACCAATAACGAAGAAGATATGCTTAAAACAAGTCAGCAGAATTTATCTTTATTTCCATACGAATTTGAGTTGGGCTTGGAGTCCACTACTTTGCTTCTCCCTCAAGAAAACGAATTAGGTCTTCTAAACACCTATAAATACACCCTTATATCACTCGTAAATCATCCTTGCCTCATAGTAATTAGTTCTTAAGGTTTTATTCTTCCAGTTTATTGTAGAGAGCAAGATGATGTCTTTTGTAATTTCTTTTAGTTTATTTCCATTAGGTATGAACTAAACCTCCCATAGCTTGGGTTTTGCATCATGTATAAACTATGAATTCTAATTCTTCTATCTAAGTTTCTTTGGCAATTATATGTTTAAATTTGATATTAGCTGCTTACTCTTATATTTGTTTATGTGTTTTGATTTAATGATTGTTTTCCTTGCTAGTGCACGAGTATAGGATTACCTTAATAGTAGTTAGATGATCACCTTAGCTGGGTGTCTAATTATTGAAACACCACATAACGTCTAGTGTCCGATATTAGTCCTGACAAAACTGATTCTAACTAGATAGTCATTAGGGTTTGTTTTAATCACCATATCACCAATTGATTGAATTGTTTGCTTAGGGCCTTAGTAGCGTTTGATAACCCTATTTGAAACAGCGTCTTGGTTGTGCCGTAGCCCCCTTAGTCGCTCTCAAGGTCTAAGGAATGGGAATTTAGAATCCTGACTAAGTATACAAGAGCTAATATTCTCCCTTATAAACTAGATCTTTAGAAAGAATTAGAAGGATTAGTGCATACTAGCAAAACCTAAGCTATATTTCTCATCTCATATTCTTCGTATTTACTTTATTGTCTTTTATTTTCTTAGTTTAAATTCATAATTTCGAATTCTACTTGCTTTTATATTTCTGTCTTTTAATTAATTACTGTTACTCGTTATTCCTACTCACGTGATTAACACACTTAAGTCCCTGAGAACGAACTAAACTTATCAACTAAAACTTGCATACGTCCTGTAATACTTGCAGTATTGTGCCTGTCTAGGGTGAGAGTGCATAGTTTTCTTGACTTATATTTATCTAATTTTTATCACACCCTAGGCGACACCAAGTTTTTGGCGCCGCTGCCGGGGACTTGTGTCTCGTTAGCGTATGGGTTATCTATTTCGAGTAGTAGTTTTTAATTAGTTTTTATTTTTCAGTTTTTAGTTTTTATTTTTCCGGATTTACGCTTGTGGTTTGCTTTAGTCTTTTTCAGGTTTCACAGTGTTTAATTCTTGGCCTCCGTTACCGGAGCCTGAGAGGAGCTTCAGAGTTTACAACAAACGTGTTCGTGAGGAAAGATCCTTGAGAAGAGTAATGGCAGCCCACCGAGATCCGCCACTTGATGACCTCGGAGTAAATCCAAGAGGTCCACCACCACCACCACCTGGTGGAGGACAACATGGAGTACAACTACCACAAGGAGGAGGTAATGGGCAAAACAATAATCAACAGAATCGAGTACAGCAAGACCTCCTTGGTCTTCATGTACCGTTCCATGTTCAACCAATCGGTTACCGTCCTCCAGAGATCCAGAATATCAAATTTAGACCCGATCCGGGTATGCTTAGTCAATTTCAAAGTTTTGGACTCTACAGTGGTACAGCAATTCAAGATCCGGTAAGATCGATTCAGAAGTTCATGCAGATTTGTGATGCCTATATTACTCCTGGCATTACACGCGAGCAACTGTATGTCATATGTTTTCGTTCTTCTTGACCGGTAGAGCTAGCGAATGGCTAGAAAGACAACCACCTGGAACAATTAATTCTTGGACAGAACTTCAAGCCGCATTCTTTAACCGTTTTTATCCGAAGAGCATGAGACTCAAAGATCAAACCGAGCTTGCAAGATTTTGTCGAGAAAATGGAGAAACAGTAGGAGAATCATGGACAAGGTTTCAACATAAATTAGCTAGATGTCCGCTCCATGGTTATACCCCTGCTCTACAACTTGCTATATTCTATGAAGGTCTTAATGATAAAGGTAGAGAGAAGGTGGATAACATTGGAAAGGGTAATTTTGTGTCCATGAACCATAATGAAGCTTCCGATGTCTTGGAAAATATCATTGAACAAGAAAGGAGTTGGCCTTCAGCGAGAGCTCCTGTAGCAAAGACCCGAGGAACGCTTCGTTTAGATGCAGAAACTGCGAACTCAGCTCAAATATCCGCATTAGAAAATCAAATCAAAGAGCTGAAGATAGAGAAGCAAAAGAATTTAGCCGCAGCAAACGTAGTACACTAAGCACAAGGTTGTCAACAATGTGGGGTTAACAATCATACATGGGAAGAGTGCGAATCAAATCCACAATCTGTTTACTTCATATCCAACCGAGGAGGCTATCAATGGGGTAACCGAAATCATCCGGGTATGCAGTACTCAAATCCACAAGGGGCCGCTAATCCTGGTCATTATCAACCGCGTCCCCAGAACAACTCTTTCCAACCTAGAGGTCAGTATCAAAATCAATATCAAAATAAACCTGCTCCCCCTCAACAACCTGTTCAAGATGCCTATACCGATTCATTAGATCAGAAATCTCTACCTCAATATCCTCAAGAGGGGTCTATGGATAATCAACAAATACTAAAAGCTCTGGAACGTTTGACCACAAATATGAGCGCTCAGGAAGAGAAAGTCCGAGGACAAGATGCCGCACTTCAGATTTTAGGTACTCAAGTAGAACAGTTAAACAGAGTTCTAACAAATTTAATGGAACAGAAAGAAGTGAAGGCAATCGAAGGAGGTGATGACAATGTTGGGTTCGAAGCTTGTAAGGTTATTTGCCTTGAAATTGAAGAAGACAAGAAGGAAGTACCGCATGCTGCCGTTAGTGCCGTGGAAGTTCCGAGTACCGAAGAAGAACCAACCAAGTCTAGCCCCGTGGAATCTGACTGTTCTGAGGTTTATGTGGAGGACGATCAAGAGAAAGCCGAATTTATACAGCTACTGAGGAAGATGCAAGAGGAGATTCGATCGGTAATGGATTATCAAGCTGAGCTAGATAGAGAGAAAGAAGCCTCCAAGGAGGAATCAAAGAATGAAGATGAAGTTGCACCTGCTGTGCAAGAAGAGAAAGAAGAAGAGATGGTGGAATCGCCACCTATTGTTCAACCAGTGTCATCAACTATTCCTGATACAAATCCTAAAGATGACAATGTACACAAGACATTTGTAGAGGCGTACAAACCTGAAAATATCAACGCCCAAATGCTTGAGATTGCAAAGAAAGGACTCACACCGCAACAAGTTTTTACGCAAGTTATTCCTGAGAAAGAAGCGAGTGTAGAGATCCCAAAAGAGAACCTGAGGGTCTCAAGAAGAAGTGAACGAGAGCTACCAACAAAGCTTAAAGATCCGGGAAGTTTCAACCATCCTATTCAAATTAATGGTATGCTCAAGGTGAAAGCTATGTATGATGTGGGTTCTGGTGTGAATCTTATGCCTAAGTCCGTGTTCGAAAGACTTGGACTTCAGAAATCAGAGAAAACTCCAGTGAAGTTGCAGTTCGATGATAACTCAGTTAAGAGGACATGGGGAACAGTGGAGGACGTCTTAGTCCGTGCAGGTAATATCGCCATCCCTACTGACTTTGTTATACTTGAGTTTGATGCAGATAAGCAGGTTCCACTCATACTTGGACGACCTTTCATGGCCATAAGTCAAAGTGTCATCAACTTCCAAGAAGGGACAATCACCCTTCATGCAAAGAATGTATCCGAGACCTTCTATGTCTTGGGTAAGAAACCGAGGAAGTTAGATCCCACCGTTCATGTCATCCACAGCCTTTCACATCACAAAGTCCCTCCTGAGAAGATCCACTTAAAGCCTGTGGATACTGAGCCAAACATTGAGTTTGGGGTTGGCCATGAAGTTCTATGGACAGCTCACAAACGCGAGAACAGGCCACGTAGTTTCAAAGACTCGTGGATGGGACCATTCATTGTCACTAAGGTTGTTTCAGCCAAGGTGATTGAAATCCGACCCAAAACGGGGATCAACCGCAGATTAGTTGACGTTCATAGCCTAACTCGTTGTTGGGGAGGCTATATTCGCAAATCTTGATAGAGGTAACACGTCTAACTTTGAAAGACGTTAAATAAAAGTGCTGTACGGGAGACAACCCGCAATTTTTTATGTCTTTTACGTTTTTAGTTTATGTTTAGTTTAGTTGTTTTTAGTTGATATTGCATATTTGAGAAAGGTATTAGTGTTTTTGATGCTTAGGTAATGGAGAAATCGAGTTAGGGAAGAAACAAAATTTGTCAGAAAGGATGCACCATCAGTGCGGTATACCGCACCTCAGCCGCGGTGTACCGCAGGAGACAAAAACCCGTACCACGGGTAGGAGCCACGGGTTTTATGCCGAGAAGAAAAAAAATAAAGCTGATGGGTCCGGTATACCAGACCCTATACCGTGCCCTATACCGCACGCCCAAAACCCGTGCCACGGGGTGCTACCACGGGTATTTTGCCGAAGCAAAATTTTTCGAGCTACAGAAGCTGCGGTACACCCATGCGGTGTACCCATGTACCGCAGTAATGCACCGCGCCGCGCCGCTGGAGAGAGAAAGTTGCGGGATTAAGCTTATAAAAGAGGTATAATGCCATTATTCCGAATTTAATAAACCTCAAGCCTCTTTCTCTTCTCCAAAACTCTCCCAACTCCATTAAAGCTCATAAAAACCTTCACCAATCATCAAAACACTACCCAATCATCAAGAAAAACACATTAAATCTTCTCTCCACATCATTACAAGAGAGATTCAAACACCCAATCCTCACCAAATCCATCAAATTGAAGAATCAAGAGCTCAAATTTTCAAAATTCATCCTACAATTTCTTAAATCCAAGCCTACACATCAAGAATTCACCTCACCCACATAGAGATTCATCATCAATTCACCTATCCTAAGCCAAATCAAGCTTGTTCAACCAAAAAATTCACAAGTTCAATTTTCAAGAGTTGCTAAAGCTTTGAGTTGGGGGTTAATTGAGGATGACTAATAGAACAACAATATTAGCTAGCAAGAGGGAGGTGAAGAAAAGAAAGGTATTGGATCCAATCAAGAAGAAATCAAATAACAAAGGTTCTAGTTCTAAATCAAAGGGTAAAGACGATGTTGAAGATGGAGGTATAACTTTGTGTGATCGTAATGGTAAAAAGCTTTACTTTTATGCAAAGGAGAAAACACAACTTCCACAAGTACCTACACCCAAAGAGAAAGAGGAAGCTTCAAGGGCCCTGAAAGCTTCTGCAGAGAAACAATTGAAAGAGCTACCTTTTGCTTATGAGAAAGTATTCAAGGAAGAAGTTGGTGAAGGAGAATTCAAGAGATTCTTATAGCTTGGTGCGAAATTGGGTTGGTCTACTTTCATGGTAAGACGTTCTGAATTATGTCATGAGTTAGTTTTGGAATTCTATTTAGGCCTCTTTAGCCGAGATAGTAAAGGTTGTGTTCCGATTAGAGGAAACTTAGTTCCTTTCACAGTTGAGGAGATTAGAAACCACTTCAAGTTCAAGAAATTAAAAGGTTATTGCAAATTTGATGAAGCGGTTGCTAAACGAAAAATATTTGATGAGGAACTACTTTTTGAGCATGTTTTAGACAAGGAGAAAGTGCAATCACATAAGGGAGAATTGAAGGCACCTTGGCCTTACAAATATCTTCAATCGGATGCGAGAATTTGGCACACTTTCCTTATCCCTAATTCTTTGGAAACACACGAACTTTGGATGTGACTATGAAGAGCGCTCTACTTTTGGATTGTATTTTGAGAGGAGAAGAAGTTGATGTGGCACAGTTGATCTATGAGGAGGTGATACGATTTTCGGTCTCTCCTAAATTGGTTTATAATGTTAAATTTCCTACCATGATCACGTGTCTTGTGCGAAAAGCAAATGTGACATTGGGTGAAGAAGAGAAACTCGAGTTTAAGAAGAGTTATATTGATAATGCTTGGATCATGAAAGTCTTGAGAGGAGCGGTTTCTACGCAAGTCTCAAAAGAAGAAAAGGAGCAAAGTTGGCAAGAGAAGATGGAGGAGCGTTTAAACAATTTCGAAGCAGCTCAAACTTCCTTAGTCAATGATGTGGCACAAATCAATGCTAATCAAGTGCACAACATGAAACTCCTTGAGCAATTAACGAAAGGTCCAGCAAATCCTACCTTGGATATCAATGATGCGAGGCAATAAGCCTCGGGAGTATGTTCTCTTTTTTCCTTACCATTTTGTATATGCTTTTATCTGCTAATTTTAATTTTTGTTTCGAGTCTTTTTCGAGTCGTGGGGACACGGCTCATTTTTGAGTTGGGGGTGTGGGATTCGTTGTCTCTCATCTCCATTTTTCTGTTTTTAGGTAGAAATTAAAATTTTTGATACATGGGAATTAGATGTAGAGTGTGTTTAATAGCTTGAAAGCATAAGCTCAGGGAATTAATGATAGTAAGTAGTATGTTTATGAGCTATTTTATTTGTATACTTTGAGTATTTGCAGGAAAATACACGTTAATAATAAAGAAAAGATTAGTGACCAATGCGATAGAAAGTATGTTCGATCTCAGGGAACCTTGAGAAGTGTGTAGGCCGTGAGAGCCGAGCTAATTGACAAAACCATTTGATGAAAGTGCTAAAGGTAAGAAAATAGCGAAATTACATAGTGTAGAAAGTGATTAAGGCAGTTCTTTCATATTTAAAGCCCTTGAAGCCTTTTTATACCTTCTCACCTTGTGATTTTTTAATTTATATGCTATATCCTTCTCAGCCCCTTCTAGCCTTTCTAAAGCCTTTTATTGAAACACGTTATAAGCCATATCCCTTTAGAATATAGGACTTTTCCATATGACCCGCACTCGAATCGCGATGCATAGACAGTTGTTTTAGAGCTTGAGTTTGGGGTGGTGGGTCCACCATTATGGGAATTGTTATTGGGATGGGATTTTTGAGCTTATTAATTGTGCTTTGTGCTTATTATTGATGATGATTCATAGATTTTTATTGTAACCCTTTGTCGGGGTAATAGTGAATGAAAAAGAAGCTACGAGCTAAATTTGCCAACAAGGGCATAAAAAGAAAAATATATATGAGAAAATTAGCGTGATATCTCAACATTAAAAAGAGAGTCATAGTTATAGAAAAGAAATCAATTTGAAAAATTAAGAAAATATATATTCGGACCGGCAAAGTGGAATTTTTATGTGAACATCTTATGCTTTAATTGGGTTATTGGGGATGCTAAATTGTGCATCAAGGAATTCATTGGGTTGAGTGAGAAACGTTTTATGAAAGTAACTCAAGCTCTAGGGCGATTCGTTGATGGCTAGTGAGGAGAGAGCCAAAAGCTCACTCCAAATTATCCAAATATACTATCATACCGTCCCTAAGCCTAAATTACAACCTTAAAGACCTTTTGATTCTTTGCTATGTAATTGAGAAGTGATTGAGCCATTAGATAGTAGTTGAGTGGATCTTTGAATACTAGTGAGGTTTGATGAACAAGCTATAGCTTTCTTGGGGAACTGACTAAAGTCCCAATCCTTCTTACATTGCGAAACTAATCTGATCTTGAATTCAAGCCGTGTTGACTATGGATATGAGAAGCGTACAGGTATGTAGTTTATGAATATTATTGCATGAAATTTTCTGAGTTATGTGCTTTAAGTTTATTCTATGTATTCTGCTATGTTTTTTCCATTGTGTTGAGAATTTTATAAGTGTGTATTTATAGACTTCCCTTTGTTTTTATCTTTATTGTATCGGGACGATACAACTTTGAGTTGGGGGTCTTGATGTCTCCTCATTTGTGATAGATTTATATTCAAATGAGACATCATTTTTAGTGATTTAGAAGTCATAATAGTCGATTTTCTTTAGAAATAGTGCACTTTCCTATTTTGAGTCTTGATTTAGTAAAACAATATTTTTAGAGCATATTGGATTTAATAGTTTATTTAGTGTGAAGCTTTAAAGATAATTATGGAGATTAATTAGAGTCCAATTCAAAGACTACAACTTATGGAAAGAGATTAGCATGAAAATTGGAGATAAGGAAACAAAAGCTAAAAATATGGAAAAGGAAAAGTTGCCTAAATCTGAGATTCTGCAGCACACGCCTAAAGAAGTGGTGATAACTCCAACAAGGAAGCCAATTTTGGTAAATTACTTTCATAGTGACGTAGATAATTCGCTGAGGATTCTTTTGGTATATTATGGAGCTTAAACCGACCAATAACGAAGAAGATATGCTTAAAACAAGTCAGCAGAATTTATCTTTATTTCCATACGAATTTGAGTTGGGCTTCGAGTCCACCACTTTGCTTCTCCCTCAATAAAACGAATTAGGTCTTCTAAACACCTATAAATACACCCTTATATCACTCGTAAATCATCCTTTCCTCATAGTAATTAGTTCTTAGGGTTTTATTCTTCCAGTTTATTGTAGAGAGCAAGATGATGTCTTTTGTAATTTCTTTTAGTTTATTTCCATCAGGTATGAACTAAACCTCCCATAGCTTGGGTTTTGCATCATGTATAAACTATGAATTCTAATTCTTCTATCTAAGTTTCTTTAGGAATTATATGTTTTAATTTGATATTAGCTGCTTACTCTTATATTTGTTTATGTGTTTTGATTTAATGATTGTTTTCCTTGCTAGTGCACGAGTATAGGATTACCTTAATAGTAGTTAGATGATCACCTTAGCTGGGTGTCTAATTATTGAAACACCACATAACGTCTAGTGTCCGATATTAGTCCTGACAAAACTGATTCTAACTAGATAGTCATTAGGGTTTGTTTTAATCACCATATCACCAATTGATTGAATTGTTTGCTTAGGGCCTTAGTAGCGTTTGATAACCCTATTTGAAACAGCGTCTTGGTTGTGTCGTAGCCCCCTTAGTCGCTCTCAGGGTCTAAGGAATGGGAATTTAGAATCCTGACTAAGTATACAAGAGTTAATATTCTCCCTTATAAACTAGATCTTTAGGAAGAATTAGAAGGATTAGTGCATACTGGCAAAACCTAAGTTATATTTCTCATCTCATATTCTTCGTATTTACTTTATTGTCTTTTATTTTCTTAGTTTAAATTCATAATTTCGAATTCTACTTGCTTTTATTTTCTGTCTTTTAATTAATTACTGTTACTCGTTATTCCTACTCACGTGATTAACACACTTAAGTCTCTGAGAACGAACTAAACTTATCAACTAAAACTTACATACGTCCTGTAATACTTGTAGTACTGTGCCTGTCTAGGGTGAGAGTGCGTAGTTTTCTTGACTTATATTTATCTAATTTTTATCACACCCTAGGCTACACCAATGTTTTAGTTTTTGTTTAGATTAGTTTATTTTAATAAATATTGCAGTAATAAGGAAGGTAGAAGTGTTTTTGATGTGTGTAATGCAAAAGATGAGTTTGGAATGAGTTTAATGAAGAATTTTGTGCCCCCAGCTCTTCCCAACAGTATATCGGACCTATGGATAGTATACCACTCAAAAACCATCATATGACGGTATGAAAGATTAAAGTTTTGGCCGAGAATCGAGTGGTATGCCGCTCATACGGGCGGCATGCCGATCCGTAATAGATACTAGTGATTTGCGAACACCCTATCATGTATATTTGAAGGACAATAACTTTCGTATACGAGTTCGGAATTCAGTAATTCAGTTATTCAGGAGGCCAGGGAAAGCTTGGGATATAGTCTATAAATTTCATTCAGGATACTTTTCTTAATAACGGACGAATCAAGCTATAGTTGACCTAGAACAAAGGTATGTAAAGAAGAGATTCAAAAATTAGACAATTCGCAAGGGGTTCATCACTGTTTAAGCCATGGTCTAAGTCAAAAAAGTTAAAATCCCTGACTGGCAAACCTTCTTTCTCAGCGGCATGCCTGTCCTAGACCATGTAGACATATGCTAGAGGGGGTCATGACGGTAGCAAGATAGTAAAATCAAAGGCATTTGACCAGAATCCCGACCCTACCAACGGCATGCCGGTCCCAGACCGTATCGGCATTTTCTAAAGGGATTCATGACGGTTTGAGGTCGAAAACTTAGAGACCTTAACCGGAAAGCCGGCCCCATAGGCGGCAATGTCGGTGTCGTACACGGAAAGCTTAAGAAGAAAAAGGTTAGAATAATAACAACTCATAAACCTTAATCTTTCTTCTTCTCCAAGAACCCAAACTCCATTAAAGCTTCACTAAACCTTCACATCACATCAAAAAACCACCAAATGACCATAAATTCATATCCAAATCCTTTATTATAGTCAAACAAATAATATTTACCCACCCAAATCATTCCACAACAGCTAGAAATCAAGAATCAAACTTCCAAACCTTTTTCCATATGCTCTTAAACCCTTCTCACCCAAGCAAGGTTCCATCATACCCACACAAAGAAACATCATCCTTACACCTTTCCTAACCCAAATAACACCCTATTGACCCAAAAAAATGGGTAATTCCAAGAGTGGTGCAACTTTGAGTGGAAAAGGATGAAGACACTATCAAGTGCTAGGGAGATGGAGAAGAATCAGAGCAAAGTATTGGGTGAGATCAAGGATGACATATTCACAAGAAAGAAATTAAAGAAGGTGGGAACAAATGATATCTAGATTCAAGAAATTAATTAGGGTGGTGCAAAGTAGGAGGTAAGTGAAGCGAATGTTGGTAATACGAGAAGTTTACATACAATAAAACCCGTGCACCCTATCTTAGGTATTGACCATGTGAGGCAATAGCCTTGAGATTATGTTCTCTTTCTTCCTTACCATCTTTCATTACTTACAATATATGTGTTAGTTTTCCATTTTTATCGAGTCTGATTCAAGTTGTGGGGATACGACTCATTTTTAAGTTGGTGGTGTAGAGATTCGTTATCCCTCATCTCCATTTTTTGTGATTTACTGCTTTTTAGGTAAAAATAATTTTTTTAGAGATGGAATAAGATGTAGAATGTGTTTAATGGCCTAAAATCATAAACTTTAGTGAGTTAATGATATAAAAGAAATGTGTTTAGGAACTAGTTATATTGTATTCTTTGAAATGTGAGCATGAAAACACACCTTAAAAGTAAAGAAGGGATTAGTAAGCAATACACTATAAGTAAGTTTGATCTTAAGGAGCCTTGAGGGGTGTGTAGACTGTGAGATTCGAGCTAGTTGATAAAATCATTTAATCAATGTGCTAGAGGTGATAAAGTAACAAAATTTCATAGTTTAGAGAGTTATTAAGGCGGTTCTTTGATAAGCCCTTGTTGCCTTTTAGCTTGTTGTCCAAATTAAATTGATTATTATCCATCTCAACCCCTTCTAGCCTTTCTAAAGCCTTTTATTAGCTATGTTGCAAGACATACCCCTTATATTATAGGACTTCTCCATATGACAAGCACTTGAATCGCGATGCTAAGACAGACGTCTCAAAAGCTTGAGTTTTGGGTGGTGGGATACGATTATGGGAAACACCTGGGTAGGCTTTTGATGTTATGTAATTGTGCTTTTGATGATTAATCACTTGTTTATATTGTAATCCTTTGCCGGGGTAAAAAGGAAACAAAATTTGTGAAAAGAATATAAATATGATAAGAAAAGCAATAGCATGACATCTCACATCAAAAAGAGAGTCATAGCTAAGTTACAAAAGAAAAGAATATGAAAATATTATATAAATTGGACCGGAAAAGTGTAATTTTTATGTGATCATCTTGATGATTTATATTGGGTTATTGGGTATGCGAATTAAGTGCATCAAATCTTGGGTTGACTGTGAACATTTATGAGGGTAACTCAAGCTCTAGGGCGATTCGTTGTTGGCGAGTGAGGAGAGAGCCAAAAACTCACTCTATATTATCCAAATATACGATCATATTGTCCCCAAGCCTAACATTACAATCTAAAAGACCTTATGATTCTTAACCATGTGATCTAGAAGCGGTTGAACCAATAGAGAGTAATTAGATGGATCATTGCAGACTATGTTAGGATTAATGAACACTCTATAGCCTCCATATCGAACTAAGTGAAAACCCTATCCTTTATGCATTGCAAAGCTAATCTGATCTTGAAATCAAACTGTGTTGATTCTTTGTATGGTAAGTGTATATGTGATTTAGTTTGTAAATAACATTACATGAAACTCGTTAGGTAGTTACTTTAGGATTATTCTTGACATTCTTCTTCTCTCGTTCTTATTTGACTCAGGTGATATTTTATAGACTTCCATATTGTTCTTATTTTAATTTGTTGGGGCAACAAAGTTTTGAGTTGGAGGTCTTGATGTCTCCCTTTTTGTGATAATAAATCCTATTGTCAGACATTATTTTAGGTATATTAGGTGCTTGGTTGAGGGATTTTTCCTAATATTTGATATATTTCTGTTTATTGCATTGTTTTGGAGATTTGTCACTTTTAGAGCTATTTGCGTGTAATTTGTGTGTTAAATGTAAAGCTCTTAGTTACAATGATGATATTAGATGCCAAGACTAGGATAAGAAGTTGAGAAAAGAAGATCCAAGACCAAATCAGGAGTTAAAGTGCAAAAGAAGCTACTTTTGAAAAGTGCAAAAGCTTCAAAAAGCTGCCGACCAGATTTAGAACGTGTAGTATTTTCAATGCTGCATAACATAAACAGAGAATTTGAAGGAGCCATTCTATATCAAGAAAGTTATTTCAATTTCGGTCTCATTTTTATTGGTTTTGAGTGATTTGGAGCTGTAACGAAGGTTTTATAAAATTAACGAACCTTTATGAGTCAACCAGTCTACTTTTTAAGTAAAATGAGTTTGAGTTGGATTAGGAATCTAAAACCTAGCCCATGGAACCCCTAGAACAATTTTATCTATTAATATCATCTCCTAACATTAGGAATTCATCTGTTGTCCGCCAGAGTTTAATTTTCATCAAGAATTCAACCATAGAAGCGATCAGGAGGATCTAGAGAAGGAATAATCAAGAGTTGGAGGTTCGCCGCGCCAATTCTACACTTCTCCATCTCTATTTTTTGGGTAAATTAGTATTCTATTTATTTTGTCTATAATGTTTTTCAAATCTATTTATTCAAAAGTTCCATTATGCACAATTTCTCTTTTTCTTAGGGTTTGTAATTACATGAACAATTGATTATTGTTTTTCTGTTAAATTGAAATTGGGATTATATTATTTAAATAAACTGGGTTTTGATTAATTACCATTGAGTATATGTTTGTAATAACACTACACATATCGTAGCTAAATAGTGGGCTTGAGTAATTAAGCTATCACCGGGAGGGGGTTTAATTGCGAATATAGCATATACTCGTCTAGTGTGTGATAGTGAGTCGGGAGGTCTTACCTAGCTACATAGTCAATAGGGTTTAATTCAATCACGTCTAGAAATACTGTACGGACACCAGGGGTGTGTCTCTAATATCGTGGGACACCGTCCTATTCACCTGGGAGGGGTTAGGAAGATAATTGAATTCCAGCTAATATGAAATTACCCGTTCACCCTTATTCCTGGAAACGTTAATTTGATAGGATACGTACATACTTGCATCTCCTTAGCTATTATCTTATTTGAAAAATTATTTATTGTTTATTTAATTAGAAAAAAACACTTTAATTTCTTTTTAAGCGAAACATTTATAACCATATATTCTAATATTGAACACGAGTTGAAATAACTACTTAAATCCCCGAGAAATAACTCTATTTTACTTACTTATTACTTGTAACAATCTGTACACTTGCGAAGAGTAAATCGTGGTTCCCGAGGTGTGTGCACTTTTTACATCATTATTTTATTACACCCACGGGCCAACCAATTAGCTATTAAACTACTCCCAGGATGAAAGGGTTTGGTAATGGAACCAATTTATATTACATCATATGAATTTGGAATTGGGAGGTCGAAATTTGTAGGGCAATCGCGTGAGGGCAAAAATCATAATCATTAGATAGTATTGTAGGATTGCTCAAGAGATATTTCTAGTACTAAATAGCAGCACCTGATTGCTCGGAAGAGGGTTAGGATGAATTTAGAGTTCCAATTAACGATAATATCCTGTTTTGACCTTAAACTGCAAGTAACTCAAAGGCATAGTTAGTGGTGATTACAAATGTCTCGATCTACACATTATCTCCATCTTTTCCCAACTCCGTTACTTGCTTTAGTTAATTATTAGTCTTTTCAATTCATATCTTAGTAGTTAAGTTATCCGAAATCCAAATGAATATCTTTAATTTTTAGTTTTTACGTCAACGAGATAACTAGATTAGATTAAAAATACGTATTAACTCTTTATTCCCCGTGGAAACGATTAAACTATCAATTTTACTACTTTTGACGAGTTGTACAATTTTTGAGTTATGATTCTCCAAGTGTCGATTTTGTATTATACCTTATTGGACAAAAAGTTTTTAGCACCATTTCCGGAGAGTAATTAGTTAATTGTAGTTTTAATAGTTTAAATAGTTTTATATTTTTGTTGTTTAATTTTACGTTTAGTTTCTTGACTTTGTTTTTAGAAGATGATAAAAAAGTGCATGCTCAAGGATCTCGAGAAGTTATTTAGGCATCAAAGGAAACATAAAAAAGTGAGAAAAGCACGAGAAGCAATTATTGGAAATCAAGAGTTCATTGCCAATGGTATCCCATCCTCCCTGGGTCGAAATGTTGAGAACCTACTTGGTGGCGGAGGAGTACCACTAGTCAATCAAGTACTATTGGGAGGTCAACAACCTCTTGGATCTAATACTCACAATGGAGGGAATCCTCAAGTTAACCAAACACGTTTTCAGGGCCATCAAGGTGAAGGCTTTCAGTTTCAAGGTCAACCACTTGGGATTCGTCCACCAACTATTCAGTCATGAAGTTTCAAGCCTAAAGTGAGTATGGTGAACTAGTTTACGAACTTCAAAGGTTATAGTGGAGCTACACATGAAGACTAGTGTGATTCGTTCAGAATGTTACTCAAAGTGTTACAAGGGAACATATGTACTATATCAAGTTCCCCTTCTTCGCCTATGATAAGACATAATGAAACATCGATAATTGGATAAGTTAAGGTAACAGCTGACTGTAAGGCTGAAGCCCGAGGTTATTGTCCCAGTCGAGGGTAATTGAATATTACACAAGAAATGGCATGATCCAGCCGACGAAATATGTATACGCGTGCTCAGCGACCGAAGGTATCATTTCTCCACATTTTAAACTATTGAGAACGCAAAGGGGTCCACAAGAGCCATACTTTCGTGCCCATAATGCATATAAGTACTCTATGCACATCTTCCAAAGCGAGTACATTTTATTCATTACTCTAAAATAATGTTTATAAACACATATAAAACCTCCATAACTCTCTCGAGTCATGAGAATACTTGTGGTCATAAGCTTCTTCTCACTCCCAATTATGATTAGTATTGTTGTTATCTCTTGTTTTTTGGGATTGTAACATTTTACTAGCTTCTTTAATTATATTAGTGAAAGTTTTTTTTGTTACATATAAGAGCCACTTTAAACTTGGAGCCATTGACTCGGTCTGCACCACTAAATTGGATAACCAAGACGCTGCCAGTTAGCTAATCCTAACTGGTTATTAGTGAAAGTTTATATATATATATATCTATATAATATTGGAGAAGGGCCAATGGCCCGAAATGTCTCTCATTTTTCTCCACATTTTCTAGCCTTCCGATCAAATTTCGATCACTTTCGGCTTTTAGATCGATTTCAATTAATGGTCCAGATTGTCTAAATTCGATCTACGATTTAAAATGTCTTGATGTCTCTTCTATATTTTTCAGCCATTAGATCTTTCTATTATATTTTTCACTTTTCTATTTTTTTATTAAAAAACCTAAAACAACTCTCCCCCACCAGCAGCTTAATCGAATCCACCTACGCTTTATCTCTCTCCACCATGTCCTTCCATCGCTCTCTCCACCATGTCGTTCAATCGAAGAAGAACCCTTCACTCTCCACCATGTCGCTCAATCGAAGAAGAACCCTGCACTTTCTGCTACACCAAGCCGCTTAATCGAAGAATCATATGGGAAATCTCTGCCAACCCTCCATTTTCTCCAGCTTCGACTGAAACTCCATTCAGGTAAAAAATTAATTTTAATGTATCTCATTAACATCAACCCAAGCTTGGAGAAGAACCCAAAACTAAGGTAAGAAATTATTTTCACTTTTATAATTATACGGTACCTAATTGATTTAATTATTAAGAAGCAGATACAAAACATGATGGTTTTGTTTTATTTAATTATTAAGCATAATTGTTTTTTATTAATTTTGTATACAAATCCTGCAAAGACCATTTCATGAAAATTGGAAGCCTTTTACATTATGAGAAGTGATGCGCTGTCTTGACGTCCATCATCAACAATTGAAAAACCCAAGTTAAGGTTGTTTATTTTATTTAATTATTAAGTATAATATTTATTTATTATTCCTTTTATACAAATCCTATTGTGAGAAGCTTTTTACGCATGAGAAGTGGTCAACAACTTGCATGACCATCAACAATCGAAGGACCCAAATTAAGGTTTTTCTGTTATTAATTTATCTATTTACTGAACCAGACCCAGATTAATCCAGATTAATCCGATTGATTTTTCCATTAAGTAGCTGGTCAGGTGGACAAATTAAAGGTGGATCAATGCAAGATTTAATTTACCCATTTGGTCCTTTATCTTTACAGATACTGACAAATTACACCGAAGAAGCAAAGCCTTTTAATAATAAGATTATGCTTAAGCCTAAAGCCTATTGCAGATCCTCATGTTGATTTGATTGTGTAATTTATGATATTTAATGTTTCCTACCATATTGCATTGGTTCTAATTACCCAAGAAAGACACATATTTGTAAGTAGATGATGTATTTTTATTACTTAAAGAGTAACTGCATGAATGTAGAAATTACGAGAGTAATACATGTAATGTCACCATGGTGTAGTTAAATGTTTTAAACGTTTTAGAAGAGAGTTTAATGGTGCAGTTAACTCTATTTAGATTGGTTTGTAGTAAAAATATACCTGAAAATTAGTATAAACTTCGTTGGGTGTTTCTAATAATTTCTTTTTTCATATCCAAGTTTCAAATATGATTTCGTTTTGCAAAGTGATATGTTTAAAAATAATCAATACGATTGCAACTTTAAAGGGGTTATTATTTTTCTCAAAGTGATAAAAAATCCTTTCCACTCATATTATACAATTATTCTTTTTATTATGGCATATATATTTATTTTTTATTGTTATTCCTATGTTTCATTCTTCCTACATTAACAATCTTTTTTTTTTTTACAATGCTAACAATTTTTTATTTCTTTTTAAAGCCGTCATTGTGCATCACAATTTGAAAATTTTGATTTTCATGTGACAATACATTTTATATTTCATATACTAATTAGTTATTTTTTAAATATATGGACACAATTGGAGATATTATATATTATATTTTTTTTAGACAAAGTATATATATTATATGGACCAAGAATTATGAAATAGTAAAAAATGATTAGTATTTTTTTTATCTCAAATATTATTTATTTATGGTATAATTTTATTTTATTTTTAATTTTGACTTCTCCTATTATGTAATTGCTATTGATGTTTCTTATAATTTATTATTTTCTTAATTTCTATAGTGTCTTATGCCACGAAAAATATAAAATGACTTTTTCTTCCATTATTCGATTTAGTTTTCTTTATTTTGTTTGAATGGTGGGTAGATGGAGTCTTGGGAGTAGGACCTAATTTTAGTATCCATAAAAATTGAAACCAGAATATGAAATCTATCATATACAATATGTATATTCAGATAAATTGTTGTATTAGTGACTAAATTTTCATTCATTATATGAAATCTTGGTATGTCAGTTCAAATATTTTAATGATCGGTAAATTATTTCTTGGTAATTAAATACAATCCACAGATTCTAATACCCTATATATTTTACCTGAAAGTTTACATTCACTCGATGAGAATAACTAGATTGGTTTTTATTGAATTTGTGATACAATTTATTTTCTAAAAACATAGACTTCTTAGGAAAGATTAATTTTTCCTAATGAAAGGTTTCTTTGCAAAGGGTATTAATTGTAGTTTTAGTCAACAGTATTGAGAATAATCATATTATTCATGTTCTATGTGGTCTACCGTTTTTTTTGGTTTTGTGAAAAAAACAAATGTTCAATTAATTAAAAAATGACAAGTTTTGTTGTGAACTAATTTTTTTGGATAGAAAATACAATCTATCAATCTTTATTGGCCAGTTAACAATAAAATCCTAACAAAAAACATTATTCTAATAAAAAAAAAATTAACATTAAAATCTTAGCTTTTTTCAATTTATTTATCTCAAGAAATATAATTTGTTCGGTGTTTAATTTATTTTTTAAAATTAATTCTTTTTGAGTGCCTTCAGGCACGGGTTCATACCTAGTATATATATATATATATATATATATATATATATATATATATATATATATATATATATATATATATATATTAAGATTTTTGGATTAAATTTTGTACTTGTGCCCGATCAAATTATATATAAAGAGATTGGACAAACGTGAATTTCGCACGAGGGAGCTTTCCTAAGATTTCTCCCTTGTCCAACACAAGTAACAACAGGAAGTTCAGGAAGGAAGTAAATATGGAACATAGAAAAGTTCGAGAAAGATAGTAGCCACACGCTATACTTACCTTAGCGAGGAAGTCAAGGACATGCATTACCCACCTTTTCTCATTCTTTTCTACTGAATTCTCCTAATCCATGCATGCATGCTTTTTAAATTTTCCAAAAAAAATGTATTACCTGTGATGTCGAAATCAAAGGGAATTGTTATTTATTGTATTGTTTTTTTGATTTCAACTTCTTTTTCACTCTCTAACGGAGAACGGGATTATAGCAGGCCTGATCCTCTCCGACATTTCAAACATTATAATGGCTCTTATGATCTCCGCAACAATCATTACTGGGCTGTAAGTTCCTTCCCATGGGTGTGATATTTGTATGTACCTATTAATTACATATTCACATTTAGTTTTACTTCCAGTCTGCAGCATTTACAGGTATCCATGGTTACGCAATCGCCGGAATTTGGTTGTTATTGGGGTTGCTCTTTGGGAGTTACGTAATCTGTAGGAAATGCACGCGCCACCATCCTCCTCAAATTTCGGATCATCTAGATTCGTCCTATTTTATAATCTTCTCACTCATTCTTCTCTTCACTATTCTTGCAATGTAAACATCATTAACTATCACACTATTTTGTTTAATTTTGCGATTTTTGTATCATCTTTATTAATATTCATTATTTTGGTTTCAAGAGTTGCAAGTGGTCTTCTCATGGCAGCAAACAGAAGTTTCGTACATAAAGGCAGAAAGCTTAAAGACACAGTCGCATGTGCGGGGACTGAAAGTTACAATTCCATACAAAAAGTTATCATCGTCTTTGATCAAATGCAAATACAGTTAAAATCGTATGATCCCAAAACTACCGAATTGTTGAATTCAACATCTCATAGGCTGAAACAAGAATCATTGTCAATCCAAGATTTTGTTAAACAGAGCCGAGATAAAAGTAGTAGAGCAATTGACGCATTGTAAGAAAATCCTTCTTCAACATTCATTCATCGGTTTTATTTTACTTTGGACTCAGAAATATTTTGTTTCCAATAAGATTCGAACCCAGGACCTTTTGGTCTCTGCGGAGTAATCTAACCAACTATCGAATCTTTTTGATCGGTTTTTGTATATTACTAATTTTCCTTGTTGTAGGAACATTGGAAATATTGTGGCGGCGAGTGTTAATTTGGTATTGTTAATTGTTGCCTTAGGTGAGACACCTCCACTATTTATCTTAATTATTGCTAGACCCCTTCAACTTCTTTATTTATTCATCAAGTCCTTCTCTGATTAACATGTGACACTCTCCACTTTGTTAGACTAATGGATATTGCTGCTTTGGCTCAGTTTTGCTTGTCATGCACTGTTACCCGGGGATTGTTATGTAAGTAATAAGCTGCTGCACGTTGAGTTGAGTCGCAGTTCCCTAATGAAAACCTTTGTGCTTCAATTTCAGCATTATACTTTTCTGCTGGATTTTGACAACTCTAACTTGGTTTTTAACGGGTCTTGATTATTTTTCTCACACGTAAGAGTTTATCTACTTTTTCTACTTTCGATACGCTATTTATTTTATGGGTAATGATATATACCACCCAAAATCATACCATCCATGACGTGGCGTGAATTGATTGGCTATAAATCATTAATTTATTATTTTCTTGATCTGATTAACGATTTATTGTCCACCAATTCATGTCACCTATGATTTTGGGTGGTATATATCATTACTCTTATTTTATATGTTCCGCGTTGTTTAATTGTGTTCAATTTGCAGTTTTGCACTAGACACTTGTTCAGCTTTGGAGGAATTTTCTCAAAACCCAGAGAACAGCAGCCTTGGAGCCATGTTTCCATGTGGAAACTCTAATGAATCTAACCAAATATTGAAACAAATTGGCGCAACTGTTCATAATTACATTTTTCAGGTACTTTCATTGATTAATATTAAACTTTTCTCTAGTTAAATTACATTGTTCCCTTTATATTTCCGTAGATAAATACAAGAATCACGGAGTTGCTTAAAGCCCTCACGGGAGGGAGTAGCGAGGCTCTTGGAATTCAACAAATCTGTAACCCTTTCACCGAAGCACCTGATTATAGTTATAAACCTGAACAATGTCCAAAAAATTCAATTGCAATAGGAGATCTACCAAATGTAAGTAAACCATATCTAAACTCATTAAATATTCGAAACTAACATAATTTATATCAATCTTAAATGATAGCTACTTCCACAATTCACATGTTTTGAAGAGAATTTTACCGAGAATTGCAGAAGGGATGGAAGGTTACTTCCAGAATCTTCGTATGTGATGGCATTGGCTTTTAGTAATTCAATTCAAGACGTACTACAAGTATTTCCTGATTTACAAAATCTTACTCAATGTTCTATTATAAAGGAAGCCTTTTTAGATGTCATTCAGCATCAATGCTCACCATTTAAACGTTCAACAAAAAACTTATGGGCATCTATCTTATCCCTTTCCATTGTTATGATGGTAATAGAAATATTGTGGATATTAAAGGCTTATCGAGATAGAGGAAAACAATCCTCTCTATTTTCGATCATCTCCCGACATTCAGAGACTCAGACTATACATCCTGTACATTAAAACATAGAGATATGTAGAAGCATTCTTCAAAGTTAGAAATGTATATATTCAAAGAAAGAATTTTTTGGGTAGTTTTCTACTAATATATATACTGTATTTTTTTTGTATGATGTGTGATAAGTTTGGTAGATGGGTATATTGATCTACATGTATTGTATAGAGAGTAATAATCATACAGCCAAAATAGTCCCCTTACTGCAAAATGTAAATATACTTCCATTATAAATAATTTTATGTGGGTTGTTTATGTGATAAATATCTATTGTTTACGGTTTCTGTTAGTATCTAATATTTCATTTAATCCATCTAGGTATCTATTATTTGTTTCTTTTATCAAAATAGTCAAAATTGATAAACTATAGCTTTGATGGCCACTTGAGATTAGAGTTTGATGTTACCAACGCTGACCCAGGCGGGATCATCCGTATTCGCGATCAAGATTGTATTCTGGTTTGATGGACTTAACAAGTTGATACTCGTTGCACTAATTGTACCCTCAGATAGTTTTTTCTACTGGAAAACTAAAGTACGGCTTCTTTATTTGGATAAATCACAAGAAAAATAAGAAAAATAAGAAAAATCTTTGATTGAATGCGTAAAACCATACAAGAAAGTTATATATATGTATTTTCTTGGAGAGTCGTGTGGAACCAAACCACCTCAGAAAAAGGTCGTAATTGTTGCAAATTAGATTTTTCCATCATTTCATCGTAAGATTGGTCTACAAGTTCTATTTTCTTAAGAAGAATCTACAACCTTTACACAACATATTATCACTCACGCAAGATTTTGCGTAATTAAAAATTCATAACTAGGATGTCAAAAGCGATATGTGAGTCAGGCCATACGGAAAGTGAACGATTCCAAAA